>JAPUBX010000605.1:0-168108 GCA_028672205.1 Proteocephalus fallax
TGTCACTGGTTTACATATTTATCACCTTCGTATACCTTCGCCCTGGGGTGTGGATTTCTGAAGGTATATATATATTTTGTCATAATACATTGAAGAGTAATGTTTCAAAATATAGGTTTATGACAAGTTGTATGTATGTAACAAGTTGTCTATGAGCCTTAGGGAAAACGTTAAAATTAATTAATTTGTTTCAGGCCCGCAATTATTCACTTCTTCGTTAATCGTTGGTCTAGGTTTGTCGTTATCCGCGTACAAGCATGGTGTGCAGCCAATTCGTAGAGTATTGCCTTCGGAAGATAAATTGGT
The DNA here is from genome assembly GCA_028672205.1 of Proteocephalus fallax. NCBI lineage: Eukaryota > Metazoa > Platyhelminthes > Cestoda > Proteocephalidea > Proteocephalidae > Proteocephalus > Proteocephalus fallax. The sequence goes on from JAPUBX010000605.1 coordinate 307, forward strand.
TTCGGATTCCTACGAGATGCTACGCATCCACGGCTCTATAAAGAATGAAATCCTACGATTAGAAGAGAAGCACCATTCGCTGAAGAAATCTGCAACCGATCTTGAGACAAAAGTTGCCATCCTGCGGGATGAGGTCATTATTGCTAAACGAGATCTACTTCGAACCAAGGTAATTATTTATATATTACAACATTGTGTCTCCTGTCTGCAATTGGTGATATCTAGACTGCATCTCTATATTAATTTGTTTTCTTTAAGGCAACAGCGGCTTCTTACGAGAAGGTTTCGGTTGCGGCCGCTGCAGCAGCCTTTCGTGCGCCACTGGGTCTTCTTGTACCGCCTTCAAATCTTCTCCTCCTTCCAACTCCTCCATCAGCCCCAATCAATTGTCGCATGTCCAACTGTTTCAATTTTACCGCCTGTCCGCCAATCTCGCACCTGCGTGTCTGCACGAGTGTCCTGGAAGTCATAAACGACAGCTACAAAAACAATCCCTGGCGCCGAGCTCTCCTGAGGTCCCCGCATTTCACTCCCAATTGTTCCGCAGCCTGTGTACAAGTTGTTTTCTCTCCTCGGGATTGTTCATCCAGCGTCACGGGTCCATCCTGTCTCTATATAGGCGACGAAAACACAACGGAGATCCCGTTTGCGCGGGCTAGCAGTGTGGAACAGCTACAGCGACCGGGGTTCGATTTTCTCCTGATGGAATCAGCTGATGGAGCTCCTCAGTCCCTGCCAGTGATTGCCCGTCGCAATTCCACGTGGCTGCTTGGCTCCTCGCTGGGTTGCCCGAGTGGTCGCTGCCCTGACAAACTAGTACTTGAAGATTTCCTGAAGGCTGTGGAGGTCGGTGGAAAAGCGGTGCATGTGAAGATGAGCATCACTGACTGCCCGAGAGAGGGATTCCTCCCGGACGTCGAATCCTCCGAATGGGTGCCGTGTGCTGATTCAAATAAGGTAACTGAGTTAATGCTGCTTTATTTGTTATATTAATTAATCTGAACGAAAATTATGTTACGACCATGCCCAACATCTGCCCTTACGTTTCTGGGGCGAGCGAGCGAGGGCGCTCGGTGTTTGGTGTTTTAACTCCAATTTGTTGTTGCCCGTAGATCCTCGCCAACTCCTCCTTCTGTCTTGTGGTGGATACGCTGAAGGACAATTCAGACCAATTGCCGTCCAAAATTGAGCGTCAGCTGGTCGCATGTCTCGCGAACGGTGCCATCCCCGTCTTCGTGTCGGCCAACGCAAGAGCCGCCTCCCTATTTCCCCTCTGGGAGGTTCTGGAGCCTCTGTGGCGCCGCTCTGTGATCTTCTTGCAGCGCGCGCGGCTCCCCTATCTGCTACACCTCCTCAGCTCAATCTCCACCAACACTCGGTTCGAGATGCATCGCCAGGTTGGTGTGTGTATTGTGTCTTAACACGCATGCTCGCTCCTGATTTAAGTCCTCGGATTGGAGGTTGGGTTGTGTTTCACCTGGGCTTCGCGATATTTGCTGCTCGCGTGGGTGTAATTTGGCTGGCCTGAGGATGAACCGGCTTCATGTGCGTCCCTGATTGCAGCTGCCCATACACGGCGGTCGGAGGCGACCCAGCGCCCTGTTCTGGTTCTAGAGGCGCACTCCGCTGACAGATATGAGGCACAACCCATTCACATTGTTTTGTAATTTTGGCGGCTTCAGAGTTGCAATGGCTACGAACTGCGAACGCCACCCGTGCAATATCCCCAATGGACTCCTAGGAAACATCATCAATGGAGCCGGCTGGATCCCTCCACCCCCAGAAGACGAGGCGATGCTATTATCATGCCCGCATTCCACCCTCTGCCCCTTCTCCCCTTCAGGGTCGTATATTATGGCAACGCCACCTCAGCACCCGAGAGGCCCAACTGGCGACGCTTTTCCTGACGCTGAGCCATCGCCTCGGTCTCCCCCAACCCCCGGCGCCCCTTACCCCCTCCGTGGCCGTCTTCGCCTCCGGCTCTCTGCACCCCCCCGAGGGCTACGCCCCCCGACACCAGGTCCTCGCTCAAGTGGACGTCGAGGAAATTTTGGGACCTTTGGGGCCCTCCGTGGACTCAGTTCCGACGGCGGCGGCGGCGTCAGCTGCTTCTTCGGTCCACGACCTCGTGGATCCTTTCTGGTCGCACGGGAGCACCCCGTGGTCGCAGCCGTTGTTGCCTGTCGAATTCCAGTTTCTACAGAAAGGTTAGCTTGACCGAAATTAGCTTTGCTGCGTTTGGGAGGAATCCGTTTTTCGAGGCCCCGAAAATCAATACTAAGCCGCCAATTGCTAAGTGAATTTTAGGTTTCTGTAGTTCGCTTATTTAATTTCTTCGCCATCGTTTTTTTATGAGTGGCGGGGTTATTGGTGTTGCATAACAATGATAATTGTATTAGCTTTACTAAGTCCACGAATACCAAAACCTTCTGAAATAAAGTTTGGCATTACTTTATGCAATTATGCTGATCCTGGCCACACGTTTCTGTGGCTCAGCTAACCCCTTTATCTGCTTGTATTGATGAATTGATGTTTACTTACACCAAAATCCAGGCAATTCTATCGAAATACGTAACTTAAGTATACTCATTTAAACGCTAACTCCGCCCACGCGTTGCTGTGGTTACGTCTACTGTGGGTGCAGTTTACCTCGTGATCTACCGAATCTGCACACCCACCTACAGGTATCCCCCATGATATATTTTACCCGGTGTAATTTAGGGGTCCGATGTGACCTCAACCGTACACTCAATCCGTTTAGACGCATGAGCTGGTCGATCGTTTTGCAAAATTGCGTGCAAGCAATATTTATTAGTTCCCAATTGGTCTGATTTATCCACGCAAATCCTACAATGCCTCAAGCGAGATTGCCTAATTTTATCGTAAATGCTTTAGCTTAGACATATTTAATTAAAAGGACTTAAAGATGTCACCTGTGTTCAGAGCCTGTGACTGTTATGTGATCTTAACCGCATACGTCCAACGCGAGTAAAATGGTATACCTCTAGGGTTTGAATTAGCTTCCTTGTAAATTGGCCTCGTTATAATTTCGTTTATTCATGTAAACCTATTCTATGCATATTATCGCCACTTCCTTTAACAATTTAGTTTTTTTGGAAATTTTAACGCTGAATGTTTAGATCCTCGTGGCCTTAATAACGCGAGTATCAATATTTTATTTATTTAAGTCCTCGTCAATCTTGTCTGTTCCCGAGCTGGGGCTGATATGCCCGACCATAGCCGCACAGGTTCAGCTGGAGGGCACATGCTTTTGCAAAGACACCAAGAGCCTGTCTTGCGGGCGGGCAAACTTTGGGTGGTCAAATGGACGCGCGTACGAGTGCGGGCTGTGTGTGTTTGAGCTCTTTTCCTGGCGCCGCGGAACCCCCATTCAAGGGGACGGGCTTTTCGCTACTACTGGTTGTGCCGAAATTTCACGGCTATCGGACAAACACCGGCAGCTGTATAAGGGAACGTACATTTTTCAATTTCAACTAGACGATTTGGTTGTCACGGGCTATTTCCAACACTCCGAAACGGTTAAACACGAATATCTACTGCGTTACTCTGTTCTCCAACCGGCCTACACTCGACAACCCTTTGATGGTGACACCTCATATAGTGGTCAATTCCGCTGCAGCGTCCCGACTCGCGGTGGACAGTTTCGGGGAATCGCGCCTGAAGGTCGATCGCGGCATTGATTTATCCTAACAAACCCTGTGCAACTTAATATTCCAGAATCCAGTCTCGACTTCAGACCCATCAACCATACGATGAACCTGGCTGGCGTTGAATTCCTGATGGACCTGGGTGGAATGACCCCCTACGAACAGTTTACAAGTACGCCACGTCTCCCTTGTGTGCTCAATAGCCGGTATCGATTCCGTTTTCCAGTAGTGGGTGATTGCACCAAATTATTTCCGCAATAATCATAGACAGATTACCGTAGGATGATCTTCATGGTAAACCCCCTTGAAGCCGGTTTATCCTCTAGTGGGAGATAGCTGCCCAATTTGGATTTTGCCCTTCGGTTATCTACTTATAGCTTCTGGAGACCTTGATAGGGATCGTTCGAAGGATTTTCAATCACTGCCCTTTTCACCTTATTGGTGAAGCACTAATCCTACCTGCATCCCCTTCCTCGCAGTTGTGGTGCTCACCTATGCGCGGGAATCGGTTCTCATGATTCAACTAGAGAGCTTTTCCGACTTGGCCTACCTCCACTCTATCGTCGTAGTTTGGAACAATCCCGTGTCGCCCTCCGGTCGCTTGATGTGGCCCAAACTGCACGTGCCCATCTACGTAAGTACTTCCCCCAGCCACCCCCCCCCATCCCCTCTTTCTAGGGTATTCCTCCGCAATTACTCGAAAGGAAGCGCACAATGGTCACATCGGAAGGTCTGTCGATCTCCGTTTAACGACATAGCTTGGCAACACGAGAAGCTGTCAGGTTGCTGTGGCATAGTAGAACGAATGCGTGTGCCGCATTAGTTGAAAACATGCAGTGGCGTGACGACTGGGCCCAGTGCACCCAGTGACTGTGCACTCGCCCGTTTGGCTCGCCGTCATGTTCCTTCCGCTTTTCTGTTTTAATTCGTGTGTTTTTTGGTTTGCATGCTTGTTCTGTGGATTTATCTCTTGCTGGAAGATGAGCCATCGTCAATGGATTTCGCGGTTAACTTAATTAATGTGTAGCATCGCCCAGCTTTTAATAGAGACTGGGAGCACCCCTAGCCTTGGCACAAGGCGACAGAGAATCTCCCCTTTCTGGCTGTTGAATCTTGGAGTGATCTCCTCTTCCACTCGGGTGTAGCAGTCAGCACCATCGCTCTGTTAGTGAGGGACCTGAGTTCGACTCCCAGCTCAGGCAACCACGGGTGACACTGGGGACGCTGCCGTCTGTACGGATATTCCCGAGAACAGTCATGGCAAACACCCGTGAAGCAGCCGGGTTATCAACCCGCCTTAGCCGCCATTTCAAGTGTTGGCATGTTTTAGTAAGCGACATAAGTCATTACACATCCTAATGTGTCGCTTCCTTCTTTGCAGGTCGTTCAAGGGGGCAAAAATAGTCTGAACAACCGATTCAAGCCCTTCGACGTAATAAAAACGGAGGCTATCCTTTTACTTGATGACGATGTCTCTCTTCGACACGATGAGATTGCCATTGCTTTTAGGTAAGTTCTTTCGTTGTGCAAGTTGGCTCCTTTTCTCAAGCGTCGTTGTCCATTACACACGATAGTCCTTGCGTGGCAAGTTGGAAAACGGTTCTGGGTCGATGACCTTCAGACGTGGGGTTAGCAAACGTGACCACAGTTGAACTGCATATAGCAGGAGAGCCGCACCTGGGAAATATTCCTATTAAAATTGGTAGTCATAGCAACATTGGGGCTCTCTTAATTAAGTGTTGAGTCCACCCTTTCGGCTTTTTGGTTGCAGAGTATGGCGTGAAAATCGCGATAGGCTCGTCGGCTTTCCTGCTCGCGGACACTTCTGGTCGCCCATCTCCAATTCCTGGAGCTACAATTCCGGTTATGCCTGCGAATACTCCATGATTCTCACGGGCGCCACCTTTATACACAAGGTAGGTCGTGGTTGATTGCATCTTCGTACATCCAGCACCGCGTTATTGCTCCTACCTCTGACACAGAGGGAATGCGCGAATGGAGTCCCCCGGAGACTCTCCTGGCACATGAGGAACTGGGGATCCCGGGCCTCGCTGTCATGAAATTAATCGAAAAGAAACGAGCTACCTTGAGCCACCCAGATACTCTGGCACTACCACAGCATTGCAGCTATCTCGTAGCACCATTTTTCCTGAAAACTGTTCGGTCCTCTATCTGTTTGTGAGCATGCATGTTCGTGCCTTCTTTAAGAAGAATAATTGACGATAACTTTACCATAACAATTTAATCTCAACAATATCGGCTAATTCTTAGCGCTCTCCGTCCAAATCAAGTGTGCGACTTAGTAGCCTTTTTGATTTCTTGCTTGGTTTAGTATTACTTCCATGCCTATTCTACCGAGATGGCTTCTGAGATTCGTGCCATCGTTGACGAAAATACCAATTGTGAGGATATCGCCATGAACTTTCTAGTGTCCCACATTACTCGGAAACCTCCAATCAAGGTACGTATAAAAAACGCCTCAAAAGTAGGATTTTCAACCTTGTGTCATCCCTAATCTGGGTTGTAAAACCCGATAGATGGACTGCTTCCCATCTGTGGCTGTCTTTTAGGTAACAACACGCTGGTCCTTCCCGTGTCCGCTATGTCAAGGCTCACTATACTATCGAACGAACCACATACACTTCCGCTCCGACTGCATCAACCGTTTTGAGCGGATTTATGGTTACAATCCATTAATCTATACACAGTATCGAGCAGACTCAGTACTATTCGAGACAGTTATTCCACATAATGTGAAAAAGTGCTTTAAATACGTATAGATGCTCCGCCCTCCTTTATGTTAGGCTTCCGTTGCTGCTCCTAACAAAATCGTGCCTTAAATATTGACTTTTATTTCTTACCTTTCATCATCTTATGTGTCTCCATGATAATAAAGTTATGGATGAAACGCGGCTTTGGGTTGTTTATCTATCGTTGATACGACTGTTTTATTTACTACAAAAGTTGTGAAGGACATGAGTGTTGAAATTCAAATCCTGATCATACTAGAGAATAAACCAGCTAAATGGGCGTTCGTCATTACGTTTATTGGGAATATGGTAACATGGAGTGTACCCATAGACACCTGAGGTTGCCTGACTCGGTAGTCGCCCCACGCCAACAGAGCCCCCATGCGATATTGCCTGTCATGTCCAGACAACCTACCTGCGGTAATACCGACTCCGTGAAAAAATTAGAACAACTATGGAACTTTGCGTTTGCTTGTTTCTTGTAGTAATTTTTAAGGAAAGATCATCTATCTAGCAAGACATAATGTGAAGAAGATATACACGATTTACGTCCCCATAGACACCTGAGGTGGCCTGACTCGGTAGTCGGCCCACACCAACAGACCCCCCATGCGACCTAGTTAACCATGTATAATGATTATAAGAGAGCCCTGTATAATGCTTATTTATTCGAAATTAAATGCGAATTTACATGTTTTACAGATGGTAATGCAATTTATTTTCTATAAAATCAGTAATTCTGCTGTGATGTCGGAAGATGATGTACATTGTGCTTTCAATTTCTCACAGTTGGTATCGGGCCTTTTCGTCGCGTGTTCTGGGTGCATAATATCTTGACATTGCTCCAAGTTGGTGTGTTACTCGCCCGATTAAATGGTGGTTGCATTGTGAGTTCATTTTATATTATTATTGAAATTGTGTCCGCTGTCATGAATACGTGTTTACGCTACCCCGTTTTATGTATGCATATTGAATTCCGTGTTAAATAAGTGTCAACATCTCTTTCATTTTGATCTCAGATTGATGCGATTGTTTCCGATAATCTATTGTAAAGAATACCCATTTTTTTCGGGGACCCGTTATCCTATTTAAAAAAATACATGGTTAAGACGCATGTATGCTTATAAATGAATATTTTAATTAATTTGGTAAGCTTTTGTTTAATTTATTTTATTTCAGGATTCCAACAAAATGTCAGACATCCCGAACCAACGTGGGTAAGTCAGTTTGTACACTTGTTCACGAACCTCTCTGTGCTCTATCCTAATATTATTTTTTCCTAGTCAACCACCCAGTTACCGCCCCCCACAGCAGTCACTGGGCCCTCAGTTGATTACCGTCAGCTCGACAGCTAGCGGCAATCTGCAACACACAGCATCACTACCAATGACTCACTCTCCCAGGCCCGTGCTAATCCGTCCCACCACTCCGGCTTCTGCTCCTCGCGGTGTCGTCTTTATCCGCCCGGCATCAGCCATTGGTCCCTCGACTTCACAACGCATTATATTACAACAGCTGCAGCACCCACAGATGCCACGTCAGATAATTCCCTCTTCCCCACAACAATACACCAACACCATTCTCCCGCAAATTCTAGCACCGGTAATGACCTCCGCACCGGCAGCCCCCACTACTATTTCAGTCCCGACGACCGACCGTTTTGAGCAACAACCAGATGTAACTAATGCACCCATGGCCACGCTCCTGCGCAACGCGCCTATTTCTATGCGGTTTGACACCGACAAGCGTGCCCATTATGCTAAACCTCTAGCGGTACGCCATCCTGTGCGCCCATTAGTCCCCCCACGAATAATGACACCGGGAAGTGGTCTGGCTGCGGCCGCTCGACTTCGAGCCCAAGGCACAGCATCACCTACCAGTCCTACCGTCAAGCGAACGGTGGTTCGCGAATTAGAGGTAATTATTCGTTGAAACTGCCCTGCTATCGATATTTGCTTCGCCATAAACATCTCAAACGTCTATTTTCGTAAATCCCTTCCAAACTAGATTCGCGTTAACACCCACCCAGAACGCAAATTGAGCGTCTTGCGCTACAATGCCTACGATCGCATTGACTTGACCGGAGATGCCAAAACTGAAGGTGACAACACCGCCTCCTCATCCTCCTCCCAGGCGCAAGAGGTTTTCCTGCAACGCGAGAACAACCTGCGTCAGTACCGCGCTACGCACAATGCCACGGACACACCAACACGCGGCGCTGGTAGCGAATTCGGCCAGGAGGCCAGGGAGGAGGCGAGACTCCGTCGATTGGGCATCGTGAGACAAGGCTACCGGGTAGAAGACCAGCCTTGGCTTCTGACCGTGGGTAAGGGACGCACCGCAAAACGGTACAAGGGGGTCCGCGAAGGGACGGTGTCTGCCAATGTGAGGCATTTTATCTTCTGCTCGACTAAGGATGGCCAGTTTGATGCATACCCCGTGGATGAATGGTGAGTTCGACTTTATTTGACATGTATGCATGAGTTGGTTTAGAGGTTGGGGGGCGGCTGGCGTTCCGTTAATTGGTTGTTATTTGATTGACCTGGTTTCATGCAAATCGCGAATTCTAACTGCCCGTGTCCGGCGATTTGAGGCCGTGTCGTTAGACAGACTGCTCATGACGTGGGGATCCTTGTGGGTGGGGGGCGGCAAAATATATCTGACTCTCCAATATAATACAGTGGTTTGGCTATTCCATGTCTTGGCTAGTTTACGTGTCAATTTGCCCGTTGAAACTTTACGTGACCACAGCATTACTTAATCTCCTCTATCTCCTAAGGTACAAAGTGAATCCCGAGGTTAACTACCGCTTCCTACGGGACGAGGAAGCCGAGGCCGAGTACAGCCGACGCCACAAAACGATGAACCTCTTCAACGTCATGGTTAAACGTAAAATGGTCAGTGATGCCACGGAAGAGGGCGCAGCTGAGCTTAAGGAGGTCAATGCGCAGTAAGGCCAGTCTTTTTGTCATTTTAGCATGAAATTGTATCTCAGATCGATCAGATTACGGCAAACTGTGGTTCGTTGGGGTATATGGGACCCACGCGTTTAGTGTTTTACAAGCTCCCTTGATTTTCACGCTTCTTCTTTTAAGTCTGATTGTTGGCTATTTTGCATTCAGAATCAAGGCCGGTCTGGCGTCTGTAGCGTCACGCAAAGGCGATACCGGCAAGCCCCCTTCGGCCTCCAATGTAAAACGAAATCGCTCCTCTGCGCTCCTTCTCACCGAAATGGACGAATGGCGGGACTTTGACGCTGGAGAAGAAGAGGAGGATGAAGATGACGACGACGATGAAGGTGATGACGGGGCGAAAGCAGGCGAGGGGGGCACCAAGGACTCCTCAAAGACCGGCGATGATCCGAAGAACACGGAGGCCGCTGGGGAGAGGGATTCCAAGGAGGACGCGTCGGGTGGCGGCGGCGCAGGTACCTCGGCTGATGGTGCCGCGGCTGCTACAGCCTCAAAAAAGGCCACTAAACAGCTTCAACAGAAGCGGAAGCGCGTGGCGGCAATTGTGTCACGAAAGCGGAGAGCCACGAAGCAGCGAGCCCGTCGCAGACGCAAAGGCGCTGTTCTCGGATCCTCTGGGGAGGACGAGGAAGATCTGTTCGACGAGGCCTGGGATGAAAGTGAACCCGACGACCGCGAGGGTGATGAGGTAATATGGCCTGTTCGTTGGGCTCATTCTGGTTCGTACTATCACATTTGAGATGAGCCTCGTGTACCTGCCCGCATAGGGTGTCACTGGGGATGCCGCTACCAGTGCAAGCATCTTCATGGAAACATCTGCGAATTTGGGTTATTTTCTAGAAGAAGTGTCCGCCCACAAACCTGCCACTTGGAGTACGCTGTCGGGTGTCGGATACCGGCTGCTGCCTCATTCAGAATTTCACCAACCCCCGTTGCGTTTGTTTAGTATTGCATGATGCAGCGGTCACTTCCAACTTACGATGGCACTAGGGATGCCGCCACCTGTGCAAGCAGCTTCATGGAAACATCTACGAAACATGTTTTTATTTACTATCGGGAGACAACTACACAAAAGATATAGACAGCATTGATGGAATTTAATTCATCCGCTAGAATCGGTTTGAGTTGCCTCATACATCTTTTTTGCTTCTCCCTCCGCCCCACTGTAGGTGGATTACATCACAGACTCGTCTTCGGATGAAGAAAAGCTCTCCGAGGACGACCGAGCCCAGATTTACCAGGAACAGGGCGTCGATGAAGAGGCCGGTCTGAAGGCCCTTCTAACTGACCTAAGTGCGCCCATTTCACCCTCGGTTGGAATCATTATAATTTTTCACATTGTTGAGAATCTTCATGGCAATCCTGCATTGAACCCGTTTATCCTCTAGTAGGATACAGTCGCACAATTTGAGTAGGTGTTGGACCGTCAGAACCAATCAACAGGGGGGCAGTGGTTGCGCGTTTGTGGACTGCATAACCACTGGTATGGCAATGGATTTCATTGCACTGTTGAAAACTCTATCTTACGTCTTATTTTGTTAGGCGATTCCGACGAAGGGAAACAGAAGAAGCAGGCCGATGGTTCGCTTCAGGATGACGACGAAGATGCGGATGACGAGGGGGATGAGGCAGATGATGGCAAAAACGGTGCAGGCGGATCCAAGCACCGCCGCAAGTCCGCTAAATCCCACCACCGACACAAAAATCGCCACCACAAGCCCAAGACCACCGGCGGTGCCGAAGATGGGGGTGGTAGTGGCGGTCCTGACGATGGCTCGTCTTCCAGCGGAGACGACTCTTCGAGTGAAGGCGAATCCTCCTCTACCTCATCCTCCTCCGACAGCGACTCCGATAGCTCCGACTCGAATGCGGCTCCGGACGATCCTGGGCGCGCCGAACGAAAGGCTCTCAAGAAAGCGGAGTTGCTTCAGCGAATCTCCGAAAAGGTCTCCTCGACAATTGCCCCAGTAGAGGATTCCCAACAACAGCAGCAATCGGGGAGTTCCAAACGAGGGTTAGTTGAGGAGTTGGATGTGGCCAACGCCAAGCGACAGCGCGTCGAACCGGATGACGCACTGACGGCGGCAGTCCGGAAATACCTCACACGAAAGCCAATAACTGTGGAGGAATTGTTGAAGAAGATACGCATGAAGAAATTGGTGCCAGTATCGACAACGACCTCGCCGTTCGTTCGGGGTGCCACGGGTGGCACCAGCAGCGTTCCCGACGAAGTTGCCGAGACGATGTTGGCGAATGCTCTTCGTAGGCTGAGACCCATAAAGGAATTTATCAATGGGAAGCACGTCCTGTCACTGAAGCGGTGATTTGTCGTTTGGCACGGCGTGCATATAACATTAACCAACTGCTCCAATTTCCTGCTGTTTTGTATTCACGTCACTAGTCTTGACCGGAGTAAATATTTGTATTGTGTCTGTGGGCGTGTAAAGACGGCTTGTTTACTCTGCTTTGTTCAAATGACGTGTTTCACATATTAGGTGAATGGTTGTAGTTAGGCTCTCGTGAATAATCTTGTGCTTTAGTTAGCCGTTTCGGTGATAGTGGCGGGAAAGGTTGGGTAATTTTTTTTTTCACCAATCGGGACGTGAACCGTTATGGAGTGGCTTGGTGTCTGGTGTAGCCTGTGCACCTAGGAGACTTCGTATTTATCCGAAGACTAGTCCGACGGATAGCAACGAATATTAGGCCCGGAGATCGTTGGTCACACATTGACGTACTTTATATAATATTTTGCATTGGCCATGCATAGCCCTGTATAAATATGTTACGACCCGTGATCCCCACCAAAAAAGAAAACGGAGATGTTCTTGAGCACCTGTCTTCCGGTTGATGGGGATAACAATTGGCGATGCGCGTTACCTTTTACCCCGCCGTGGTTGTCTGCATTTATAGGAATTAGTGCTATAATAAAATTGCGTAGCATTTCTCGAGTTCTTAGGAATATTCTTAATGCGCCTTTCTTTTGATTGGATTCCTGACATTTTGGATGTTTTATATCTCGCTCTCATACTACTATGAAGCGTAAAGGTAGTGTCTCATAAGATCGCAATATATTTTGACGTGTATGTTATAAATTATGCTAGTCGGGGGTGTGAAATGGCATATTTAGTCTAGAGATAAATTGTTTTCCCACACGTCGAAGTAAAAAAACTTAGAAAATCTGTTCGCCTTTACTGGCCTTACCAACATCTTGGCCGGAATACCATTTCGGAAATTCTGTGGTCAGGTGAAATTGTTGTGATTCGAAGTTCAACGATAACTTAAAACCACTAAGCCTTTTTACGACATACGTATCTAAACAGTATTACGAATGAGAACGCAAACCAAAGTATAATCAAGATTGTTCTCTTGATTTAATAATACAAAGGTACAACGTTAACTCGGTGCTCGCGCGTTCGCGGGCGGAAATCGATTCGTGTTTATTAAAAAAGGGGTCATTTAAGGTCACTACAAATTTACCTTCGAGCTTCGCGGCTCGATCGATTACAAACACTCATTTTTAGCAGAGTTCCAGGACTGCCTTGACACACTGCTCTTGTCACGATCAAATCCAACTCACGCGTTATACGCGGAAACCTGACGGTTTTTGTTAAAAAAGATCCGTTGCATACGCAGTCCTCGAAATGAGATTAACCGTGCGCTAAATATGTGGGTCGTTACACCAAGAAGGAAGACTATTTGCTCCAACTACCGAGGCAATAGTCGTATTGACATTGACTACCTAACTGCCAAACCTTCTCAAACGCCGTCAGATTTAGTGATTCGACCATGTTCTACTCTGGTTAGACAAGAACCTTTAAAACCTGTGCCCCCTGTCGTCACCTTTTAAAAGCTGAAGGCGACTAAACAGGTACGACCAAAGCCGTCATTGAACGCATGGGCGGTATTCAGTTTGCGGCTTCCACCACTGGAACTAGAAATGGACAAAAGTTGTCTTAAATAAATACTTTCACAATGATCCGGTTTCCAGATCCATGGATACATCAGCACAAAAATATCGATAAGATAGTAATAATCTCGAACATTGTTAGTTTTTTGATACAACGCGTTATTCCTGTTATGTTGATATTATCAGGAACAGGTATAATGTTTTCCAACTGAATTAAAATTTACAAAAAAAAATTTAATTCAACGCATTTTTTTATAATTTAGCAATGTAGATTATCATTCTTCTTAAATAGTTGGCATTTTCTTCAGTAGTTGTTTAAATAGAATCGTATCCGTAGTTATACTTGTTCCTGTTTCGTTTACCTTCGAAGTTCTGCCATCTTTGCTATGAAGTCTTCGTTGGGCATGGAGGACAGTCGTGATGTACGGAATACCAAGACATTTTTTCTTAACTTTATTGATTGCCATGATTCATCGACTAAATGTATTTTTCACTTATTGCAACTAATCCTTTTGAGCCTTACATAGTTGCCGTGTAAGACCCCCACAAGGCCTTTGGTATTACCTAGCATGGTCTACTCAATTCATGGTTTTTAAAATGGGTGTCTCGGTATTTCAAGTGCGTTAAGCCTTGCCGATATTCAAGTTTACTTCTGGGTATACCGGACAAAACTGCCCGGGAACAATTTTTGATGCATAAATCCATCGTAATTTATTCGGTGTCGTAGTTGCATAGATGGTTTATTTCGCTTTGAATGCTAGATAAACTAGTTGAATGTTGGCATACGTGACACTTGTAATCGAGCCGATGAGACGTATTTTGGAGTTTTGCTACGGTCCGTACTTCCGCATTAGTAGCTTTCATTTTCGTGCCTGGGTATTTGAATGCGCGTTTATCTTATCACAATGGATTTAGTCATGGCTTTTTTATTCAGTATTTCCTTTGTAGATAATTGGTGATCCAGACAAACTACTCGAGTCATTTCGGGAACATTTAACTGATACTGGTGGTATTCGGGAGCATTCGGTATCTGAGTTGATTTCATTGATGTCAGAAACAAACGGAAAACTTGTCCCGAAGTGTATATCGTTGTGTATTATTGCCGCTTCTGATTACGATGTTCAGTCTCAAATTTGTGGAACGAACGCCTGGGATATACTATTGAAGTGGCTTCAGGAGGCAGACAAAGAGGAAAATTATTCCTTTCTGGTTGAGCTGATGCGAGTATACCTTGTTCTCCCCGTTAACTTAGTGCAGCTCACAAAAAATGTTTGCCCAAAGTTAATAAAGTCGTTATCGAAGCGGTCGGAAAACGAAGGTATGCTTGGAACTTTTATTCTTCATGAATTCCGTAGTTGTACGTAGCTTAGCAGCTGATATTGTTACAAAGTGGAAGGAGGTAGTTAACCGCAGGGGTAGGCGCGATGCGACTGTTCCACCCGATATTCCACATAAAAAGAAGAGAGTTGAGAGCAGAAGCGAAGAGTCTCCAGAAACAGAGCATGCGGGTACTATCAGAAAGCGCCGGTCGACTGTTAAGATGCCTCCGACGGTCATGCGTACAGCTGGTATTGAGGACGCCACCGAGCAAGTTACGCCAAAATCTAGATCGGAAGTTCTAGCGAAGAAAGGGTATTGTTAACATTGTTTACTTATGCCCGCCTTAGTAACCAAGATTTGTCAGAAAAAGCGCTACCTCCCCAATCAGCCCTTCCCATTGAGTCATTCCATCAAAAGATAACAGTAACTCCAACCGAGCCCAAGAAGTGTAAGTTGACACCCATAATTATCATTCAAGTGACTGTAGCCCAGCATGAAATTCAAGAGAGCGCTGATTTCATTAATGCTCTCGCTAAACCACAGCCCGCCGTTCGTAAGAAACGAAAGATACAGAAAGCTGAATCGCAACTACCGATTTTCGAATCTATTCTGGTAAGTAGTCTTTTAACAAATAATAAGTTTCAGGATTCGGCTAATGTTAAATCCAATATGGCCGAGCCCATGGTTGTTGAATCGGGGGAAGTTCCTGATAAGCAAGATGCGGATGGTCCCAAGAAGTCATCCTTGACCACATTCACGTCTTTCCCAATCGACAGGAAACCCAAGAAGAAAGTTACATGGGCTCCAGAAGACAAATTACAAGATATAAGCTATTTCGAGGTTGAAGATAATGAAAGAGGTAGGTATCGCTCCGTTTTATTTGCTCTCATAACTTGTGGTGGCGACCATGCGTGGGTAACCGGCGGAATAACAACAACACCGGGCATAGCCTAGATCCCCTCCCAGTGGATAGCCGCGCAAAATTGATTGATCTAAGTATTTTAGCTGATTGCATTTCTCTTCAATTTAGTTAACGTCGCTCGTGTCAGTCTTACTGAAATTCGCCAGAAAGAAAAGTCACTCGAGCGTCAGCTATTTAAACGACATGAGGAGGTGGAGATCAAGGATGCCAAGGTATAGCATTTGCACTCTTTTTTTTGAAGTATTTTGACTGCTGTGTAAATAGTGAGCAGGAAGTAATCGCGGAGATATTTTACCTGTTTCAGTGGTATACGCCTGTTCCCCTCGATTTTACTCCCGCGGTGGAGTTGGGATGCAAATCTGTCGAGAGACAAATTCAATTGGAACGAGAGCGCTATGTTCTTCAGGCAATTTACTTCACGCACGAAAGCATCCCAGTTTCCCCCGAGGAGCCGGAAAAAGAAGAGTTTGAGGCAAAATTAGCTGTTGAAATCCCTTTAGAAGATGTATGTTTACCTACGGGGCGTTCTCTCGTATTTTTGTTTGGTTTGTACTTGCCAAATAAATGTGTGCCTTTCTCAATCGTTCCCGTACTGCGACGGTATACTGACAAAGTGATTTGACTTCACAGACATCCTATTTGTCAGTTTGCAAGGAAACGAAGCGCGAACAGTCTAAAAGTAGTCAACAGGTCGATTGCTTGGTCTGCTTGGCTTGGATTGTTCTGATTTGTTGGATAGGGTTCAGCTCAGAAAAGATTTAGCACGTGAAGGGTACTACCCGGCATTTCGGCGGTTTGATTACCATAGTTTTCCGTTTCAACTGCTGTTAAAGTCAGGTCTCAATCTGTGAACGTGAGATCTAGCGGCAACAGTTAAATATGACGCGTTCGTGAATAGAATTCTCTGGTGGACCATCGCCTAGTTATGCCGGTCAATGCGGCGCACCTTTCTGCAGTATGATTAACCGTTTACCATGGAGCTTTAGTAGGAGCCATTCATATTATGCTGGACTTCCTTTATTTCAAAGGCTGTGGTTTTTCTGCAGGGTTGAGACTAGTACGCATGACTTGTGTATGGTTACATGACACAACGTTGGATATATAATAGCATTCTGCTTTCTAATTTCAGTTACACAACCAAGATTTACTCATTGTGAAAGATCAAGGCGATGGAAATTCTCAGGTAGACTATTTGATTGCTCGGTGGCCATATTTTCAACGATGCGTAATGCTTAACTTTTATTTGTGTTCTTTGTATAATAGATGTCGCTGAATCCAGCAGTCGCTGATCTCGTCAAATCACTGGCTTTAAACATAGACTCGGTAACAGGATCTTCTAACCAGCCACCGACCCCTACTGCTCCACCAGCATTCATGGAAATAGATAATGGGATTCCGCCTGTTCAATTCAACCCCAAGTCTATCGATTCTGGTTCAACCGACCTTAACACGAGCCCCAATAATCAAAACTTCCATGATGTCGATCATAATGAATGCATGCCCTATCCTATGGATATGGCACCCCCACGCCTTCCTGGTCCACCATACATGCCTGGAGAATGCGGTCCCCCACATCCAGGTCATGTCAACGGAATGCGTCCCCCACGAGGTCCCCTCCGACCTCGAATGGGTGGCCCCTATCATCACCCTCGTTTTCCGCCATCGGATATGCCACAACCTCATTTTGTTAGAGGTCCCATGTCGCACCCGCCTTTCCGGAGCCCTCCCCCGCCCATGTACGGTCCTGGGAGACCTCCAATGAATGGCCCCCCGCGAGGTATGGGCGGTCGTCGGGGTGGTAGGCCAGAACAAGTTTGCAAGTTCTTTCAACATGGAAATTGCCGTAATGGCAGTAATTGCCACTTCCTTCACCCAGCATATCAGCCGCCCAACTGGGGATAGATTGGTGTTTTAAGATGCTGATACTTTTGTGTGTATATATGCTGGATCCAGATGTATATGATGTGTACATAGGTTTTGTCATCCCGCTGCCTCCACCACCCCCCATTTATGAACTGCTCACTAGTACTTATTTTACAACCATAATTGATGAGTGTCAATCTCGATTTATGGCATGGTAATACGAAATTCTGTGGCATTTGCTTTATTTACTTATTTGGGTTATGAGTCTTAGGGGATTCTACAGATGGTAGATGAAGTCAGGGGTCAGAAGGCCACAGGTATTTGGATCACGCGATCTATTAGGTTAAAGTGCAACCAAATTTTGCATTCACCAGTAAATAATCACATCCATGTTTTAACCATCCACAAAAGATTTCTTTATTATTATTTCGTAAACCTTAGGATGTCACTCATTCCGCAGGATGTGTTTTCGTTTGGTGGTGCATACATGATCTGTGCACTGGAGTTAAATGCTAGCGTCAACAAAGTTGGTCGGGTGTCTGCCATCATATGCTGAATTCGAAATCTCCGTGTTTGTTGATGAAACGCAGGGGACCAGCGTCTCCGATCTGCCGCAGCATCCGTATCCTCTTCTTCTCTGTCTCGGGGAGCACGAGGACCTACATGAGAGGAGTGGCACTTGCAATGTTTTCTTTCGGAATTACATTTCTGTGGGCAACAGGCCGTGTTGTGTTCCCCGTCGGTCTTAAAGCATTATTTGGGTTAATAATCAGATGATGGGGGTTTAACAGGAAGATGGTCCGATAAAGACTTGCAGAAGCTTTCCGAAAAGTGAGGTTGCTTATTTAAAAATAAGTAAGCAAATGGAATGATCGTGAAAGACGTTTACATATTTCTTGGTGGCAGAACTACCTGACAAAGTTAAAACATAAAATAAACATTATCTCACGCGATGTATATCATTCTTTGTCATTGCTTGCAGTTCAAGTTTTAACAACCTCTTGGCTAAAAGATGAGAGATATGTTACGTTATTTAATATCTCTTCTTCCCCGCTTACAAGCATGCAAACCAAGAACACGCATCCGTTGTAAAAACTGAAATCAAGGGCAGATAATGGTGACATTATTAACTAAAATCGCAGAGCTATATATTGCGAAGTTCAAATGCGATTTTAACCCACTTGATGACGAGCTAATGTACCGGACATGCATGCACATACAGTGACCCCCAAATCGTTTGTTTATCTTGTCCCTTTTGGCCAGCGTGGACAAGTGAGCAGGACTTTATAAATAAATAGACTCTCTCAAATTCAAGCAGGAAGTGACCTACCAACGGCCTTATGATCGACGCGGTGTTCAACCGCGAACATCGTAATTCTGGCCACGCGCGGTTCTACTTGATGGGCCATGATTACTCCAATAGGTATGTGGGTATCCGTGAAGGCCTTGGAGGGGGGTGAAAGAAGGTAGGCGACGGTGACATCTACAGTCATATATACTAATAATAATTGTATTCGCTTTATTAAGAGCACGAAGACTAACACGTTCAGCATTAACATTTCCAACAAGAAAAATTAATCACGCCGTGTCGCATGGACACAATATATAATAGCCTTGAGAAACCAGGGCGATTTTCTGTCGAGACTTACAAAAATGCAATATTCCGGCCAATTCATGGCAAAATAGCGGCAAGTCACATCCGGATACCCCGAGCACAAGTTTAAGCATAAATAGCGCCGAATAATATCATAGTCATCTCTGCCCTGAAAATTCCTATAGTACTTGTTCATCCCGTAGGAATGGTGACTGAGGTATCCGAGGGTGGTCTCACTGAACCGCGTATGCGAGTCGATACAGTCCTCATCGGGAATTGGTGGCAGCTGGAAGATCTCTGGGCGGAAATAGGGGGGTCCAGGAATGAAGGTTTCTGGGCATCGGTGGGGTGAGGCTCGTTGCGGCTTGACACAGGGTATGCAGTTTCTCGCGGCCGGTGCGGGGTCGCCAGCGCAGCGGTGCTTGGGCTTTCCGCATTGCCGAAAAACTTTGCTGGCACATCCCAGACACCCGGAGGCGGGTAACGTGGCGGTGGGCAACTCGATTTTCGACAGACCGGCGCATTTCTGCCCCAGATCACTGCCAGCGCAACCATGAGCCATCATCGCGACCTACCGTTGATGATACCCAAAGAAACACGTGAAATAAATCGATATTTAATATGGCAATGGGGACGCCCACGTGCCTCATATTTCGCGATGGGAAGAGGGGGGGTAACCGCCTTGAGGGACCAATAGGAAAAGGTCGACATCAGGTTAGAATCCAACTGCGGCGCATACAATTGTTCAGCCAATAACACACAAGGAAACACGGAATGGGGGTGATATTGTAGGTGTTAACCAATCTTGATCTCATTTTATATTGTAAATAGACACAGAGAAGCGGTAAGTCCGTATGACACTGTGTCAGAGCCTGCGTTTGATGGGTAGGAGACGAGTGCCCGCAGGTCTGGTGTCTCGGAACACAGTGCCATGGAGTCTCGTGGATCCGATTGACAGTGGGCCGATAATTTACGCAACTTCTCTAACACTCCCAACAGTCCCTTGGTTGTGGTTAGGCTATCGACGAGGTGATTTGGGTTCTCTTAAAACAGATATATTCCAGTCCATTAATCTAGAAGCATTAGTGCGTAGTGGCGTGCGCTTGTAATCTAGCAACCTGGAGGCCGGGTGGCGGAAACTGTACCACGCGCGTCATGGACAAGGCCTTCTATGGCCGCCATTACCTCGTTGTTATTTCCTCCATTCCTGTTAAACATAAAAATGCTGAAAGTTCTGGTCTTTGTGACCTTAATAAAGCGTGAAAATTATTATTATTATTATTATTATTTGCACAACTGATTTTTCAGTGTAGACGGTTAAAGTTAGCCATGAATTCTTAATTTGAAGTAATTGTGTTTGTTTTCTTTAAAGTAAACCTTATCGATGATCACATGGAACAGTTCAGGCGTGTCTAAGTATAACACGAGTGGACTCGCTGATTGATATAATCTGAATCAATAAAAAAATGTATAGTGTCAGTTTATTTATTACCTTTAATCTCCGAAGATTCGTGACCGATTGGTTGGGTATTTTGGCACCACGTTGCATTCGATTGCATTACATGGAGAACCGCAGCAACCTTAAAAAATGCTCAACCAGATATCTTAATGGCTCGCGATGTGACGCTGTTCCAGTGGGGTGGAATTCAGATCCAAGAAATGTTGAACCTTCACTGGGGTTTTCTGACCCGTAAAATTAGTACACGAGTCCGTCACAGGCTACCGTAATAAGTAGGACGCGCAACGAGTGTAGGGCACATTGATATGATTGCTGGGATACGCGAGAAGCTTCGGGAGAACTACCAGGCTGGTCCATGAGTTGGGAGAAGGGAGGATTCTGCTCGGTGCTTGTCGACTGTGGATGAAGGCAGCCGTGGCCGTGTGTGATGCATCCAGTTGAAAGGGTGGGAGTGAGTTGCTTCAATCTTTATTCGCTTTATTAAGGTCACGGGGACCCAACCTTCCGCCATTGAAATTTACAACAACAAAAATGAACCAGACGGCAATTTTTATATTCATAGAACTCGACCATCCCGTTTAGAGATCGTGTTGACAAAAGGTGCCGTGTGTTGTGAAAACCCCGACCGATGTCCTGTCAAGACCAATGGGCGTTACACAGGTGAATTGTCATATTGACAGTTGTTTATCCAATGGAATGTTTAGATCACACGACCGTGAATGGGTGGGCGGTAAAATGGTAAGAAATCAATTAACTAAAACACGAGGGATTTTTGAATTGAAGAACTGCAAAATCTATCGACGTATTTAATTTTTAGCTGCGATTATCAATTAACGAACATTCCCAGTCCAGCCGTCACTTTTACCAAATCTCTTATTTCGTCCGATAATCAAAGAGTTTCCAAACCACCCTGAAAGTTGGAATACCTGCTCCTACCCTGCTATTTTGCACAACCGTGCCCAGGGGCCATTCTCATTCTCAGTCTCCTGAACCGCGCAACACACGAAAACGCTATTGCAACACAAAACCCCAGGAAATGCCCGTAATGACCTCTCTGTGCTGAAACCCCATTCAACACGCTCCACTGATTCACACATAAATTATAAAAAACAATCCGTCAAACAAAAATGAAAGAGAAATGTTGAAATGATGAATTTTGTCGCAATAAATAATGTCGTTTATTATCTAAAGAGCAGTTGGACCACGAATTTCGACAGCACGCGTAGGCGCGATGCCTGCGTCTGTCGCTGCGCGTCCACATGGAATCGCCGCAAAATGTACGATCCGTTTTCCAAAACACGTATTCCATGTCTATTATAATGGTTGTCTTGAGCGCCTGGCTGAATTAATTGGGAGAAGAATGCGCACATGAGCAAGACAACGTTTTAAGGTCAGTGTTGTCGTGCCATGTGCTGTGACCTCCAATGACGCGCTGAGTGACGAGCAATCTTCGTGACCTAAATAAATCGATAGGCATTACTATTACAAAAATGGCGGCATATCGCAATTCGTCCAGATTTTTAGTTTCACCAGAGCAGGTGAAGCAGGAAATAAAGGACAGTTTTCGCATTTATTATTGTTATATTACCTTTTTATGCTGACAGTTTTGGCCATCGTAATCCTCAATAAAGAGCTTACAATTATAATTATTATAGTAGCTGGACCCGGCCACCCGTTGATGTGACTCATTGAACCGACACCTCCCCACACGCAGGTAACACGTGTAAAGCTCACGATATCCCGCCCATTAACCTCTATCTATTCAACCCGGTGTCGTTTTGGCGCGTTGTGGTGTGGCCCATTTAAGCCTTTCGCTACTTATTCCGATAAGCAGTAAGTCGGTTTGCTATTTACTTACACCACGATCAAGAAAATTCCATCAAATAGACAATCGAATGGCACTCAACCAAACCGTGAATAATACTTAAAAGTAAATACATTCCTTTTAATGATAACCGCCTCACGTTTATCGCATATCGCCGAAAAGCGACACCAGCGTGCACATATTTGTTACTCAAACCCCATATGGTTCTGGATACCGTAGTAATGGGAGTAGTTTTGCTTTATTTTCTTTAATTCATCTAGCCAATACCTGGTCAACATTTTGGTTGGCTGACCCCAATGCTCACATTCTCTCAGGTTAGCAAACGAGCGGAAGGCATGCGGAAGTACGAGGTTTTGGTGGGCGTGCTTACCCAGCTGGCGGCCACGGGATTGGGGGAAGGAAACTTTGACTTTTTCTTGGCCCCGGTAACTCCCAAGATGGGAAGTTCTATTTTATTCTAGATCCTTGGGTCGGAAAAATTTGCTTGATCGTATTGGTTTTTTTCAATTTTGCATATTATTTGAATACAGAAACTGGTTATGATCATGACAAAAAATGTTCAAGACCTTTTCTTGCATAAAATCATAAAATACACCCTGTGATACTATCCCATACTAGCTCTGGTACTTCAATTCAGTTGAAGCGGGAAAAGGACTTATCGATCGATTTAAACATCGCTCATGCACAGGCCAAAACACACCTCAGCTGTTTGTGTCATTTCAAAATCGATTTTTCCCTGCGACGGCTTCCAATTAATACCCGACACCGACATGGCATCAACAACCAACGCACTGCCGCCGGCCACCCTTCGTGCCTCCCGCAAGCTCACAGCCCCCACGTTGTCCGCTGAACCGACGGCCCCACCTCCCCTAGGTCATCGATTCCACAAGCGCAACGAAAAGGTCCTTTTGACGCGAGAACGAAACATGGCGAGCGACGTGGTGGCCGCTCAGAAGACTGTCAATTCTATGAGGCTGCGCGGGACCACACAATACACCTCTCAGTTCTACATACCGCGACTTCTCAGCAACCTGGACAGTGAGACCAGTTACTCCTCCAACACCGCCAACCACCCTTCACGACTGAAGCCAATGGTGTTCACGGCCAGTCAGGAGACGCCGACGCAGTCTCCCTGCGGCCGCAGCACATGCACTCTGACGGCTCTTCGTGAAATGTAGGTCGCTGAAGGGTAGAATCTAATATTTACACGCCTGCGACAACTAGCCCAATGGAAGCCTCACACCGATGATTTGATTTTGAATCAATCACCAAGGGCCTTTCTGAAACACTAGTGGCCAATATGCTTTCGAGTGTATGTGGAAGCTTTGAACGCAAGCCCCAATTTATGTCGTAGTAGTAGTAATCGTGAACAATTTGAGTGCGAAATTCCGATTTATTTTCAGAATTCCTCTGAATACCAGATGTAGCATGTAAATGAGCATCTCGTGGTGAAAATCTGAAACACACCTTGATGGATAATTGAATGAAATTGTTTAGAAATAATGAGCCTTGTGACTGCAGACTGCGTATATAAAAGGGAGTTTTAGTCATTTTGGCAATGAAAGTAGACGGCTAGAGACCTTCAAAATGCCGTATTACAGCGTATCCGCATTAAATTTACCGTTATTTCCCCTGCAAAGCAATCCCCTGATTTGTTCATTCACATTTCGTGCCTGGATAACGCCAAAGCGGTAAAGTATCCCGCGGTACGAAAATTGAATGCTGGAGTACACGATCCATCGATTTAAGTTTTTGCATGCAAATAATCCCTCAACAAAGACCACACCTGCTTATCTTGCAACTTTGACCAACTTGCTTACGGCGAAAGTCGTTTGGGGATTCGTTTTACGGCTTAGGTATTGAAAAAAGTGCGATGTAAAACGAGTTTTTATTCAATAAATCGTACAACACGTGGTAGAAGTTGTGATTAGAAGTGGCATTAGTATTTGTCTAAGTAGGAGGTGTTGTAATTGTGTTGGCCATGTAAGTTCGAAATAAATAACAGTTTCTGTACGAACACCGATTTACTCGAAAATGTGATGTTTATTTTGCAATAGAGAGAAGGCGTAAAAAAGATTGGCTTAAGTGGCGCGCTACGTAAAACTCAGTTACAAGTTTGTAAAACGCGACACCAATTATGTGGGCAACAAGCAACTGTATCCAAACGGATGCAATAGAAAGTGTAGCGGTGTTTTTAATTTAACGAACACCACGATTAACGCAGACTTATAATAGCGTAGCTGATGCCGGTTTCCAAAACCAGTCATGTACCATTGGTTAAATAGCATACGTGATGAAAAGAGACCGCATCGGAGATGTGCCGAATGCGAGTTAGCAAAACCCGAGCACACGACCAAACGGCTTGACCCAGCCGAGCCCCTTCCTGACCCACACACCCCGTGTCATCCAATTACAGGCTCTTGGCCTCCCAAAGCAACAAAAATATGCGACGAGTGTTAACCAACTACCGACTGATGGGCGATCTGCATGAACAGGCGATGCACGCATTCATCGTGAGTTTAGCCCACTTGGTTATGCTGGTTTTCGCGCGTCGACCGCAAATGACGTTGCCACCTCTCAAACTGAAGAAGGATTCATGGTCTTCTATGAATCGGTGGAACTGAAACACCTTTTGTATAATAATGGGTTCAGCGCTGGCGGCATTCATGCTGAGTATCAATGGAAGAAATCTGGTGTGCCACGGGGTCAAGCCTATCCGGCAGTTCTTGAAGCCCGTCAAAAATCGGGACTATGAGAACTTACTTAATGCCAATTCGCAATTGACTTGGACTGCGAAGTTAGGCCACCAAAATAAGCCTGCCATAGCGGCGTGCGCATGTGATCCAGTGGCTTGGAGTCGTAGTGACGGTTGTCCTCTTTGAGTGGCACTGGAGGGCGCCGTCACCCGTAAACACATTTGCCAGCCGCATCACTCAATCGCAGTGCCGCCTGCATCACTACGGCCAATGAGTCTGTAGTGACCTTAAAAACCCCCTTTTGTTTTAAGACACACGAACCGATTTCCGCCCACGAACGCTCGATCGCCGACTTAACGTCAGGCCTTTGTATTATTAAATCAAGAAAACAATTGATTTCGGAAATCGGTTCGTGTGTCTTAAAACAAAAGGGGGTTTTAAGGTCACTACAAGGCTCCCCCTTAGACTCTTCGTCGACAGGGGAAGAGATAAAATAAGGATGACTGGTGGGGACGCAAGTTAACGGGCAAAGTTTTTTAGATGCGGGGGTGTGCGGCTGACGCGACCGCTTCGTGTACGGGTGGTCGTCAATGCGTCAGGCGGCACCGGACTGATTCGGATCCTGGCATGCTCGCCAATGTAGTGATTCCAAGTTGGTCGATACTTAAAACCACTAAAACTTTTTATGACAGACACGTCTAAAAAGGATAATGAAAGAGAACGCAAACCCAAGTATAATCAAAATTGTTTTCTTGATTTAATAATACAAAGGCCTGACGTTAAGTCGGCGATCGAGCGTTCGTGGGCGGAAATCGGTTCGTGTCTCTTAAAACAAAGGGGGGGTTTTAAGGTCACTTCAAGTCCACGCATGTTGCATTCGTAGTATTTTGTTTTAAGTGAAATCGCTTTATTGAGACAATATAGCAAAACTCGGAAATGTAGAATGGGAGCGGCAGGGTTACAAATTTGGATTGTCTGTTTGAACACAAATAGACGTAAGGAAGGCCGGGGGTGAGGGGGTTCGCCCGTGACGATTATTAATTATTATTTGCTTTTGATCAATCGATATCAACGACAGGTACATTACCAGTACTTTACTCAGACAGTTTGTGGCTGAACTTCGACCCTGCAAATGTGGAAGATTCAATTGTTTGATTGTACCAATAAAACCCAGAGGAACCAGACAATGAAATTAAAAGAACAGCCAGGAAAATAACGAGCACCAATTATGAAAAGACGGAAGGAATTGCGATTCCTGATAACCCTTTTTCTTGTCCCCACCAGACAAGCACCAAACTGGAGCAGGAGCGTCGAGAGCGCCTGGACGAACGAATCCTCGAATTCGAGGAACGCCGGCGAAACTTCCGTCAGTTCATTGTGGACAACGCCAACAAGATCCACCGGCAGCACACCGTCTTCACGAACATGCGGGATGCCCAGACGCGGGGTCGTGAGGTCATGTTCGAGCTGATCAACGCCTCGCGCGAAATGCGACACAAGTTGGTCGCCTCTTGGTTGCTCGATGCATGTTGCCAAAATGAGACACGAATAATCGGGAAACAATAACAATTGCTTCATTGTGGTCATGAGGCACCAAACAGTTAGTTTTCACAACGAAACTACAACCTGAAATAGGGACAGCACTTTGTGGTTGAGTTTCCTTTTCTAGCTCTACAAGACAGTGACTAGGGACTTCAGACCATTAATCATACAAAACCAGCGATATTAACGGAGTTTGCGTTCCCGGTACTTGTTGATGGTGTGGCCATCTCCTCCTGGTTAGAGGATGAGCCGGTTTGATGGATGTTTCCGTGGAGATTATTAGTAATATCATAGAGGCGGCGGCGTCCCAAGTGCGGTCGGTGCATCATCCACACTATACCAGCAGAGGGAATCGGGAAAAGATGGAACTCTGGCTGGTTGAATGTTGGATGATGCAGCTGCCTGTTTTCGCCAACACCCGACAGCCTCCTCCTCCAAGTCGGTGGATTACGGGCGCACGCCGCTACGACCCGCGGTACCGCACCAATGCAAGTTTGTGTCCAAGGTCACGCGACCTCCTCCTCCTCCTCCTCCTTCTCTGCCCAGCTATCGGATTTGATTAAACCGTCTCGTGCTCACATTTTTCCTCCTGTACGCCGAAAAACCTCGTTGTTGGGATGATGATGATTTCGCAGGTAGCAGTAAGCATCAGAGCACACTCTGACATGGTGCGAATTCTCAGGAACCCTGGGCAGCCGGATCTGATACGCGGAGACTACCATATTCCAACACCATCTGTCCTTCGTGTTTCTAATTGGAAGCAGAACGCACAATCAGGGCCTTCGGGCTGTCATTTCAGCGTCTAATTTTCGGGTTTTCGTGTTCGTTCCACAACTGTATGACGAATCGCCTTCAAGATGGCGAAGCAAAATATTTCCAAAAGTGTGCTTCGATAAGATTTTAATAACTGTCGCGAAACATGCCCTTTCACCAGGAAATCCCCTGTTTTTTTCGGCAAATCCTTTGTGACTCTCAAAATCCTGTGATTGGTCTCCCGTTTCGCCCTAACCTTCTAGGATTGGCCCATTCTTTGGCTGAGTGGCTCCCAAACAGATATAAAAAGGCCAGCACGATTTCACTGCCTTATATTCAATTGACCACTAACCGAGATCGGTGAAATCCAGTTTCTGGTTAGTCTTCATGTTTGATAGTTTGATCACGTACTCTCCCTGTCAAAACAACAACACCAATTAAGCTATGTCCTCACTGGTCGTACCGTCACACCGGCCTTGAGATTGGCGGCGTTTTCATCGTACCCGCAATATGAACGTGCTCCCTGTGAGCACTCAATAGATCTATGCCCCCGAACAATCAACCAACGTTATACTTTTCTACAGATGTGTTGACCTTGACAAGAAAATACGCAACCTACAACCGATTGAGAAGTTTCTACTAGACACATTCAAATACCTACCAGACGGTGCGTTGTGCATTCGATAACCCAAGCCTGGTCTGTTCCTTGTGAAAATTGCCCCGAGATACATTGCCAATCTGTTATTTTTGTACAACGACACGCAGAGAGAAAATTAAAGGTTTGAGGGAAACTACGAGTGATAGTTTAAAATATTAAAATTTTTCTCATTTGCAGATTACATCTCCAGGTCCCAGGACCCCCTGCGATCGCTGATTATGCGTTACGAGTCCCTGATGGAGACTCGACTGCATATGCGGAAGAAATGGGAGGACAAACAGAGCATGGTGTGTTGTCGTTGAGCTTAAAGTCCCCAGCTGCCACCCGAAACTCATCGAAAAAGCATCCAAATCGATTTTCATTTAGCTCGCGGATATGGATTTCACCCACGATGAAATGAAATTTCCTTATTTAGACCAAGATTACCAAACGTTTCAGCATTAAATGCACATTACACAAAAACGATACTGGTGGTTTAGAGCCCTATCAGGTTGACAGAAAAACGAAAACGACTTAGGTGGAGCCGTATTAGATGCCCACCGCGTATAATGCTCGAATGAATTGCAATTCGTGGAAGAATGAGAAACGCACGGTGGCGAGTACATGACTAATTACGTGCACCAATAAGAGAATAAAATTAATGGTATTCGATTTATTGATATAACGAGAACTAAAACGTTAAACATTAAACAAACAAAATGGGTACAGGAGGTGAACAGGAGAAATGCATTTGTAATCTCATTTTTCATTTTCAAATTTGAGAAATTTTGACAGGGCTGATAATTTTCTGACGGCATTGAAGATTGAGAATAAGTTTACGCGAATACAGGAAATGATAACGAGTTGGATTTGTAAGAAAGGCAAATTAAACCATCGAAGTATATTACGTTTGGCAAACGCGGAATGGCGTCCATTGAAATGCCCTATCTATAACACGCGCAAAAAAACGTGGACGCGACATTTTAGAATAGCACGGATTAATTAGGCGGATAAAAATAATAAAATTGTAAACAAAAGTATTAATATCATCCTGTTATCAAAACAGGGTTTTCTTTGAGAAATAGCAGTTTTTTAATATGTTTAGGAAATTTACAAAACACTCCAGAGGAATTCTGGGAACATATGATAGGCTGACTGTATCCACGCTTGGAATTGCAAGGAGTTAAAATTGCCAGAAAGGAAAATATATCGCCGAAACCAATGTAGTTGGGAGAATGCATGATGGGGGCCCAAGATTGGCTTCTATATTTCCATGAAAAAGTGAAGGAGGCCTGTCCCCTATTGATGGGTCCGACAAACGGGATATAAGTTGAGGTTCACCGAGCTACTGAGTACCTCTATTTTTTGTCTTTTTTGAATACCAGTTTGAAAAGGAACTCCAGCAATCAACGCAGGCAAACAGCAAGCAGCAGCAGGTTGTCATCGAGAAGGTCGCCCACGTCCACGATCTCATTGGGGAGGCTGAGATCCTGCGAGAGAAGATCCAACACGCAGAAAAAAATGTCGACCGTGAGAAAGCTGCCCTGACCACACAGGTACCAGTTTGGGCGCCATTGGCTTCTTTTTGAGCATTCGGGTCAGATAAAACGGACTAATCAGGCGGATCAAAAAATACTAAAAGAGTGTTATCTTAATAGCGTCAGGTAATGTAGACTAGTAACCAAAAATATTAATATCATCCTGTTTTCAAAAAGAAGAGTTTTCTTGGAGAAATAGCAGATATTGCCAAATCATAGCCAATGAACCAGGTGTGGCTCTTCTCGTTGTAAATATCATTAAGAAAAGTCGGTTTGGTTCAACGTTGATATGAAATTGATGGCCCGTGTTGATGGACTACTCGATTGAAACACATTTCCTGAAAGTTTTGGTCAGTAAATTCTGATTTTTTTTGACAGACCTTTCAGAATGAACAATGCGATTAACGACCGGTTCTGGGGGTCATTTCCGATTTACGTCCAAGTCATCCAAACTGATATTGCGAAAGATTCCTTACTTCCTGAAGATTCCAAATTAAAGTTAAAACATTATATAATTCGCCTAGCAAACATAGGTACACTTTGAAATATCCAATATCCCACAAAGATGATTTTCAATCTGATGATGAATCGACATGATGTGACTTTAAGCAATCCAAATGCATGCCGATTTATCGTTTCTTATTATAGCTGAATCAATTCACACAGATCACTAGAGGGATTCGAAATATAACAACGAAGTGCGTGGAAATCCTTAGGGATCTCGAATTTCACATTTCCCTGGTTGCGCCCCCCGAGGTAAATATTTTTAAAAGCCCCCAGCCTCCCCCCCATCTCCACTAAAGGCGTCGCACATTTGAACGTTGCTTTACAATTCCTTCAGAAAACACGTCTCCGCGAGTGCTTAAAACTGATCGAGGTAAGTGGTTACATTTAAGACGGCGTGCAAGAGTCCTCAAGAAAGCGTTTGTTTGTGTGTGCATGCGCGCCGAATTTAAAGATCGTCGGCCCGTGGCCTGCTCGGGCGCAAAAGTGCAAGCTTGGGCCATCTCTTCACCCCCCCCCCTCCTCCTCCTTATTTCGTTGTTGTTGGAGAGCTTGTCACGCTAGTCCTCCTCCTCCTCCTCCTCCTCCTCCTCCTCCTCCTCCTCCTCCTCCTCCTCCTCCTCCTCCTCCTCCTCCTCCTCCGCCACAACAACAACCACATCTGAAAGCGCGCACACACGCACCGCGTGGATTTGGCGCGACTGTCCGGAAGTCGGTAAACGGTCGCACGCTAATGAGAAACCTTATGGTTTTTTTATTTGGACTACGCAGTTCCTCTACTCTGTGCTGATGGGCATGAAGAAGGTGCTTACTGATGAAGAAATCTCCAACAAAAAGACGAAGAAGACACCCAAGGTTACAGTGGTCAAATTCCACGCAAGAAAACGCTGAACATCAATCAATCCATCAGCCAATCTGTTTGATTGAATGGGCTTCCTGCACAAAAACAGGCCACTGCCATGTGATTATTACACTTTTCCGAAATTTATAAAAAGATTGTAAACATGAGGACTTTTATGAAAGACCGCCCAGAATTAACCATGCGATAGTCAGGAGGTTCAAGGGTTGCTGGGTGTATAGATTGTAATATGCATAAAACAACCAGTTGAATTAATTGGTGGGGCCAGAGGAATATGTTAAAAACAGACACTCAATAATACAGCCACCTACTCCCGAAAGCATCCGGCACTTTGACTGACCAACAAACACACCACCTCACTCATTTTATTTCTCCAACGGCACTGGATGAAGGAAGTTTTAAAAAAAACGCTTTATGTCTCAACTAAAAACTCCCGAATCCATCCGACAATATGACTGACCAACCAACGCACCACCTCACGCCTTCTTTCTCCAAAGGCTTTGAATTGGGGAATATGTTTTAAATAAACACTTAATAACTCAACTACAAGCTCCCCAATCAATCCGACACTTTAACTGACCAACCAACACACCTCCTCACCCATTCTATCTCCAAAGTCTCTGAAATTAAGAATATGTTTGAAAAAGACAATTAAAAACGGAACTACAAACTCCCGAATCGATCCGACACATTGACTGAACCACCAATGCACCTCCTTACTCCTACTTTCTCCAACGGCTCTGGATTTAGGGAAAGGTTTGAAAAAGACACTGAAACACTAAACTACAAACTCCCGAACCATCCAAAGGTTTGACTGATCCACAAACACACAACGTCCTTACAACATTCTCAAAAAGTACTGGATATAGAAATATGTTTTAAACAGACATTTAGTTACTAAAGTATAAACTCAAAAATCTATCCAACACTTGACTGACCCACCAACACACCTCCTCACAACTTCTTTCTCCAAAGGCTATTGATTGAGAAATATATTTGAAAAAGACACTGAATAACTAAACTTCAAACTCCCGAATCAATCCGACACTTTTACTGACCAGTAGTGACCTTGAACGCCCCTTTTTGTTTTAACGGACACGAACCGAATTTGACCAGCGGCAGCGTGGGCGGGAGGGTAGCCAAAGAAGCTCTGACGACTGGGGGCAACTTTTGGGTGAATAGGTGCCGAATGATACATTCGCTGACGTCTTGGTTCACCGATAAGGCTTCCAGACGCTGCAGCAGTTGCGACGGTCTTTCATCACCCAATCCCTCTTCATTGAACAGAGCGTTGTAGCGCTTGTTGTCCTTGTTGTCGCAGACTGCCGAATAAGAGCTGTGTGCGGGGTCTCTGCCGGTGGTGCAACGATAATGTGGCGTAAACGGGCAACTAGATCCTCCGTCAGTGACGACACGACGTGATGAAACTTGGTTGTCTCGGCGACAATTCCTTTCGCCGCAAACTGGGATTCTACGACCGAAAGCCATGCCTCTATATCGCTCTTCCATGGAGGTGGAATTTTAATAGAGACAGCAAATACTTCGGGAGATTGCTCAATGGGGGCGCTCATCAGAAGATAATCCGAAAACAATTATGCTCGCAAATGTCGTGATTCGCAGTTCGACGATAACTTAACCCACTACAACCTTTTAAGACAAAAGCGTCTAAAAAGGTTTATATAAGAGAACGCAAACCAAAGTATAGTCAAGATAGTTTTCTTGATTTAATAATACAAAGCCATGACGTTAAGTCGGCGATGGTGCGTTCGTAAGTCGAATTCGGTTCGTGTCCGTTAAAACAAAAAGGGGCGTTTAAGGTCACTACAGACCCACCAACACACCTCCCTAGCCCTACTTTCTCTAAAAGCTATGTATTGAGGGATAGGTTTCTAAAAAGACACCTAATAACTCAACTACAAACTCCCGAATCAATCCGATACTTTGATTGACCCACAAAAACACCTCCTTACTCTTACTATATCTGAAGGCTCTGGATTGCGGGATATGTTTAAAAAACACACTTTTTAACTCAACTTGAAACTCAAGAATCAATCGGACAATTTGACTTACCAACCAAAAAACCTCCTAACTCCTACTTTCTCCAAAGGCTCTGAATTTAGGAATATGTTTGGAACAGACTCTTAATAACTCAACTACAAACTCAAGAATTAATCCGACACTTTGACTGACCAACTAACACACAACCTAACTCCTACTTTCTCCAAAGGCTCTGAATTGAGGAATATGTTTGGAACAGACTCTTAATAACTCAACTTAAACTCAAGAATTAATCCGACACTTTGACTTGCCCACCAACACACCTCCTCACTCCTTCTTTCTCCAAAGGCTCTGAATTTAGGAATATGTTTGGAACAGACTCTTAATAACTCAACTACAAACTCAAGAATTAATCCGACACTTTGACTGACCAACTAACACACAACCTAACTCCTACTTTCTCCAAAGGCTCTGAATTGAGGAATATGTTTGAAAAAGACACTTTATAACTCAACTAAAAACTCAAGAATTAATGCGACACTTTGACTTGCCCACGAACATACCTACTCACTCCTTCTTTCTCCAAAGGCTCTGAATTAAGGAATATGTTTGAAACCGACTCTTTATAACTCAACTATAAACTCCCCAATCAATCCGACACTTGTAATGACCCACCAACACACCTCCTGACAACGTTTTTCTCCAAAGACTCTAGATTGAGTATATGTTTGAAAAAAACACTTTATAACTCAACTTAAAACTCACGAATCAATCGGACAATTTGACTGACCCACCAACACACCTCATCACTCCTTCTTTCTCCAAAGGCTCCTGATTGAGGCATATGTTTAATAGGACAATAAATAACTCAAATTCAAACGTCTGAAACAATCCGACACTTTAACTGACCCACCAACACACCTCCTCACTCCTTTCCTCAAAGGCTCTAGATTGGGGAATATGTTATAAAGAGACACTTTATAACTCACGAATCAATCGGACAATTTGACTTACCCACCATCACACCGCCATACTCATTCTGTCTCCAAAGGCTCTGGTTTTAAGAATATTTTTGAAACAGACTCTTAATAACTCAACTACACACTCCCCAATCAATCCGACACTTTAACTGACCAACCAACACACCTCCTAACTCCAAAGGCTCTGAATTTCGAAATATGTTTGTAACAGACTCTTAATAACTCAACTACAAACTCCCCAATCAATCCGACACTTTAACTGACCAACCAACACACCTCACAACTTATTTCTCCAAAGGTTCTAGATTGAGGAATATGTTTGAAAAAGACACTTTTTATCTCGACTACCACCTCTCGTGTCCATCCGACACTATGTTTTAAACAGACATTTTATAACACTTCGTTCAACAACCTAATCCATCCAGATCTTTACTGACCGACCAAAACCTCCTCCCTCCATTTTTCTGAAAAATCCCAGGACTGAGAAAGTTTTTTAAAACACAATCAAAATGAAATCAGGGATTGGTGGCCCCGGGGGTTCTAGGGATTTCGCCTATTTACAAACTTCCGTGGTTTCACACATTTTAAAGTGAAATACAAAATTAATAAATAGAGGAGAAGGTGTGTGGACTGGTTCTGTTTAATACAGAACTGACCATGAAAATAAAAAAAATTATCCTCTTGGAAATGCTTCGAAACAATGGGGTCGAGGCAGAGGCCATATTCGTGGCAGTAGAAACAGAATGTGTATAAAGATACAAGTGCAAAATAGGCTGGAGAAAGTTTGGTTGTGGTCGTGTTGCCCATCGGTTTTCGAGTTCAGCATCTCACGCATTGATGACTATGTTGATGGTGTTGTAAGATTCCGGGATCAGTAAGGATGCTTGAGGCGATTTCTGTACATTTTGCGCGTCCGATTAGGCGGCCGAATGAAAGCGTTCATGGTAAAACGGACAATTCTCGAGTTTCTCTCGTTAGGCTACAACAAAAGCAACTGCGTATTAAGACCAAAACGATGTTTCATTATACGGGCAATGCAGTCACTAAAACAAAGACACTCAACCGCATACTTGGGGCAGGATTAAACATACACACATACACCTGCGAATCGCATAGTTCAGCACTCTGAGAGACAAGGGGTAGCAACAATATTTACAATTATAATCGTAATCGCGTTACGATGACGGAAAAACGTACACAGGTCTCGGTTACGAGAGTACGAAGATGAAGAAGATTTTGAGTGCTTTGAAGAGGTGCTTAATTGGGTGTCAGACGGCCCAACGGTAAACTTGGACGGATAGACCATGGCAGCTGGTGAGTTTGCAGCCAGCGACCTGAAACACCAACACAACTGCTACTTATTTTGAGTCGGTAGCACGCTTTATTTTCTTATTAATAAGAAATAACTCACGCTGTCCGCTGCCTCATTGGCTTCCCGGCGCACCGTTCATAGCTCGTCGTGGGTGACGGCGCTGATTCAAACGAAAAGGTGACCTTCTCTCCAACTACACAAGCACCACCACCGCCATCATTACTGAGGTCGCCGGCGTTTATGTCGACAACAAGACTCTCCACGGTATCGAGGCTCTTTGAACTTTCGCGCCAGATGCGTTGCCCTTCGGCTTCTTCTTCTTCTTCTGCTGTGGTTGTTGTTGTGCCCTGACCCTGAGGTGATTTTTCTCCGCCCACGCAACTAATCCTCAATCGCCCACTGGCGGCGACCGCGACTGCGGCTTGTTGTCGCTCGCACGGCAAACACGCTCGGAAGATGGAGTTGGCGGGAGGGGCCGTGAGACGGGGCTGCGTGCTGCAACGCTCCTCGCCTATTGCTTTGGATGGCGCATGCGCAGGCGCCTGTGTCTGCTGCTGCTGCTGTTGTTGTTGTGCCTCCTCTTTGAAGGATAGCAGGAGGTCACGAAGTTGTCTGGCGAGAACGTTAGTACGAATTGGCAGCACTGTGTCGTCCGGGGAGTCGTCCGAGTCAAAGCTTGTCTAAAAGGTTGGTGGAACCGAACAAAACAATGTGTTGCAGCAGGAAGAATCTTCAATGCGAATCAAGGGATTCCGAGTTTACACGGAGAATCAACACAGCACCATCTGTGACGGAGAGTAAACGCACATCGAAGGCAATGCTTGATCTTTACACTAGACCCATATGGTTGTTGAACAATCTTTTTTAGCGTCTCTGGGCTGCTCCTTGCATGAAGGCGTCCTGTTAAAGTTGACTAAACCATTCCCAGTTTCTCGAAGAGTATGGCGCTTATAGGCGTGGTGTAGACTGTTGAAGGGTTTCTGGGTGAGTTGCTCCTTTCGTGGATTCGTCCCGCGAAGATTTGGCCACAGATCGCTCGCACAACGAAGAGGTGAAAGCCACACGAGGTGTAGTGGTTGTCTGGCAACAGACTCGATGAGTACTGGGTCTCAGCTACTGTGGCGTTCTTTAGTCTTCGGCAAATGTTGCCTCCGTGATTCTCCCTGGCCTCACAGTTTAACCCTTCGTAGGCTTTTAAAATAATAATCCGTCGCTTTCGCCGATGAAGCACAGGCGAAACGGAGTGCCCCCAGTGATCAAACGAACTTACCAGCATCTCGGGCGAAATGAGCAAATCGAGTCCCCGGTTGCGCGTGGTCATCGCGGTCCCTCTGGCCCCGGCGGTGTTGGGGATGAAGAGGGCCCCGGGCGCCCCGAGGTCGGGGTAGAGGAAGCCGGGGCTGCTGCTACTGGCGCCCAACGAAACGCCAGTCTTGCGCGATCGGACAGGCGCATTTGTCGCTGGAGGCTCAAGGAAGCAGACGGTGAGGGGGATCGTGGCCCTGGGGAAGGCCTTGCAGGGGCGACCGTCGATCAAAAAACTGCGCGACTCCTCTCCAGGGCTCTCGAAGTAGCGGTGGCGGTATTCGTGGAGTACGGGGGCATGGTCATGAGAATGACGGTGTGAGATGGCGCCGCCGCCGCCGCTGACGCCAGCATCATCATCATCATCATCGGTGCCCTCGGGGCGGTTGCTGGGGGACGACCGCACGCCCACGGCATCCGCACTATGTACTCTACGCAAACTTGGACTGGCCAATGTCGCCGTATTCGCATGCTGAAATGACATGATTGGACAGAAGGTTACTATCAGTCCATTAACAATGAGCTGCTATGGAGGGGTTTTCGTTGTAGCAGAGTAACCGTGGAACTCTAAACGGCTATTTTCATGGAGTCATTTCGCGAGGGCTGCGCCAATGATCCACAGTGGAAGATAGGAGGAGGTCCCGTTGGTGAGGGGACCCAGGTTCGACTCTCAGGTCAGGTCAGCTCGGGTGGCAATGGGGATGGCGCCACCTGTAAACATATTCCCGAGAAACTTCATGGCAAACCCCCAAGAAGCAGCCAGTTTATCCTCTAGTAGGAGGAGAGAGCCGTCAGATGTGGATGTTTTTGAGGAGGGGGGAGGCGAGTTAGCAGGAGGAGGGGTTAGGCGACACAAGAAAAGAAACCCATTTCATCGTTTTACCGCCAAGCACACACCTGTTTGCTCCTATTGGCTGCTTTCAAGGCCTCCTCCATCGCCGCAACAACATCACGACCCTGCCTTCGCCGACGCTCCGTCTTGGTCTGCACATAGGCAGCACGTAAGTAGTGCCAGAGGCTGCGCTGGCGGTCACCCCGCAGAATTGTCGCGTAGTCGGTAAGACCAGAGGGCGGGTTTGGGGCGGAAGCGCCGACTCGAATGCTTCTTCTTACACGCTGCTGCTGTTGTTGGGGAGCAACACCAGACGGGACGCCTTCGCCGCCGTAAACTGCACAGTCGCCATCCGAAGGAGTGGAACCGCCATCTTGGCCGGCAGTGGGGTTATTGTTGTCGTCGTCGTTGTTGTTGCCGTTAGTCCTTTCACGGCCGTTAAACATGTGCATCAGGGCGGAGGGCATCTTGTGGGTGTCGAAGCGACCCCGGTGGACGGCGGGTGCCGCAGAACTGCCCTCCTTGCGGATGGGTGTGATGTAGATCTCTCGGACGGCACGGAAATTACCACAATTGTTCAAGTGCTCGTTCTCGAGGCGGAAGAAGTTCCAAATGATGCGTCTAAAACAATTGGTTCGGGACAGAAAGACGGATACCCGAAGTTCAGTGATATAGTGGTCAGGTAGGACGCAATAAAAGTGCATCCGTGGTTCGTGTAGCTGGTTCAAGGTCGCGAAAACGCATGCCCATCAATGCCCTTTAGGAGGGCGTCGGTGGCATACTGCTGGCAAAGTAGGTGATCAAAACAGGATTCTGGAGCATGCGATTAGAAAAAGATAAGTAAAATGCAAATTTCAGTCGTCCAAACGGAAACGGTAAATTCTGTGGTCTGAAACCCCGGTTTGGCACGCCCTCTGCCAGACTGCAGCATCAAGTCTCAAACTTACTCAATCATCTGTCCCATTTGACAGCTCATTCATAGAAGGCAGAAGGCATCTAACATAAATCTCTTCTCGGCGTGCACCGAACTCCATCCCCAACCAATCAACTTTAACTGGACACAATTCACAGCTTCGAATCTCTGGGCCCCACAATCCGCCCGAGTAATTGTCAAGTGATGGAGGGAGGGAGTTCAACGCGCCACGAAGACACGTTCCACCAGTTTCGTACATCCCCCTGTGGCTCCAGCCTCGGGCAAAGGTTCGCGACCCATGCCAACATTTTGTAGCGAAACATGGCCACTAAACACGTCGAAGAAACCAGAAAGTTGGAATTAATCGGCCACTAGTGTCTGCGAGGAATCTCTAAAGCGGAATGGTGTGGCCAGCTCTCGCAAACGACGACGTAAGACGTCACTGCCTCCTAAACACCGACGACGCAAACGTTTGGGTATCTGGAGGAGAGGGAGGAGGCATGCCCATCAAACTAAATTGAAGCAACTTATTCAAAAAAATGGGGGGCGAGGGTTCTGAGGGACTATGAATCGAATG
Source organism: Proteocephalus fallax (assembly GCA_028672205.1). Taxonomy (NCBI): domain Eukaryota; kingdom Metazoa; phylum Platyhelminthes; class Cestoda; order Proteocephalidea; family Proteocephalidae; genus Proteocephalus; species Proteocephalus fallax. The sequence continues at coordinate 39,033 of JAPUBX010000605.1, forward strand.
TCTCGTTTGAATTGATGCAATAGGGTGTGTCGATAGGGAGCAGTAGCAGTTTCGAAGGCAGAGAAGACTTTGCAGAACATCTCCTCTAAAAGAAAGCGTCCGAGAAATTCTCTTAAAAGTGCTAGACCGAAGAACGAGGTGGAGATAGATCAACCTCCCAACACCCATCGGGTGGAAGAACTGGGGGAGAAAACAATCAAACGTAATGTGAGGTCAGAAATAAAAATAGGCGATACATGTCAATACCGCCGCAGTGCAGCAATTAATGACACACGACGAGAGGACGCTGACCAATGGGGAATTGGGGGCGGGAAGGGAAGGGGAGGAGGGAACACTGACCTGGTGACCTCAGCGAACATGACGACAGTGACGGCAATCTCCACCTCGACAGACTTGACGTTCGCGAACGCCACTGAGACAATCCAGGCGAAACGGATGATGACATCCTCGACGATGGCCACGTAGTAGTAGGCCCGAAACCGGTAGACCAACTCGTCTCGAAGCAATGGATGCTCTTCGGAGTCCCTGTCGAGCAGACCCCAGTCCATTACGAGGTCCCAGGATGTGGTGCACACCGAGCTCAAGATCTTCGAGATTATCATCATGGCGAAGAAGAAACTGCCTGCAGAACAACAACAACAACAACAAGAAGCCAGGGGAGGTCGAGCGCCCCAACGCCCCACGACTAACCCAAAGCTCTCGCTGAGAAGCTGCTTGTACTGTCTAGTAGTGGTCATTGCCCAGAATAAGCCCACTGACATTCCCCACCCCCAGATCTCGCTTATCATTCTTCGAGAAAAAAATGATCACCAAGTCAATCCCGAATGCTTGGTTGTTTGATGCCAAATGCTGTTAACGGATTTTCCAATCGCCTGTCCAGCCAAACACCCATCAATTAAGGAGACACTCAGACACGTCACCGCGGTCCAACTTACTGTCAGTTAGGGAGGATATGACGCTGAAGATGAGGGCGATCAGGCTGGTGGAGTACTTGCCGGCGTTCATGAGATGTGGCACCGGAGACTTGACGGGAAGGTCGCGGTATCGTCGGAGGCACTGGAGGAAACGCCACCAGGGAGGCAGGGCCTTCAGCAGGGGGTTCAGGCCCCACAGCATGCCGTCACACTGGCCAGCCTTGGGGACTAGAGAGAGAGAGAGAGAGTGCGTGCCAATGACCAATCAGACACGGATTCAGGGATGCTGTCAGCCATGGTCGTGGGTATGACATGCAAAGGTGGCGGCGTCCACGGTGCAAGTGGAAGTGGCCGCTGCTGCATCATCCACCACTTAGCCAACTCACAGGGGCTGCCACACGTGGAACTCGGGCTTGCTAAATACCGGGTGATGATGATGATGCTGCTACCACCCAAGTGGCTGCATCAAATGCGCGCGCCGCTACGTTCAACGCATTCTGGTGGCCTGACCTGGGAGCTGAACCCATACTGGAGAGGCTAAAGTGCTCACAGTGGGGTCCCAGGACGCCACAGTGGTCCCCGTGATTCCCTTTAAGGCGTTTCGAGTAGCGTGCTGGCTTTCTGGAGATTTTTGACCCAAACACCAACAAAGAGGAAGCATGCGAGAGCATGGAAGAGCATAGTGGCGTGCGCTTGTAATCTAGCAACCTGGAGGCCGGGTGGCGGAAACTGTCTCGCGCGCGTTATGGACAAGGCCTTCTATGGCCGCCATTACCTCGTTGTTATTTCCTCCATTCCTGTTAAACATTAAAATGCTGAAAGTTCTGGTCTTTGTGACCTTAATAAAGCGTAAAAATTATTATTATTATTATGGCAACTGGCATCTGCGCACCCCAGTTCTATTTTTAGACACAATCACGCACCCTCCAACCTGCATACACAGACAGAGACCTACACACGCCCACTTGAACCTAGTTTTGGACACCGTTCAATGGCAGGCGGAAAATTGAAATTTACTGTCGGTTGAGCGGAATTGAACGTTTCCCACGTGAATGCGAACGATCCAGTGAGACGACAAAAAGAAACAAGACGCCAAAATTCGGGTGGACTTTGGTCCCGACTTCCGAAAAAATGCCCGAACATCCGCTTAACAAAGTGTTGGTGCACCAGACCCGAAGATGGCGAAGACGCATTCATTATGATAACAGCACACAACAAAGTAACCATCTGCCGACTTAATGTGTACAAAACGCATTTCGATAGCGATGAGGGTTCATGAGTTGGCTTCAATTATTGACCTCCTGTGATTAGTTCAAGTCAATATACCCAAAAAGGCGAGTAACCCATAGGTGACTCACAGAAGAGGGGGCTTCTGCCGGCCACTGGGAGCGTCGCGTTCTGATAGGCCGGTTTGACCGTCAAGTGGTTGTCAACGAAGGTGCCGTAGAAGCAGAAGAAGTAGGCCATATCGGGCAGCACGTAGGCCAGACTATTCAGCTGGTCGGCGATGTAGAAGTCTGCAAACTGCACGCGAGCACACGGCGCCCGGACGATGCGCCACTGAAGGAGACACCACCGAGGAGAAAGAGAGTTAGAGGCAACCGGTATTCAGAAAAGGACAGTCAATCTCTCGCCCCACGAACTAACGCTAGTGGAGGCTTGCTTCACACAATTCGTCACATCCAAATGACTCTGGAGGTGGCGAAGACATTGTGATCAATTTACAACAGCGAGACCGGCATAGTGCTCTTCCGTCAATGCCTCTATCTCAACCGGTATTTTGCTACCAAACAAAAAACAGAAGAGATTTCACTGCAAGTCTCAATCGGAAGATTTTGTCTTCGAGGAGGACTGGCGGCCTAGGAAACACCGTGGCTGGGCAGTCTGATTCGTATTGAAAAGGTGCAGCTCGCATTACAGACTAAGGCCACGCGTCCTGTGAGCAGGGGTGTTTTCGTAGAGTTGCTCCTTTCGTAGACTCGTCCCGTGAACCTTGAACTCAATGCGTCGAAGAGGATGTAGGGTCAATACCGAGGGGAAGTGGTGTGGAAAAGGGGCCACAAGGTCACTGGACATTTTGTGTGCTACTATCTCTCTCCGGATGAGATTCAATGAGGATTTCGGTGGATATTTTACAGGTGGCGGCGTCCCCAGCGTAAACCGCAGAGGGGGTGGGGAGGTGGCCGCTGCATCCAACACTCAGGGGCCGAGGGTGGCGCTCGGGCTGGTGAATTGCCGGGTTTGCGCCACCACACGACGGCCTCTTCAAGGTGACGGGATTACACACGGGTGTACACACCGCGCAGCTCGACCGACTTACGAGAATGCGGAGAAACCAGAGGCGCGCCTTGAAGTAGAAGCAATGGAATGGCAGAATGAGGAGGCAGACCATCACGACAATAAGAACGAGAGGACTGGCGTAGGCTGGCACCGCGAAGTCCCGCGCCACGAGATAGTAGAGCACCGAGGCGCCCCACATGCTCGCGAAGAAGGTGCCCATCTATGGACAAGCACAAGAGGTGTGGGGGGGGGGGAATGTTTTGGATAAAGTTTAGTTCACGAAAACTGCAGCAACCCCCCTCCGAAACCCCGTCCCTCCTGCGTGCGATTTTCGTGGTATCAATCGCCCGGGAGCCTTGCCAATGCAGAATTGTCTGGAGGATGATCCCAGACATCGCATCTGTATACACGTACAGTTGGCCCCATGCTTTTGCGGTTAGTATCCTTGAACTGCTGGTTAGATACCTGGGTTCGACTCCCAGGTGTCAGGCGACCGTGGATGACGCCGAGAAACCTCATGGCAGACCCCCATGAAGCAGCCGGTTTGCCTCTAGTGGGAGATTAATTATTACCACATTATATATTTCATGCATCATTATACCTTACTATTGTAATATTAATGACTGGTACAATCCAGGTTTTAATTTACGTGAGCCGAGGGCAAGTTAATACAATTTTGTCTGCTGCGAGCAAATGAAAAATTATTCGATATTCGAATTCCTATAATCCCCTTATCTGCGGATGGTGATGGACAGTTGGATGGATTGATTTAACTCAACACCAGGCACCAGAGTATTCCAGTGAAATAGGTAATCCAAGAACGCTGAGCTGGTTCTTGCCACGTAGAGTTTAATCGCACGCTGGAGCAGAAGCAGGTAACTCGGTGCATGGTGAAGAAGTCGAAATCGCAAATCCAGAAAGACAGACGGGTCGCTGGGATTGACCACAGTGGCCTCCACAACGAGAACTATCAAGTACCGAAAATGCAACATCTCCTGATTTTAAACCAAAAAGTGCAACACCAGCCGATTTAAATATTTTTACAAAAGGAATGTTCCGAAACCAAGTTACAAAACATACAAAAAAACCAGAATTTTCAATGGAAATTATGTATCGAAATCAAAAAAGCAAATTTCGAAAACTATTTTCTGTTGCAGGCAAGCCCGAGAGACAGGCATTTCGTGCAATGTCTGCAAAAAAACTGGCCACCTTGCACGCGATGTAAATCAACAAAATTCGCCATCCAATCACCTTGCGAACACGAAAAACTAACCCCCCCCCCAAATGAGTTAAAATCATCAACTCCGCTCCCATTCCCGAATAGTCAAAAAGATGGACGCGTCCGGTGAAGAAGATAGCTAGCATCAAATCAATCACCGAGGTAATTTCCTGCCCCCAAAGACACTACTACGATCAACTACATTGCTACAAGAGGTCGAAGAAAGATTTCAGTCTCTACTGCCAAACGGAGGATCCAAACGGGATCCTGGCCCGCGAGGTGAGTCATGCTCCTCATTTGCTGATATCACTTATACCGTTGCCTTTGTTTCCCCGAGACGCCCGTAGATTCGTCGGGAATCACCTCAATTGAAGTAGAGATGGGAGCCTGGCCGTAGATTCATTGTGGCGATTTAATCATCCTAGGTCAACGGCACATACCTGCAAACACATACGCCCGACTGCCTACCCATGCGTAACAACCCACCCGAAAGGGATGTTTGAGGATAGAGTAAGACAATTTATCTCTCCGAATATTACATTATTCATTGTTACCACCAATATGCATATCTATTGTTCATGTGAAAGACCGGTACAATTATCCCTATTCGTTACAGTTGAGCGGGAAACGCGGCCCATTTGGTCGCCACGTGGCACTTAAAACTCGAGCCGATGACTCCGTATAGCTGCCGGCATGAGACCGCGGTCACGCCCCGGTGAGACCCCTGGCAGGCGGGTCGATCCAGGTGCGGGTAGCAGCCGAGCTGTCAAACTGCAGGCAGATCGACTCGTCCTAGATTCAAGGATGCAAAGGCTAGATGTTCCCACCCCGCTCAGCAAAAGACGGGTAGCGGCGTGAGTCAAATGTGAACCCCAATGCTAGGGCTCATAATGAAAATATCATGATCGTAATTCGCTTCATACTGCAGTCGATGATGATGATGACGACGGCCACAGGGAACATTGTCGGGCTCGTGTGAACAGAGGACGGGAAAAAGTCGGCGGGGGTGGGTGGGTGGGGGGACGGCGGAGTCCATAGAAATGCAAACGCGACCCCCCTGTTTGGTTTAAGGGGCGGGTGGCTCCTCCTAGAGGATGAACCACTGCGTCATGCATGTCCCGGATTGAGGCGGCCCACGAGCGGCGATGCGACGCAGATTAAGGAGCCGATGGAGGCCATCGTAGGCGCTACCAATCACCCTGTCGCTATCGGCCACAAAGTCACCGATAACCTCATCCAAACACGACAACAACGACGACGATGATGAAACACACACAGACACACGCACACACCTCGAGGATTTGAAAATGATCCAGGTGGTTGCGTGGATCGATTTCGAAGATGAGCACGTGGTTGACACCGGCCCCGCGCCACCCATACACGTTGACGCCGGTGAGACAGATGTAGTAGACGGTGATGAGGGCGGCGCGGTAGAGGCGGAAGGCGGGGTACGAGAAGTTGGGCACCATCAAGTCCCAGGCTGCAAGGCAAAACAGACGACGACGGCGGCTGTTATCTGCTCGACTGGCGGCTTCAGCCCAAACACCGTGCGCTATTATCACCGGGGATTTTATCTTTGCTTCCGTCAATTCCAGACGCGACTCGGAGATAAGCCGGGCATTATGTTCTCGCTGACGTATTCTTTTTAAATTTCCCGAAATTATTGGAAAATGGGACGGCAGAAAATATCGAGAGATTAATCGTTTGCTTGTGAATACCATTATTATTATTATTAATCTAATGCACAGCCGATGGAGGGGGGGGGGCGGACGCCGTAATCGGCATTTGAGGGAAAACTCACCAACAAACACGATGCAGAGAACCTCGGCGAGAAAGATTCCCAGGAATAGTCCGAACCGGAAGATGGACCAGGTGCTAGACTAAAACACAAGAAAGCCCAAAAAACCTCTCAAGAAACGCCTGGAGAGAGCGATGATGATGATGATGACGACGACGACGAAAACGATGGTCTGTTTACACATTGCTGGATGTGTGGGACCCACGAAGAAAAGGACAACACACGGGCCACGACGCCTACGAATTGGACTTACCCAGGAGACGTTCTTTGGGTTCAAGAGAGGCGAAACAAATTCAATTTCATGCATAAAGTACACAGCAACTCTAGCGATTCCCCAGGTTCAACGACATAAGGTGGACACAGTAAGGGAGGCTTTACGGTGGTTTTATGGAGGCCGCAACATGTGGGCATGGAGTCGCTGAACTACAGGAACCATAAATGCCACGAGATTGGAGCGGAAATGAGGCAGGCGGTCTGACGGTTAATGGGTGAGCTAAGAGGATTGGTTGCGAGAGAGAGAGAAAGCATGGCTACAGTTTCGAAGTGCAGTCTAGCAGCCTCGATTCACACCAAACAGAGTATGGCACAAGCACAGCGGAAGATTGCTAACCCAAAAAATGGGCATTCTGATTTACACCATGGATACGCAAATATATGCTCCGTATGGCCTTTTTAAAAAACACGACGACGACGACGAACGGACTACTTTAAAAGACAATTAGCATTGGTGTTTTTACTCGGACGTCGATCGATTGTTGAGTGCTACACTTGCACATTGTTTTAATTAGTGGCCTAAACGAATGCCCCGTCCTTGCCAGTGCCAAAGGCGGAGGTTTCCAAGTGCTCGCCGTTGATTTAATGACGATATTTCAAGCGTGGTAATAACGGTACCCAAGGCGGCAATTGTTAATAAATACAATCAATCAATTTTCCACGTGCTGTGAAACATGAGGAGAAGAAGAACCAAACTAAGAGAATAACATTGTCAAGAGCCAAATAGCATCCCATCCCATTTTGGTTAGTCTCAATCTCTTCGACCAATGTGCAGGCAACAGCGTACACAATAAAATTCAAAACAAGTACTGCTCTGGGCAACATCTATCGGTTTCTCGATTAAATACGCAAATTAGACTATAATGAAACCAAGGCACCGATGCAAATGTACAAACTACACGGGGGTGGTGTTTCCGTATTCGGATTATTCAGTCTCACGGTTACACAGCCTCTAAGCACCAATTGCCCCGACGGATAAGGTGATCAAGGTTTCAGGTGTTCACCTACATAGATGGAAACACCTTTTACCCCACCAACACCATGGGAAAGTGCCTTGCGATGACCAACGTTTTTGCCGAGAAACTACACTGGCTTCCCCAGTCGTCGAATCGCGGTGTCTTCTTCATTGTCCTGACTACGCGCTGGTTGCAATTCACCGGGTCTCGCAAGTATCTCGAAACAAAGCCACACAACCCACCGTCTGCAACCCACAGTCTTTGCCGCTCTCTGGTGCACGATGCGGGGCACAGGCCTCTCAACAGAGTTGGCTTGCCTTATTTCTGCGGAGATATACGCCAACGGCTCCCGCCCCCACCCCCCACGGCATTTGGGTTCAAATTGACGCCACCATGGCGCTGTTCGATGGCGCCAAGACGCAAGCTGTTGCCTTTGTTGCATCAGTCGCAAATAAAGTGATTAATATTTCTGAATAAACTGGGCCGAATTAAATAGAATACTACACCACACTAATCCAGCTAATTTGATTTCTACGACTGGGCGGGATCCCTAATAGATGCAGTCTCCTGGGACTTCATGCTACCCCCTTGGTGGGTTGGTCCGGGGATCTTCATTACTTCGGAAGGGAAGTAGGAGAGATATAAGTTCTCGTTAGCAGGAGGGAGATAATTCACGAAAAAAGAAGTCAGCTACGGGTTCAATGTTCGCTCGTTTGGAATACCCTCTCTATTCAATCTTTGTTTTAACTTATCGTTTGTCTACGAGTTCTTCGGGATGCGGTAGAATCACAAGGGTCCCCAACAGCTATCATTATTGCTTGCGCGGGGAATTGAAATGCCTCCACTTGACGGGTTGCTAAACATGTTTCTCCTGCTATGGAATACACCGGTTTCGCGGGAGCCGGCTGCAGCATCACCCAACCGTAACAAACCCAGAGAGTTCACATGTTGAATTCCCGAGGATGCAGTCGGTTGCTGCCAGACGACAACCTTGAAGTGGCTGGATTACAGATGCACGCCGCCATGCCGGCATGTTTTCGGCTACCTGACCTGACCTGGAACTCGGGGTCAATTACAAAAGCCGAGTGAGGACCCTAACAGCCACCGACAATCGGGCCTAGACCTGTAATAAGTGGTTATCATCAAAACAGCAGATAGTGTACTATAAACTGTGAAAATGCGGTCTCCGGTATTTTTGGAATCCAAAGGTCAACGAACGGCGGCACGTTAATGGTGAAGCGACACAACTCGGTGTATTGGCAACATATATATACTCACACACACACAAACAAACGTGCTCTCTACTCATAATCTTTGGGTTTGTGTAAAACACGCAGGCAAGCGCGAGACAAGGCATTGCGTGCATCTGGGCCATATCTGGAGGGTGTGTGGCGACAGACCTCCAAGACGACTGACAAAAACGCGGAGATGCAATCTTGTGGATCTATCAGCCCAACACCCCTTGACATATGGGGAGATTACATATTTTTTTCGTTTCAAATAAGAAATCTGCAACCCATTAATATAGGTGCTGATACCTGACACATGACAGCAAGTTAGTGAGAGTAAGCGCGATCACCTGCATTAACAGGAACATTAAAAACGACAGATTTAATAAATTGATATTAATTAGCAACGCAGACAGGCAGCAGTAGTGAAAGAGGTAGTATGGGTGAGCAAAGTCACATAAATCAGAACTAGAAAAGCCAGAACAAAACTAGTTTCATCTTTTGCATATTATTTTATAAGTAGATGGATAACGGAGAGGAATTTATTTATTTATTTCAGAAAAAAAGATTCCGTAACGATAGTGACACAGTAGAGCTTACATGCCATGAGGTCACGATTTTTTTATTAAATTAATTTTAACCAATATTTATCGGTTATCCTGCTGTTTTCTCACTCGCATGCACTCATATTTATCAAGGCGGCCCCGTGTTGAGTTGATGCAATAATGACGATGATTATGTCAGAATGAAAGACGACGAAAATAAAGAGGATTACACAACATCGCATCACTGCCATAATCATCATTCACGAGTCTTCAAAACAAGGATAGATGACTTTTACGTTCCTTGGTTTGGAAGTTGGTGACAATGGCGCAGAAACTGCTCAAACTATAACCAAACAGCGCGAGCAGGAGGGAACAAGGTGCAATTTGCTTGAAACCATTCCACACTATCTGCAATACCGGCCCAAAACACAAGGACACCTCCAAAGGCCATCCGATGGCATTGACACCTATCGACGATAGGCAATTAACGAAACGGTAGCGCCTTAAACTACCAGAGAGAGATGGTTGGTGGAGGATGAGTGAGCTGTCTCCATGAAGATTCTGTCTTAACAATATTGTATGGATGGTCGCGTCTACGGCACAACCCAGAATGCCAAATGAAAGCTTGAAATGAGACTCAGCCGTCGTGTAGATGGACGTTTTGCGCAACGACACCGCTTCTTTTTTTACCAGCATAACGTTTTCGTCTTGTATGGTTGATTTGGGTTTTTTAAATGACACTTTCCTCCAGCAGCTAATTATCTGCCGCCCCGCGCACAACCACTCCAGAGACCGGCAACCGTCCATGAAGGAATAAATAACGCCCATTTCCTTGGTCCCACACTGGTTTTGCAGGTTTCAGTCCCATTGACTTAACTGCTGCCCTTCGCTGCCTGTGACACGAGATGTTGTGCGGACAAGAAGGTGGACAGCACTTTCGAAACATGTAACCATCTCGATAACTGTGTCTCTTCCTCCTCTTAACTCCTACAAATCGCTTTATAAAGGCCACGGGTGAGTTGATACAATAATTATTCCGGCTTCAAAGATGACACGTAAAGGCAGTGGTGTTATAGCACAACACCGCTTCATCATCATCATTATGATTGATGTGAACTTGATCGTAACAACGCCGAAACAATTCAAGTATATGTGCAGCAAAGGTAACAGCGTTAATGAGTGTAGAATAAGTTGCAAAGTGTTTGAAACAATGCTATTGTGGTGATTGCTAACTCTAATTATTAATTGTGTTTTACTATATTAACGTATATCGTACGTTACACTTTTGAATACGAATTATCGTTGCTGCACGTGTTCTATTCGTCAAGGGTCTCGGTTGGCTTTTAGAGTTACACCGGTATTACAGACTATTCGTCTATTCTCCATTCAGGGTTTATTCTACCCTATATACAATACTATCACAGCTATACTATCCGAATAACGACTCCGAACACGAACAAACCGCGAACGCTCATGCGATGATATTAGCATCGATCATCATCATCATCATCATCTAGACAACGAGGATTCTCAGAATGCAGATGGGACGATGCGAGCGGGAGAATGATATTTTCACGCGACTATCTCCTGCTAGCGGATGAGCCAGTCTCAAGGATAGAATTTCGATGAAGATGTTTGGGAAATCGTTTGTTAGCAGCGAGGCAACTGGTAAGCTTGTTTTACAAATTACCCAGTGGAAATATCTACGGAAAGATCAAGGCACACAGGCGACCAGTAAAGCCGCTGATCTTAAAGACACTCGACGCGTCTTTAAGATCACATCTTTGAGCTCAACGCCATAAGAGGGCAGAGTGATCCGACATGCATGTAATCCGACTGAAGCCACGGTACTTTAGAGACGCCACTTGACCGACGCCGCCACCGGTTCACCTAACCATCGTGATTTTTGGCACGTAGTGGCCTTGATAGAGTGCTCACGCACCTGCATAAACCTCTCGGACCGTTTTGGCACAATAATGGAACACACTGCAGTTGAATAGACGATTATTGATTATTTTGAATAACACGGAGGAATCGCAGAGAGTGTCACATTTCGATAGCACGATGAGATGGATAAGGATCGTGGGGGAAGACGCTATATATTACGCGATTGAATACACACATCCAATCCAAATGTGCGCGACTTTATGCGGTTTCTCGGGAATATGCTTACAGGTGGCGGCGTCTCCCGCTTGTCATCAACGAAGCAGGCTCCTCTCTCCTTTAGGATCAAACCTGGACACACGGGGAGGGGGGGAATTGTAGATTACGCACGACAACTAAATAAACCAACGAGCAGCTGGTTGTGGTGCATAGTACCTCCTCTCACCACAAGCGTCACAAACAGCACGAGGAAACCTGAGGCCAAATTATCCCAGGAGAGACAACGAAATAAGTGAGTCGGTAACAAATACCACCCCCCATCACGGTATGGCTCCAACGACCAATAGGATGAGCTGTCAAAAGTGCCACAACGGTAACTGAATACCACGAAGGAGCAGCAAAGAGATTTCACAGCAGCAGCAGCAGCAGCAGTAACAACTACCACCCCACCCCCAGAGTGACTTCTCCATCTGCGAGGTACTTTGTGGGTAAACCTGAGGTCAGCGTTCATTAAAGTGTGCCACAACTTGACGGCTGGGTGTGTTGTGTCGCCAGACCTTCACAAGTTCTTATATGTGCGCCCATCTCTTACTCGGGGATAAAAAGGCTTGCCGTGAGAGTCCAACGCAGTTATCTCGCCAACAGAGCGAGGATGCTGAACTCTTCGTCATCGGGAAACCAGACATGGTCGCGATTAGCTTAGCGTAATAACCGCATGATTCTATGGATAATGACAGCAGCGTTTTGCTGAGGAGTTGAAGTACAAAGTGCTCGAGGACGCGGAATTTGAGAATCGCGTTGGTTTGGCCAATTTGGAGAGGTTCGGAATCTTTGTGAGGCAGTGAATTGGTTTTTAAAGAACCTAATCTGGAGAAAATTCCACGTCTACAGAAATCAAGTTGTCCAGTTGCCATGGGGAGACGAAGACCAGTGCATTGCCTCTCTACCCTCCTCCTCCTCAAAAGTCACAAAATTTGAAAAAAAACAAAAACAACAACTGCGCTCCGGCCCACCCCCCTGGAATTTTGAGGGAAAATATCCCATTTTAGCATAGGCCCTTGCGTAAACACAATTTTAGCGTATCTTTGCTTTATTTTACGGCTGGGTGTAGCGGCGTCCATCGGTAACTTAGAGGCTGGGTAATGGCGGAAACCGGCTGCTGCCTTATCGAGAATGTAACCAGTCTAGCGTAGTGGCGTGCGCTTGTAATCTAGCAACCTGGAGGCCGGGTGGCGGAAACTGTCTCGCGCGCGTTATGGACAAGGCCTTCTATGGCCGCCATTACCTCGTTGTTGTTTCCTCCATTCCTGTTTAACATTAAAATGCTGAAAGTTCTGGTCTGTGTGACCTTAATAAAGCGTAAATATTATTATTATTATTATCTAGGTGGCACGCCTGGCCCCTGTCGTGGTGGTGCTGGATGAAGCAGCTGCGGCCACCCAGGCCTCCCCTTCGGGTTCTGTCCGTACAAGACTTCTGAGGAACATCATCTTTGAACCAACGGACTGTACCCTGCTTCTCGGCCAATCATTGGGGATTAAGGCGAGCGATGGAGATTGTGGCTGTGCTCAAGGCAGCGGCGGCGGCGCCACTTCAGATGACCAAAATGAGTCAAGGATGCGGAGGTGGTGCGTGGCAGAGATTTTTTAAGTGCGCGACCGATTGTGCAACCCGAAAAAGTGGCAAACCACGCAAGCTGACACCGAAGCACCCAAGAAGCGGAAACTATCCAAGTGTGACACTACATGGCGTTTGTGTGTGTGTGTGTGTGTGTGTGTGTGTGTGTGTGTGGTATGGAGGAGGAGGGAATAGGGTGTGGAGGGGGCGAGTCGTTATATCAGGCCCGTTTACACACAGAGAGATGCAAAGGCATACGTGGCTGATGCTAACGGTAAAACAAATAAAATAATAATAATAATACAACCAGCCCAGGGAGAATGTGGCTGCTTTCAAATTGGCCCGAGGTTCAAGACACTGGGGGAAACGGCTACGAGCGGGGGTAGGGGTACGTTGCAAAAAGACTCGAAGTGCGCGTTCATTGTCAACAAATGAATGCGCAAGGTTAAGGAGATCGGGTTGCAGCGCGCGGGTGGTTGATCAAATAGGAAAAAAACGTACCTGTGCAGCCAATGGGGGAACCCGGAGACGTTTCATTGCCTTCTGACGATTTCCACCCTCCAGTTTCGTGAATGTTTCCTTAAAAAGATGACGGATGGATGAACACCGGCTTGGAAAATCACTTTGGATGTGCCGTCAAACAAAAATATCACCCCCCTAAGATGAGAAAAAGCGGTAGTCCTATGCAATGACCTTGAGAAATGATCAACATCGAGACCCATTAAAAAGGCAATCGAGTAGCTCAACCATAATCAAAGTACATCAGCCATTGTTTTTGAAACAATAACAACAGCAACCACACACCAGTAGAACTCGGTTCATATTTGGTTTAGGAGTGCATGGACGGGTTGTTGTTCGGCACCTGACCAATGTGTTGGTAGTGGTTAACCGGTGATGTTTCCATGTTAATTCTGTTTGAATGCGCAATGTGATTATTTTGTTAGGGTTACGGGGTCACGACCACCAATTCAGCGATAATATAAAAAAAATAAAAATAATGGCGCAATGGGGATATCAGACTGCTGTCATTAAACGGTGGATAAGTCGTACAATCGCTTACAGCGATACTTTAGTGGAATTGCGAGGGAAGATTACTTTCTGGGGTCTCTCAAATTCCACGATAAATAAAAACAAACGTGATATGCACGGTTTAGTAATACGACCACAACACCGTGGCTGACATCAAAGGGCCATAAATCGACATAAAGTGACAAATTCAGCCAAGCCCGGTATTGCCCCCAACATTTGCGGATCAGGGATTCGACCCCCGCAGGATGGTCCCACCTAGGGGGAGGTCAACGGCATGTTGAGAACAGGCGGAGTTAGCGAACTAAAGCTGCAAAAAATAAGTCTTCACGTTTCTGCATGGTCGGTGTCTGTGCGAGTGGATTGATAAAAACGAATGGCGGTTAATGCGCTACCCGGCGCTGTGTTGGTTTGCTTGAGGTTGAACTGCCGAACCTGTCCCCGACGAATCAAGTGGAGAAAACGTTAGGAAGTTGAGCCACGACGCATGCATCGGTGCGTGGGGGAGAAAGTATAAGACGTTCTATCCAAGGCTGAAAGAATCGGGCTCATTTATCCCCACCCCTTCGGCACGTGCCAAAGGTGAATAGTAACGTACATTTAGATAGGTATGCAGGTGACAAATCGGCAAAAAAATACACTGGGTGAATTGGAGAGTTAACTTCCAGACCATGAACATACAAGATACAAACTGGGAATTTACGATAAATGGACATGCGTAATTCAGGAATAGTACAGAGCTATTGAAAACAAAGACGCTCCAAACGTCCCTTTCAAGCATAAAACCCGAGTACGCTTCGCGTTCTGATCCACATATATTAATAGCACATTTGTAAAGAAATCATGTCATCTCATTCATAAATAAAGTGGTAATTCTCGCCGAAAAAACAGCCAACACACATGTCGGTTTCAAATATTCTGTTCCATGTTTTCGTGCATTTTAATGCCAAAAGTTGTGGTTTTCCTCGTACAATCCCAAAAGAACCACACAATCACCACTCTCGAAGGGTGGGTACTCCTTAAAGGATTTGGACAGTAGCCCCGACGATTGGCGAGATGGTTTGAAGTCTGCCAAAACAATGAATTTCTGAGAATACTGCCCTAACCCAGCAGCAGTTTTAACCGATGTGCATTCTAATCCTGAGCCCTTTCGTTTTCCTCGCTATTACATAAAATTAAATACACAAGAGGTACGAGGTCATGGTACCTCTAGGGGTCATGTTGTATTATCATCATCATCTAATCCTACTAAGAAACTGTTTTTAACAGTCCGAATTTATTTTAATTTAGCAGTTATTGTGCACTCCCTCTACAATAAGTACTGATCAAATCAAAATAGATTCAGCATGTAGTGTTCGTCCTAACGATGTTTAAATATATGGACAAGCTACAATTTCAATCCAAGACAAATCCAATCGGACATCGAACCTTTAATATAGCGTGCCAGGTTCAATGGAATGTATTTACCGATTGAAAGAGTATTAAAAAACATGACGAGAGGTGAAAATAATTGTTTGATTTTTAAAGCAAACGG
Source organism: Proteocephalus fallax (assembly GCA_028672205.1). Taxonomy (NCBI): domain Eukaryota; kingdom Metazoa; phylum Platyhelminthes; class Cestoda; order Proteocephalidea; family Proteocephalidae; genus Proteocephalus; species Proteocephalus fallax. The sequence continues at coordinate 54,527 of JAPUBX010000605.1, forward strand.
GGCAGCAATAATATGAGTATACTATACAAATAATATTATACTATAATAATAGTACAAAAAACCCTCCGTAAACGGTTTTTGGACGAAGATACCCCAAACAGGTAGAAATGTAGACACAAATAGGTAAAGAGCACGAAGCACATAAACGTCGAAGTAAAAAGAAGTTACCATACCTCGACTTCGGAAATCATTGAATCCACATGGTCGTCCAAATGGAAATGTTCATGGACGATAACGTCTCGATGCCATTCCAACCCGTTAGAGCGTTGAAATAACTGAAATAATCGTTCGTATTTACAAAAATATAACAGAATTTGAACAACTGAAGATAGGTTAAAACATATGTCCTACCTTATCGTGTTTTTTCAGGATTTTTCGGAAACCGGTAAAATTCAAAGATTGATAATTTTGGAGAAGGATCAAGTTGAGATAAAATTCACTCAGACCCAATTTCAAATCGTGAAGCTTCAATCGAGGTTTCCTTTCCTTTTGGCCTAGTTTATAGACATCTGCGTCAATAGGCCTGTCATATTTTTTGAGCATTATTGTAGTGCGTCTGCGTCGCAGCGTGGCCATATCGTTTATCTGAACCGCCCCACTTCTCTGATATTGTGATGATCTGCCTAGGCTTGTCGCCGCACTTGCACTCTCCTCGACACCAGCTTCATCGTGAACCACAGTGCTGCTCGCAAACACGGAGGGCTTGGCTTTTAACAGAATGTGATGGTCATCACATTCATCTCGTAGTGTAGCAAATTTTCTTTTAGCTTCGGCCAATTTTTCTGAAAAAGAATTTGTCAGTCCAAACAAAATAAAAACCATCAAAGAAATTGTTGATTTTCTCAAGCTCAGCTGCGCAGGTGGCAAAGAAAACGACATCATATTGATCAAAATGTTCACTGACAGTGGTTGGAGATACAACTAAATACATTAATGATGGAAATATAATTCACCAGGAAGCTGTTCGAAGTTATCAAGAGCTTTATAAAGCAATTCTTTAAGACCCTGTAAATGCATAAATTTAAATATATCACCAAACTTCATATTCGATATATTGTTTTCGCCATTCAGAGGTGAGATGTGTAGAAAGATGCTCAGTAAATTTCATCCTTGGCTGAGAATAAATAAAACGGACGCATTCAAAGCGCTGTCTCAAAATAATAGGTGCCAACTAATAAGAGCCAGTAATTCAGAAACAGGAACTCAGTTGCCGACCCTATCGACATGCTATATGCTGATTAGTTGGTCCAAAAGCCAATCAAAACCGTGTTCTCAAGGTCGAAATGAGATGTTTTAGATTTGAAGAAACATTCATTTTTTTTGTATTTTCCTCGTGTAATAACAAATTCGAAAAACAAACTGAAATTTAATTGTTGGACGATGATAGCATATTCCTCAATTGAATACAAAAATAACAAGCAAAATATTTCCCAAGAGAAATAAACCAATCACAAAAGAGTTACTATTATATCGCATTAATAAGAAGATAATTTGACAAGCGCGCCTAAAGTCTTATTTCTTTGAACTCTCGAGACAATTGATTCAGCTAATGAAAATACATCTGAAAAGAATGCCCCATAAACCTTTGAAATCATGTATAAAACGGATTTATTTTTTTATAAGTTCCAAATATAATAAATAAATGCGGGAAATACTATGAAAATATAGAACCAAATACAGTTCATAATTAGTGGGTTACATCTAGTCCGTCGATAATAAATCCGATCATAAAAAGCGGCGCGAAAACGGATTGCCTAAATGGATATTTTCTTCTCTGATGCCTCGTTATTGTTCCAGTACGGCGCTTGGGGATTCAATAACATACCATACCCGGCATGCGTTAATAAGACGAAACTTTGTGACACCCTAGACTTTCTACGAGATTGTTTGTTTTTATGACGATCATCTGATTCATCAAGGGCAAGGTAACCAACTCTCAGCCTCTTAAACAGGATGCGCCTCTCTTGATAACAAATGGAAACCGCTGCCGTCATAAACAGTCGTCAAGTCTCTAGCAACTTCCTCAATTTTTCGAGCTCATTGACCATTCTCAAGAGAACCACGGTTGCTAGTTTCGATAAGCTCCGACTTTCGGTTCTTTAAAACTCAATTCGTGTATTATTCTCTAGGAGAGCGCTTTTTTCTTTCAAACTGGAGGGATGCTGCAATTATATCAATACTTAAACCAGTGACTTAGTCTGCTGGATCTTAAAAGTGTAGACCAATGGCAAACTCTTCGGAAAGGTTGAAGGCTATAGAATAGCGCATTATTTTAAAATATGGATACAAATAAAAAAACTGTTATTGACCCGTTCTTGTTTCCTTGCAAGCCAAATAGCACACCGGGTTCACCGTGTCCCATACTATCTAACATTCATTTGAGGCTGGACCGAAAACCGTTTACGTGTATTCGTGGGCTCAAGCTTGGCTTTATAAACTATTTCAGGATATCGTATCAAATATTGGGTTGGAGGATTAATCATGAGGTGGCTTTATAATGAATTATCTCACAATCCCCAACACGAAAAACTCGAAAACGGATACTTTTTCTTTAGACCCAATAACAGTGGTTTTCTAATATGCGCATTACTTTCTCCCTTTCTTTTAAATCATCAGAAGTCTAAACAGCGCTTTTCAAATTATATGACTCTGATCAATAACATTGAAGAAACAAACTTTTCTTTAAGACGAACGAAGATTCGAAACAGATTGACCGGACTATCACTCAAGTGGTCGAGTGGTATCCTGAGCAAACGAATAAAAATATCCCGTTTTTTCTGACAGCAGATATTATAAAAATTAGATTTTGTTGCTCAATAATATAGTCTTCAGCTCCACATTAAAGTAACCAGCAGTTATTTTACCATTGGTTATCTTTGAATGATAATAATAATAATAATTGTAGTGGCTTGATTGAGGTCACGAGGACCAAAACTTTCAGCATTAAAAAAGGCAGGATAACAAATATTAGATGCGAAAATTGTCTTGTAGTTCCTGTTTAACCTGGTCTGGTGAGACTAAAAATCGGGACAAATAGGGAATGACCGAATTGCGATATGCCGCCGTTCTTGTTGGAATTGACCGGTATGGACGGCGCATTGGTCGAAGAGATTTACATTCCGATAAACTGGAATCGAGGGGATGGGAGGGGTCATTTAAAATTCGGGCAGCGATTAATGAACAGTCATTGAAGTGGCGTTCAACAATGATTTTTTTGATAGAGAGAATAGGCAGACCGCTAGAAAACGAGATTATTTTAAAAAGTCGATGAAGGGTTACAAAGTCAGAGCATTTAAGGCCGGGGAAACTTACTGGGGAACAATATACAATCAGTGGAATTATACAGGCATGGACGAAGGTTTTTATATGGCTCGAGCTCAAACCAAGTCCTCTGAATCGGCGAACAAGAAAGCAAAGACGGCGGCTTTTACCAAAGATTATGTGGATGATGTCTTTAGTACTTCATAGAAGCGCCTTGCCGTGAAATCAAGGGGATAATTGAAACATGTATCGCTTCCTTCATATTATACTGCACCCCTGTTTTTCGCTATCCTCAAACGAAAGAATTTTTTTATTCTCAGAAGGGTTTGTAAATTAAACTCGTTCTCTAATGGGGTATCTATACATTCCTACAGACGCCATTCTTAAACGGTATTTGACAAATTATTACCTCCTTTCTATCATGAACTGATTCCCTTTATTCTTGTGTGTCTCGCTGTGTGTCTCTTCAAACAATACGCGAATAACTGTTTAATTTCCACTGGAACGACTGTCGAATATTCAGTGTCACCAGAAGAGATGAACCAAGAACTCGGAGACCAATCCACTATGTAATAATGTTTCTTTATAAATAAAATGTTGGAAATCTTAGTCCTTGTGAGTTAAATCATTCATTTACAACGTTTTATAAAAAAATGCCCCCCTAAGTTAAATAGCCCCGTGCCTTTTATCTGGAAGGTAACTGACCTTTGCCTTAAATGTCCTGGACTATTTAGAAGCTAACTTCAACCATTTAATAAATATAGGGTTATGGGTTTTCTGAACTGCCTGAAGAGGACAATGGTCCAATTGGGTATTTTGTCCTTCTTCTGCGTTCTTCGGCCAATGCCCACCGCGGGAATTTAGTACATCAATTTGTCGTGGACAAAATGTTCTGACGTTTAAACCCTTCCTAGGCTTTTTAAAATAATCTCGTTTTCCAGTGATCTGCCTATTCTCTCCATCCAAGAAATCAACGTCCAAAGCCACTTCAATAATTGTTCACGAATCGCTGCTGGTATTTTGAGGGACCCCCTCCCATCCCCTCTATCCCAGTTTACCTAAACGTAAATCTCTTCGACCAATGCGTAGGCTATACCGTTCAATACTCACAAAACGGCGGCATATCGCAATTCGGTCATTCCTTATTTGTACCGATTTTTAGTTTCCCCAGAGCATGCGAAGCAGGAACCAAAAGACAATTTTCACATCTAATACTTCTTATATTGCCTTCTTTTATGCTGAAGGTTTTGGTCCTCGTGACCTTAATAAAGCCGCTACAATTATTATTATTATTATTATTATTATTATTATTATTATTATTATTATGTCTGATGCAAAGATATTCGAGCAAAAAACGTGGTTTATGAGATAATCCAAAATTGGTTGGCCTTATAGCTACGAAGTCGCTGTTATATAATAATAATAAATGGTTTATGAATATAACGAATATAAAACATTTATCATTGAAATGCGCAAAAACATATTTTAAATTTTACTTTCGTTAATGCACTCAAGTCGAAAGCTGCATTTATCCACTAAGCTTTGCTCGTCAGCGATAGGCATCCAACTTTTTCAGATATCATTTGAAATCGGTAGCGACAAAAACATGGGCTACCAACCAGCAACTCACCCTACAATTTTCCCGTGCGTGTATTTGCGTGCTTAAATGATTGTCGGGCGCTTTCTGCAATTAATAACAAATTTTTGTGAATATAAAATAAAAATCACAGGTTTTTTTTATTGGAAGGGCGAACATTGGTCATTTCGATTAAAAGTGTTTCATGCTAAATTAATCGACCTTTTTTGTTTGTCTAGGCCACTTATAATCATTTGTAACAGTAACATCTTTCAAGATATATTATTCTGGCGCGTTCGTTACTTATCTAACGTATCACTTGCGATCTATTATTTTTTTGTTCAAAGTGGTCGGTGTTTATGCAGTTTCTAAATATTAACACTTTCCTACTCGCAAACATATTTTTTCACATTATTTTATGAAAACCCGCAAAATATCTAAACAATCTACCCAAAAGCCCCATACACATGTGTGTGAATTAAAAATATGATGTTATTTATTATGTCTATGACACCCATGATAAAATGAAAGCAGCGTTACTTTTTCTTGGAACTATTTTATATTTTATAAATTAAGTGATCACACAATCCCTTATTTAAATACGTTTCACAGGCGCACTGATACCCAAAAAGGTCTTCTCAAACTAATAAAATCAAATTATTTAAAAAATAATGCGCTTATATGACCGTTTTATTTCATCAGTCGGTATTCGTGATCAATGCCGATATTCTAAACGGCCATATAAATATGCTACAACGGTGTATTAACTTTTTTTATTTAGAAATATTACATAAAGACGCGTCATAGGAATGAGGTCGAAGAAAAGTGAGTTATTTTCCCCGTTAATGCACATTCATTTAAATAGCTTAACCACAATATTGAAATTCTTTCGTTGTCGAAGAAGCAGCTGTGCAATATATTGTGCCAAACCGATCGAAATGCTTTTCGTGGTGTCATACTCTAAACACATCATAAAATGGGGCCTTGGTAATTTAGAGTAAGTTGGAAGTAGAGACATTATCATTAGGGTTCCAAGAAACGGTTTAGGAGTCTCGCGGGGGTCTTACCCAGATGCCTTCATACACATTCCTTACACGACAATCCTTTGCATCCCCGGTAGCCACCCACAAAAATATGGTTTTGATGCCTTTCCGTGGGCGTGAACGCGCTGGACAAACGTATGTCCCACCGGGTAGGGCCAATTTCCGGGTCTCCTATCTACCGCAGGTCTCCAAAGCACTCCATTTACTTCGCCCACGCTTTTGGCGTCATGTGCGACAGTCGTCAACATAAAATTCACGAAATGAGCAATTCCAAATCCACAGTTCTCTAGAAACAGGAAACGCAATCTACATATGCTGGGATGGTCAGATGCGTTCATGTGTCCACGAGCCAGCTCCGAAACATCATTAAATACAACTTCTTGTAATTAACAGTCACCATAAGAGACATATCCTCGTTTTTTTGGGACTAAAGAAACCGATTTATTTTCACGTTGACTCACTTCAGACTGAGACACCCTTGAAGGGTTCAATGAACTGCTAAATGTAGACTTCCTTTGTCGGTATGCTTCCGCTGGCGCTTACTGATGTCTGGGAGTTGAGTGTCAGGTCGAGAAAGGTTTTCTTAAACTGTCTGACTTAATGGAGCCGACGACCACGATTTGATCGCGTGTTGTAACAACGTTTTAGGTGCTCAGAGGGCTCTTCGTGAAGTCAAAACGTACAGAAACTGTCTAGACAAACATACAGAAAAGGATCTTATTGAGGCACTTGACCGTGTCGTGGAGGCCGTCCAGACACACCTATACCACGCATACCTAGGTAGGTTGTCCAACAGTCTTATACCACTTACGCCAATATTAAACCAACAGTTGATGTCTAAGTGGCACTTCCGTTATTTACATTTTTCATGCGGCCTTATAATTCCCAATTATTTTGCTGATAAAAACATTATTAGAAGACTTCCGCCTCAGAAAACGCTGCAATGGGTTTATCTTCTTAAGTGGTCACCGATAGCCTTTCATATAGGTTAGGCGGGTAGCGATTCGCACAACCTTAACGTTCTTTGGGCGATGGTACATTCTGACCAGGGTTAGAAAGGTGCCTGATGTTAGTTTCGGAAATCGAATAAATCACCAATGAATGGATCTAAAATTTTATTTTCTTGGATTTTAGCTGCCAAGGAATGATGGCATTTGTTGCAGTATTTATTTACGAGAGGAGACGTTTTTCGTGACATTTAGATATCTAGAAACAAATAAGAGCAATCGCAATATCCTGTGCATCAAAATCTCAACATTATATGGCAGGTACCTCCGGAAAATCAATGCATTTGAATAAATTGATCACACCATCTTGGCCTGTAACCGTGTTTAATGGAGACTAATGATGTTCAATAACATTGATCATACACATTTGCTAGTATCTTTTGGATCAAAAATCATGCATGGTCCGTACACCGCCGATGCACCATTCCATAAAGCGATTTTGTAAGGCTTTAACGCACGAATTACGACACTAGCTGCCAGGCTTGGCATGGGAATCCCAATTTCATGACCTTTATGCTATCATCCTCTAAGAGCGGAATTTTCAGTTATTTTGTACGATAGCCAGAGAAACAAACAAAGCAAATTTGAAATACAACAAGACAAAACAAATTATGAATAATAATGGACGTGAAAATTCGATTTTTGAACTTTCTGACGCGAGACGAGGAGCTTCACCACTGTATCGATATCCAATTCCTCCTATTTGACCCTTGGGAATTGTGAAATGGCCATTCATACTTAGAGATTTCCTCTTAAACTAAACTAGTTAACATGAGTGTGTTAATTTAAATAATTTCGCTTTTATATGATCGACAGAAAATATTTAGACAATCAAATACAATTTCCCAAAAAACAAATAATTCGCCATCAGAAGCATTGGTAAATTAAACTAAACGCAGAAAAATATTGGAACACACACGGAAAATCCTTCCACATAGGAAGATGTTTGGCAACGAATTCCAATGGCACGTATGTAGTTTCCGATCAAGAAAAACGAAGGTATGTCGGCCTTGGAGTGAAATTTTTACGCGGGAGGATCAGTTTGGACTTAGGTACACGTGGGACCCTGTTGGAAACCGGCCTGTTGCAAGTCCCTGGATTACAGGCACAGCCTTTAACTTATTGCATGTTAAAGCTTAACTCGAATCTCTTCCGTGTGTTTCACAGACGTGCAAGACTTCTACGAGACAACTCTACTCTCAGACGCCATACCGCCAACCGTGAAGGCGAGTCTAGCCTTGGACATCGCCGGCAGATGGGAGCAAATCGACAGCTCGTCGACTGTCCTCTCGGGATCGAGCGCGTTTTCAGATCGCCTTGGAAGCCACCTCGTTACCAATGTCCGTTCCGTAAGTTATGTCTCGATGACTGTCAGATCCTCACTGACATGTCAACGTTCGCACTGGGGCTTCTTGCGTGGATGCAAAATTATTTCTGCATTTCTACCGAGCTGTTTGAAAGGTGGGGCTGGTTTTGTTTCCGATGTGGGGATTATTCGTTCTGCAATGAGTTTGATGGCAGTAATTAGACTCGCAATTGTGAAAACCGAAATTTATCTCTGAAGGTCAATAGCTTGGACCTCCTCGCGCCCAGCAATTGGTTTGAACTGATGGTTTCTGGATTAATAATGCAATTATTAGCTAGTTCTTGAATATCTATTGCTTTTTTGTTTTGGGTACGCATGTATGCAATCAAAGTTGGTCTTCCAGCATATTCGTATCTCCCTGGGGTGGTGGAATTCGGGAGAGCCACCGTTTTTTATTAGATGCCGACACGCCAATCTTACCGAGTAACAAAATCTAAGAATGCCCTTTTCCAAAATGAAATAGATATTCCACTTCAGCTGACGGTTGATTTGTGGTCTTGGAAGATGTTTTATGAAGCAGGGCAGATAGAGAGAATACACAATCGTCCTTCGTCTCCAATCAAAAAAATTCCCACCAGACGTTACAGGCAACACACACGCTTTCCTATTGGATGGGTGCTTCCACGTGTGCGTGCTTCTGTGCGTTCTTTGACGTCACTCCTTGTCACCTTTACGTTCATTCCCCAAAACAAGTTATCCTGCAGTGCAGATGGCTCCTGTGTATCCTTTTTCATACAATTCGGCTTTCCTATCTGCATCAGTGAGCCAATACGTCGCCACCGAATATATCTATCTCTCTGAGCGATAATATTAGTGCATTTGCATTTTATAAATCGATGCTGTGAGTCTGTGCCAATCGAAGTCATTTCGGGGATCAAAGGAACTCCTAGTTTCTTCGTTGTATATAACAGTCCCGATCGAAACATTTAAAACACGCAACCGGAAACGGTCACTTATGTTTATCTCACAGAAAAGGCAGATCCCGAGCTAGTCTTATCTCCTCAGAAGGAGACGGCCACAGAGGCGTGGGGAGAAGGAGGTGGAAAAGAAAAAAAGGAGGAGGAGGAGGAGGAAGGGCATAGGGGGTGATGGGGTTTTCGCGAGTAAATTGCCGGACAACATAATTGGATCCTGAGACAGGCGTGCGCATGCCAAACGGGCTTTATTTGGTGTCTTTGCCTCGACGCCCATGGCGCAAAAAGCGTAAGCCAGTAAGCAGTGGCGAAATTGGATTTCTGGGCAAATTAGATCATTTAATTCCCCAAATCTCACGCAAGTGTTTCTCTCTCACGCCTGAGGAGGATTTACTTGATAACCGACCCCAAAATAGACGCCGAATGAAGAAGTAATCTCCCGAAAAAAGTCTCAATTATCTACCTCAGAATCCCGGAGTCCTTTACAAGATGTTCACGCAACTTGATAGCCACTTCGTACTGCTCACACAGTGGATATCGACAATATAAAGAGAATAATTGGCCAATTCGGTCACTTCTAACCTTTGTCGCGGATTATTAGTGACCCCGAACACGTCGCCGATGTTTATCTACGCCGGTTTCGTTTCTCGTTGTATACTAATGCCAAGAAAACGTTATCTTTCAGCATTCAATGTCAAACATTACTCACTCCCAGACGGCCTATTCAGATCCCAATAACCTCATCTCGAACGCAGCCAAGGCGACTTCGAAAATGACCGGCTCTTTCGGTCGTCTTGGTAACCATAGTACGCAATCTGGTCGCGCAAACCCCAGTTTCGGTCGCCACCGACGCCGCCCCCGAACGACGGAGGCTGAGGCCAAGGAGGTGGAGGAGGGTGAGGGGAAGGAGGAGGAGGCGGAAGAAGAGAAGTCGAGTGAGCCGATTTTCGACGACAGCGAGGAGAGTGCCCTTTCGCCGGCGAAACACAAAGCCGGACCGGGAGGAGTTTTCCGAGTCCAGTTGGCGCGCGGTCCTCAGGGCTTTGGGTTCTCGATAGCGGGCGGCACCGATCAGGATCCGCCATCGTCCGCCGACACCCTAATCGACGAGAGACACGTCTACGTGGCTCGAATCACACCCGGAGGAGTAGCAGATGCCGGGGCATGTTTAAGGTGGGTGCATTTCGGTCAAATAAACACCGCCCCTGGCTTATCGATTAATAATGGGACCGGTAAACAGGATCGTGCGCAAGTATTGCATGTTCAGCCCAAAGTAATGGTTGATTATAAAGGGATGCGTATACTAATCGAGCAACCATCGGCTGGGACCACGGGCTTGTTGGGTTTAGGTGATTCAAGCACAATTATCGTCATCGATGTATCGCTGCTGATGATACATGCGTGCCTTGCCTTGAATCTGAAGTGAAACCGTTCAGACCAATGTTTTGTTGTGCTTACACGATGTAATCAAGAGAATAACGCAATGAAAAAGTTGCTATGGTCGTCATGGACTTGATAACAGAACGAAAATCCTCATTTAAAACAAATATAATAAACTTATTATGTATAGAGGCGGTCTTCATTGGTTATCAGCCGTAGCGTGCTTTAACCCCCTCGATATTGCATCGTTAACCTTTTATATTGGAAACTACTGGAAGCCCAGCAGCAATCACACATTACACGAGTGAATAAACAATGCCGCATTCCAAAAGCCGTTCTCTGTCACGGCCGTGGTTGTCACGAAAAAGAGACAAACCTTTCCCACGTGTCCCTTCTCCCCAACGCCATCACAACACCAACCCACTTGGGGGGACTAGTGATGCGATCATTTTAACTTTGAGGAAGCAATCGAAATTCCAACTTTTTATAGAGTCAAGGATGTCATTCTTTCGGTCAACGGCACAGCACTCGTGGGCATACCTCATCTGAAGGCCGTGACCATTTTCGAACAATCTGGAAGCTACCTAGACCTGGTAAGCCTCTGCAATGCATTCGTATATGCCTACATTGAATCACTAGTACGGCTCCAATCGGGTTTTCTATCCCTTTACAATCGTCCCAAATCGTAACCAAGGAAATGTGAGGTATAATTTTTGTTTTTCGAAGCTTGGGTTTTCTGGAGTTTGATTGGTCTCGTTTTTTAATGGCAGCGCTGGGCGATACCCCCACTTGCCCCAGTTCACATTTCCTCATCCTCCACGGCACCGGAGATGCAAGTGCATTTCTTGAGGAAGCGATAAACTAAATTGTTTTGTCTTAGCCCAAGGGGGGTGGGTCGGCAACGAGGGTTTGGGGGTAAACGATTCGATTCGATTTCGCCTCTTTCTAATTTGGCAAGCCCGGCTGACTGATGCCTCCCAGAGGACTGCCTCTTTTTTGCCAATTTGAGACGATTCACGCGGGTTGAAATTGAAAACAAACAGCCCGACGAATTATCCGTGAATCGAAATGGCAAAAAAACAAGACTACAAGCGCGATCAGTTCGGTTTGCGAACGAACAAACAATTGAGATGTCGATTCGTGCTGCTGCAGCAGCAGAAAGCGAATTCCGCTTATTGAATCCTGTCAGCGTTAATATAACCTGGTACACAAAGCTGTCGGGCTACACACGAAACCTGTCGGCGGGTGCCTGGTTAACATGTTCTGGCGCAACTGGGGCTCAATAGGGACAGGGAAACACTGAACTGTGATCTGGAGGCGTTCTTGTGAAAAGGGTTGTGATCTACGGCGATAAGGACTCAACTAGCGGGGATTGTGTTGTTCATCGAATCTACGTGAAGCGAGAACGGAGCAGCTAGTGAAACAACGATAGAGCATTTGAGCCTGCTTTGAAGATAAACATGGCCCACTATAAAAAGGAAGTGTTTAAAAAAATCAACGACGGGTCAAAATACAAGAACATTGGAGGCCAGGAAAATGGGTGGGGGGGGTGGCAGTATACGATGATAAGAAAAACATAGCACCGGAAATGACGAAATAGAAGACACAGAAGGCGGTATTTCACTAAGACCGCATCCACTTAATCACTCTATGACAAGCAAAAAATGGAATGTTGTATTGTTGGCGAAATTACCAGCTCCCTTCAAGCAGTTGGAATCCGCGTGCTACTTGCACGAGTGACATAGTCAGCAGTGCGTTGGCATAATTGATGAGAGCGTGAAGGAACGCAAAACCAGCTGCCCCAATCACCAGCTAATCCAACAACCATGGCGTGATATGTAATTGGCGAACTATAGTCGTAAAAAGCGACAATTGTGTCAGCCATCGAAGCCCATTAAAAGGCGCCTCAGTCGTTGGATGAAATCGATTCAAAGAAATCCCTTCAATCCATTAAAACGACAACAGCGACGTATTATTCACTCTACACATAGAAGTGTTATCATGCAAGGCAAAATAAAAGGCAAACATGACAGTTTATAACATCATTTTTGGACAAATTTCATGGCGTGTTATGCTGCTGCTCCTGCTGTGGAATCAGAGGTCACGCGACAATAGCGCGACTAGTTGCGTGAGAATGGCTTCCGGATGTTTTTCGAGGCCAGTTTGTACATGGTCTAATTTAGCGGGCAATGCCAGGCTTCGAAGGGCAGTCGTTCCGGTACCAATGTTGGACGCGCGCTGAGGGGATGAGGTTTGGGCGTGGGGCGGCGGGGGTGTATGAGTGAAGGACGCTGAAGCAGGACTTATGGGGTGTTGGTGGTTCGTGTAAAAATTTAAACAATCTAACGAATAAGTCTGTAAATAATTTAAGAAGAATCCAGGCGCTCTCTCTCCGTTTCTTGGTTCTCAAATCGAGGACTGGCTAATTGGTTAATTTGCCGGAAATTGATATCTATGACGACGCAAATGGGTGAAATGCAGTGTTGAATGCGCTATCCTGACTGGGACACAATGCTGTAGTCTAAAAACGACTTAAACCGAAACAGGCCATAAGATTTCAGGAAGGAACCCATGGCTGTTACCGAGGAATCACGCCCGACGCCTTTGCAAATCAACGCTACGTATGAATTCGCGGCTAATAATTATTTAATAAAAAAACAAATTTAAATTATTTTATTAAATGACAAACCACCATTGACCGATGAAGGAGCGAGAATAATGCTACATGATTTTGCGTATTTAAATGGAAAGACTTTTACGAGATCGCACGCTCGAGGGAATTCAGCGAGCTGTCCGGAAGATCTATTGTTTGGGTCATTATTTTAAACTTCAAAATCTCAACATTATAATGGTAATAATAATTGTATTCACTTTAATAAGTTAACGAGGTTCAAAACGTTCGGCATTCAAATTCACAACAAACAAAAATGATACTGGAAGTGGCTATTTTACATAGAAGATGCAGAATAGATTAAAAAGTATAAACGAAATAACAGCGAGGTAAATTGTCAAGAAAGGTAAATTAAGCCCTCGAAGTATTTAAAGTCTGGCAAACGCGTAATGGCGGCCAGTGAAAGGCCCTATCCAGAACGCGTGCCAAAAATAACGTGCTTTATAATTGTTTTGGTTTCGCAGGGGGGTTTGAAGATGCGATCGATACGAAATATTAGCCCCTAAATCATCTTAATCGCATTTAAAATCAAATAACGCCATTTCTTTGGTATATTTTTCTAAATTTACAGAGATTATTGGACACATGCGGATTAGGCTTTAATGCCATGCAGCTCAACGGTAATCCTGTCTAAATACGAATTATGATTACGTTTGTACTCTAATTATGCACGATGTCATATTTGACTCGTAGCAGATGTGTGAGAGCAAAGCGATTTACCTACGCGATAGGCATATGATTAGATAAAACGTTTTATGAAACATTCTGGAAACTAAAAATACACCTGGCAACAAACGTTGACTGAAGATTTTATTTTATTTTAAAATAATTCGAAATATAAATCCGAGCATACATCCTTATTGGATATCGTGATATTAATGTATGTCCCTGATGGGAGGCTATGGGAGTCAAGGTCCGAGCAAATGGTGGCCCAGGTCTGCGCCCAGCCTCGCACCCTGTAGACAAACCGCATGACCAAGCGTTTCACAACCACTCTGACGAAGATGATCAGATGCGGTGGCGCCAGTCTGTGCGTGATGACATCGAAAGACAGAAGTCTGAACGGCCCGTGTCTGGCGAGTGTAAAATGCGGCCAAACCACTGCAGCTGATAGCGTTCTTTTGTAAGGGTGGGCAACTTCTCTGGGTCTGGACAACGATGTCTTATTTTGTATCTGGAGAGCTTATCAAGCCGGCCCGATTTAGAGATTCTTCGCACAGACCAATCATCGATTAATTCAAACATACTGATATCTTCGACACGTAGTTGTTCGGATTCTCAGCTGTTTATGACCCAAACCTTCAAAAACCTTGCAGGAGGTATGGCGACCGCAATCCACCGTCTCCCGAGCCCTCGGTCCAACGCAATCACTTTCCTCTCCCATGATATCGACCACGGCGAATCGTCACAAGACCCGTCTGGAAGATATCGCCGCCTGCCTCCGCCCAATGGCAACTAGTCCGACCACCACTGTCAGCAGTAACGCCTCGTTGTCACGTTGCAGCAGCGGGGCTGGCGGCATCGCCTACGGAGTCCCCTCCAGATTCCCCCGAATCGCTCAGGGCCACCTTCCACGCAGCTCGCAGGGCTCCTCAGAATCGAGTGGTCCCCAACCAACCACAATCTCCCCCCTTTCCTCTTTCTTGACGACCGAAAAACCGCAGAAAAAGGAGAATCTTTTGGATGAGTCGGAGGAGGACAATGTCTGGTTGTTCGATCCCGAGAGGACGACAGGTTCGAGGGGAAGGCTCTCGCAAACTGGGAGGGAAATGAGGAACCATGAGGCGGAAATATTCTCCACCGAGTACGTTGGGAAACTGCATATATGTATCAGCGCATTGACAGCAAGGCCCGCGAGAGTTGAACTAGTTTTTTCTTGCGAAGTCCTGGACAGTTTGAGTTTAGAATCCAAGACGAGAGTAGACTTTGTTGGAGAGTGAGTAATGTTATCAACCAAGATGTTTTTTAACGCTCAAAACTCTGTAGCTCGAATAGCGCTAGTACCACGGCCACCACAACAGAGAGCATCGCGACCCCAGCTCACAAACTCGAACCAAACCGCCTCCGCAAACACCGGGGTCCCCACGCGAGCGCCCCAGTCATATCGAACACCGCTTCCTCAAAAGAGCTTTCCAACAGACCCCTACCCAATCCACCACCGGGCCCGGTAATCGTTGAGGTCCCACTCGTTCGAGGCACAAGATATGGATTCGGATTCTCCATTGCCGGAGGTGTGGGCAGCGAATATACGGAAGGCGATGCGGGCATCTTTGTAACGCAGGCAAGTCGCTCTCCTGATTTTGACCCATGTACTCAGAGGTCTTATTGCTTAAACGCAGGGTATGGGAATGAAAGTAACATAGGTTCGAATTGACTTCACAGGGAGTCAGCTTAATGCCTTGAAGCTAGTTTCGATGGTCCCAGACCATCTTTTTCCTCTTCAAGGCGAATCGGCCAGTATTCTCACATGAACACGACTGATAACTATATCAGCTCAATGACCATGATTTTATCATCTGACCAAATTTCAATTCGGCCATCATAGCTATGTAATCACAGGATAATAACATCTTATGCATACGATTTATGAAATTCTTTCTCCTTAACTTTCTGTTATTTTATCCTTCGGTAATTATTTTAAAACAAATCACTTGGACTGTCAACATTACACTGCACAACAAGATACCTGGTTATTTTAGCTTGGCTTATGCAAACATCTGTTCTTTTGCTTATTACTTCTTCTGTTTTATTTTTTGCGTCCCAGAAAATCACAAAAGACAACTTAAAAGAACCACGAGGTACCAAAATAACATTTGGGCCACATCCCTGTCGTCCTCCTTCGAAATGGAATTTTAAAATCTTTAAAAACGCATAATACACAAAATTAAATCACATCATGAGTGGGGAATTTCGTTACAACAATAAACTCTGACATGGACTGGATTTTTTTATCTGTAAACATTTTTCAAATGTAACAGTAAAAATGAGTTCAGTTAGCACAAATCAATTTCAAGTAGTTCCTTCTGTAGGCAATACCATAGTATCCTCAGAAGATATTAGACAATTTGCTGTCTGTGGCTGAGGCTTTTCGAACAGAGAATCTATCTTTTGTTGCCACCGGAGGCGCTTTCGTGTTTGTGTATGGCGCCAATGATTTCAAGGTGACATCGCATGGTGGCGCCAGGCCACAGAACTATTGCCCTTAATATGTTGTTTATGGCATTTACTGGTCATTAAGTTTAATAATTATTCGCTTGTATTTTTGCTGAAATTGTTCTGAAATGGAAACGGGCTTGGTGTTTTCGAAAATAAACTCAGAACTAAGTCCCTCTGGTTGAGGAATGACAAATCGTGGCATCTAACACAAACCGTCAATAAATGTGGCAGAGGTGCAGGTACTCCAGGGACGGTTGTGAACCCTTGGGCCACCAAACCTGTTAACCAATCACGAGGCCCTAACAACTCGCCAATGCCATTGGCTTTGTGTGGTCCAATAGCAGGTTCCTGGTTGGGCTAGCGGCTAGCTCGCTTGGACGCACTGTTCTGCAGACTAAGCCGATTCATTGCGTATCTGTTATAGGTGCCATGGATTGCGATACGCAGGAAAAAGAGAGAGAATAGAGTCGTCCCGTTAAGCATCTAGGGATGAAATCTCCTTACTTCTAATGAGAAGCATGAGTATTTTCGAGTTCGAATGACTTTTTGTAGAATTTCAACATTGTAGCGAAGTATTGTGGTATTTTCTTGAACGAATAAGCTGATATAGCCGGCACACATGACTGGGGATAGCATCTATCTGCTCTGCTGAATATAAAGACTGAACATTTGCGTTTTTCAGCCGCTCGTTTGGATCACTTGCCCACAACGTTGTCGGTCACTAGGGTTAGCGTGGTGAAGACGCATAACCCAATATTACAAATATGATGACCGACTAGAGCACACAAATGCCAGTCTCTGGTTCTAAGTATAAATCCCATTTCACTGCTGAACGTTTCGGGCTCCGTGTCCTTAATTCGCCCTCCAATTTCCCCTAGATTCTTCAAACCGTCACCATAGCGTTTTCAGCAAAACATTTATCAAAATTATATTTGTTTAAATCACCACATATTTTCTTGATTTTTTTCTTTGAAGTTGTTTGTCATCCATCTTGTTTCAATCCCTCGTAGGTATTGGTTGGCGGGGTTGCCGACACAAGTGGCCGCGTGGCGATTGGAGATCGTCTAGTGCGAGTCAACAGCCTCTCCCTGGTGAACGTGACCCACACAGAGGCTGTCGATGCCCTTCAGAATGCCGGCGACTTCGCCCTCCTGGTTCTCGTCAAGGGATCTATTCAGACTCCGCTGCCACCCCCTCTTCCTTCGCAACCAATCAGCTATGGCGAAACCAAAGGTTTAACCCCACCCGCGCTTAATGTATCTACACGTGTGTAGCATCAATTTATCACATTAATGGCAGGGGATTATATTACACAAGTGGACTCTACGTTTGGGATAGAATTCATCTAGTCTAAAATACGGTTGAGCGAGGTAGCGGTGTTTTAATGAAAGTGTTGCCGTGGTTTTAGTGGCCACTGCCCGCAGCCTCCAGAAGGTGAGTCAGCCTCTTCGGAGGTCGATGGGAGTCATGAGCAGCAGCATCGACAAGGCCCAAGCGTCCCCCGCCCGGAGCAGCCGTCGTCGTCGATCGGGTCGTCGACGGGTCATTTCCGAACAGCCATCCGCCTCGAACGTCCTTCGTCCAGTCGGAAATCCCCTTTCAGCCGCCTCTCCTTGTCATGGCCCCGGTGGGTGCTCTTTTGGTCACACCCTCTGTCAATTTTCTCGCTCCAATTATGATTTGTGTCCTCCTGCTAGAAGATAAACCGGCGCCATGGGTGCTTCCACGAAGAATCTAAGCAATATTATACATTTGGTTGCGTTTCAAGGGCCACCCGAAGTGATGGAAGTGGCCGCTGTTGATTCCTTCAAAATACAAACAACCCAAGGGCCCACATGTGGAACTCGGGCTGGTTTAATTCTGGCCGATACAGCGGCCGCTTGCTGACACAGATCAGGCTCCAAGTTGCCTGATTAGCGGTGCACGCTGCTACGCCCAGCTTATCAATTAAATAATCACCATGGTCTAGAGATTGGAGGAGGGTTTGGTACGGTGGGGGTCTGTAAGGAGCTTGGTGGTATTTGAAGAAGCTAATCAGAATATCCCGTCAAGCATTTCGTTAAGATAAAACTTCGAACCCAATTTCGATCACGATAATAGTTGTGGAGTTTCAAAAACGAACTTTGATTGTTCTTCATTAAGGCTGCCCAAGGACATCGACACGACACCAATTTAAGTCGTTCGAACTTCAATCAAACGCAATTTATAATCCATAAGGTCATGCATAGGAAATTTAGGTGGCAGAGGGACCTTGTGTGATAATCGCCACCAGGGCACTTTCTAAGCCGGCCAAATATTTTGGGGAGGAAGGATTCCGGTTAACCAGAGAGAATTTATGTTCAGGGTATGGAGAGAGAGTTGGGGATGAGTCACTGCTATGCCTTCCCCGACTGTCCAGTGCTACGAAGGTTTGTTTGACTTGGCAACAGTGGTGGTCGCTATTGTGAAAAAGTGCAATTCTTGCAAAAAATAACAGAACTTTAGGCAGTTTTCCCGATTGAATTTGAGCAAAATCGCAATTTATGTATCTGGTTATTTTTATTCAAATTTTATTTGATTTCGAATTAGTGGGTTCAATTTCGTGATAATGTTTTCTGCTGCTGCCATTGGTTGATTTGGAGAAATAAAACCTCCTCACATAAAGTACAGGTTTGTTGCTGTTTTAATGGTTAAAAAATGTTAGACTCTGGCAACACGCAAATCGGACGGAAACGCGTTGCGTTAAATATGAAAATATTCCCCTTTTAGAAAGTCACTTGTAGGAATGGGCACATGCCGAATTTAGTGGTCGCTATAAAATGTACGGGAAACCACTTATTAAGTAGTCGGTGTACTTACTGAATTTCCGCATGGAATACAAATGCGTTTTCAATGTGCATGTTTTACACTAATCGTGCTCCGCTCCAATGGCCTGGACAACCAATCATCATCATAAAAACCCGTACAATTCAACCCATGTACTTTTGTGCGCCATTGTTGGAGGGAAATATGTTTAGATTGAATATACCTGGGTTGTTTTTTGCCTAGACGACTATGCAGCCGCCCGGGCCGTCCCAGAATCTCTGCTACTTCGCTGGCCCAAATCGCGTCTTGTAACGCTCTTCAAGGAGACACCACCGGCTCTATCTCCAACCAACGGGGCAGGCAGACTGCCTAGCGGAACTGGCGGCAGCCTCGGTTTCAACATCGTCGGCTGGGATGGCACTGACGGCATCTTCGTCTCGCACATACACCCCGACCGACCAGCTGCCAGGTCGAAAGCCATCTACGTTGGCGATCGCCTTCTCATGGTGGGTGGTCGCATGATATACCATTATTAGTGCTATCATAATTCCTCTCAATCAATCTCACATTACCTTAATCGACTGAGGCCAATTCTGCGAGACTAAAGTCGTTTGGCACCACCGCAAAACCTACACACGAACAACAATAAATAGTGAAGGAGGGTTTCTGCCCCCAGCCGTGTGCCACAACGTGAAGCAACGTCACCCCAAACACTCCTCAAGAAGGCTCCTGCCACCTTAGCATATTCTCTCTCTCTCTATTTCACACGCAGTTTACTCCTCTACGAGCTCAATAGGCGTATTCGTGGCTTTGTGGCGAACGCCTTTGTGTTGCGGTGGTGGTTTCGGGCGAGCGGTCGTTTACCTGAGCGGCAACGGCACGCGGTCGCCTCAAATGAATAGGGGATTGGCGTGCTGTGGGTTGGGGCTTCTGCCTACGCCGGCCACTGCGTTGATTACTGAATCTCATCGCGAGAAGATTGGTTTAACTGATATAAATAAGCCCAGGTTGTCATTTATCGCGCACGCGAGAGAGAACATTCAATTGGGACCGAAAAAATGGTTCTTACGGTATAAAAACAAATCCCGGAAGCCGCTCATTCGACGTATCACCAGCGCGAAAGCCGATTCCTTGGCGCAAGGCCTCAAACACACTCCGTTTTGGGGTTCAAACCATTTTATGGTCATCGTGAGTGTCCTTAACATTCATTTCAGATTGGCCTTCGATTTTCTGGATTTTTGACCCTTATTGGGTTTTTTAAAATAATTCGATTTGGAAATAAGATTTACTCAATCCAGGGCACCATCATTCATCACCATGGCGATTTTCGTTCCATCGTTACTATAAGATGTCTCCGTCTATTACCTCTATTATAGTCTGCCTCAATATTAAAACATTCGTCGTGATCGTAATAAAACGATTACCATACCATTAATATAGCAACGTTTTGTAATGGACCCTACGGCCACGTTGTGTCTATAAATGGCTCTTTGTCCTATCCAGGTGAACGGGGTTGATGTGGTTCAGTCGACGCACGAGGAATCGGCAATCCTTCTCAAAACAGCACCAGTTCGCGTCAACCTCGTGCTTGCCTATTGTCCGTCAGGTGAGTACTATCTATGCATACCCAGCAGACCACCACTCAAGTGTGTCTGGGGGGGGGGCATTTTCTGTGTACACGACACTGACCGGGGTTGTGTTTGAGCAAGATAACTGTAATTCTCACACCTGTTCAAGGAGCACTGTTTCTAAGAAACAATTAAGTGAATTTGTCTTAATTGCTCGTGAATCACAGCAAGAATTGACGGTGAGGACGATTTCAGCCCGATTTGGATGTTAAACCACAAATTCAAAGAGACGTACATATTATGCACAGCCTTTAAATCGTTATTTACAATAATCACAATTGCTTTATTGAGATTACGAGGTGATTGAAGAATCGGCCAAACCGAGGGTTTAGTAAGACACGCGTTTCCCAATGTATTGCAGAGTTATGATGCCAACTAGTTCAGAATGCTATCCAATCTCCTGCTAGAGGATAAAGCGGCTTCCAAGGGGTTACCAGAATCACTAAGGGCTTACACTTTCTGTTGTTTTTGCAGAATACAAGAGGCTGGAGGAGCAGATTCATCAACAGTCCGTTAACTCGAGTCCCCCATCCGAAGCAATCGACTCTGGTGGAGGTGATCTTGCCGACCCCGGCAGACCCACGGGAAGTGGTCATGTCTGCAGACCCCCAAATGGACGACTCTCCCTGGAAGCGGCCGGGCTTTTCGTTCGGGTTCTTGCAGATTTCGATCCCCATGGGGTGATGGAAGCCAATCTGGTTATCCCGAGGTCGGCGATGTCCATTCGATCCGGAGACATTCTTCAGCTGGTCAATACTGGTGACAGGGAGTGGTGGCAGGTGGGTCCAAAGAGAGGTTAGGTCGGCGCTTCAGAGATTTACTGATCAAGATGTTTGGTTCAATTTAACGAAACCGACAGCCCTGTCTCTGTTGAGGAGTCTTGGAAGCGAAAAACTAATTAATTAATCAAGTGGAATAGATGGCAATCGAAATTGATTGGCTAAGATCGCGAGAGATTTGCTCCCTTTTTATAACTCTCAGTATAGCTTTGGCGAAAGTGGGTTCGGCTAGGTGATGGCGTTGATTTTGGAATCGCTTAATCTGTCTCTGGTGGTGGCAAAAATAATGGCCGACGTACAATGGTTAATAAATTAATAAACTTCATGTCGGATTTTTATTTAATTTAGTGCGTTAACACCTACGAGAAAACATGCCATCGTCAGAAACACTAGAAGAAAATGTTAGAGTCTGGTTTTCAACCCAACGATGTTGCGTCGCTGTGAATTCGCATCCTGAATTGTGCATTACTTTCTGAACAACCTGGTCCCATTTAAACTCAGAAGAGCCTGCGTTCGACTCCCATGTCAAGCCATACATGTGTGTGCCTGCAATAGAAGCGACTTGGAGGCTGGGTTGCCGAAAAGGGTCATTTTATCGGCCCGAGTCCCAAATGGGCCTCTAGGGACGCCACGTGTAAAATATTCCCTCAAATTTTAATGGGAACACCCATGACGCCTGTGAGTCCTCAACCAGAAGATAACGACACAAATTGCTCAATTTATTAGGATACAAAAGCAAAATAATGATGGTTATCCATGAACCACTGATGGAAAACAACAACAACCGCCCCATATTTCGGAAACCGGCGAATCGTAGAACAGACAGTGTTGGCATTTGTCTGGAAACAACACGTTTTTATTTGATAGATGGTTTGCAAATTAAAATGCGTGGACTTCTGAAATTAACCAACGTTAATTGTCGTCACGAACTCCTTAAACTACGCTCCAACACGAGGCGATTTTCTTACAAAAACAACGAACGTCGACAAACATTGTTGCTAGCGTGTGATACACCCAGAAACCATTGTCCAGTGTGTTCTTCCAAATTCCCTGCTCTTTTTATAAATGATAATTTATATGCGTGCCATTGGCTGAAATGGAATTCCAATCAGCCCTGGAACGAAGAACCAAGCTAAAACTTCGATGTCTGGCTAACTTAACACTCTCCTTTGTCAGCAGTTTGTCGGGGACTTCGGAAACAACATGCGAATGCGATAATTTGCCTCAAATATTGTTGACTGCCACATCTGGCGCGAACACATTTTATCACTGGGTACTAGAGGTAACAATGTTTCACTTGATATTTGATCTTATTTCGATGTTTCTGTGGACAGGAGTGCCCCAGGAGTTGTGGAATGTCGGCCGTTTGACTGCTAGTTACACTAGGGAAATATCTTCGTCTGATAGCACCCCGTTAACACACCGTCCAGGCGATAAGTGCATTCGAATTATCGAAGCATCTTGTGACACTGGACCTCGCCCCGGGAAAGATGAGCAAAAGATCCCCCATTTTTCGAAGTGGTGGGAGCTCTATCGCGGGTGTTCGTTGGGTTTAATGGGATTTGGACAATACCGGGGAAACTTGAAATCGCATGTCTGGTTTCGGTAACATTTTCTGGTACTACGACGTGGCCTACCCGCTTTGCCGACAGTGGTGCTCTTCATGTTTTGCTGTTTTGTTTGCAGTAGGAACGGCACAGGTCGCCAATTTAAAATACATCCACCACCATAATTCAATTAGTAATGATATAGCTCTTTCGGCGGTTTCATAGAAACAGTGCAATATGGCGATCCGAATATCAACTCGATAACACGTCATAGGACAGTCGTAATGCCATCCAATAAATTTCCCCTATAAAGGCTCGAATCATCTCTCCGGTTACGGGAAAGCCGCTTAGCTGCGTTGGTCTGGTACCCAGCAGACGACGTCTGGAGCGTCAGGAGCGTCTGAAACTATGCCTCAAGACTCGCCGCTCCCGAAAATCCACCAGCCACGTGGGCGCAGCCACGTCTGCCAGCCTCAGCGACGACCAATCGACGGACAAGGCCATCGAATCCATTCCCCTCTCGCAATCGGAGAGTTCACCGTCGCAGAAGCAACGCTGCGTCAGCCGCCGTCATCGATCCGCGACATCGTCGTCTGTTGGACGCGGCAAAGAGAACGCCAGACGATCTCGTACGTTAATGTTTCATGTCTCTACAGATTGTAGTGAATCCTTTTTAGCATTGTGAATAATATTGTGTTTTATCCCCAAAAGCAGGGCAGCATATTGTGATTGTGGAATTCAAGATTTGTCGAGATTTTTAGTTTCACCAGTACAGGTGGAAGTTTTGGTCCGCCTGCCATTAATAATGCGAGGCGTCGGATAGTTTGATGGATCGCTTGACCCAATTGGACAAAGACCTACGCACATGGTCATTGGACAACATAGGATCCCAGATCAATGGTCAATCATACCTAGAATCACTTTTTTTTATTATAAATAAGGACAAAACCAGGGAAAGGCGTATTTGAATTCCCATTTCATCTCAAACCTATTGATAACACTTTGACCATTATTTAACGGTGTTAGTTGCATGCCGCCAAAACAATAGTTTATTGTCGCGGAAGCAACTTGATATCTATCAAACTAACTACGACTACATGGCGTCGTCGACCTACTATTATTAACAGTGATAGGTCAAGGATAATAATCGAAGGCGAAGTTCGATCACAAAAGACGATTGACTGTCAAGGCAGAATTAGGAAAACAGGAAACTTTGTTTATGTTTTGCTCAACTCTGGCCTAGGCTCTGAAACCTCCAGTGAGATGCGGGCGCTCACCTACATTCCCGTGACGACGACACAAACCTCTTCTACACGACCTGTTGTTATCGTCGGCGCCTTCAAGGACAGCTTCACAGAAGACCTCCTGGCAGACTTCCCTGATACCTTCGGTGCCTGCGTCCCACGTCAGTTGGCCTTTACCTCGGCGGAATACGCCTGCCATTTACCTGTATCCCTTTGCAATTGAATAGTTTTTCCATGCACTTTCAGACACAACACGACATCGACGGCACGGAGAGACTGATGGCCGCGACTATCATTTTGTAAAGTCTCGCACAAAAATGGAGTCCGAAATCAACCTAAACCGCTACATCGAGGCCGGCGAGTACAATGGCAATTTATATGGCACTCACATCCAATCCGTTTTCAAGGTCGTGTCCGTGGGGCTTCATTGCCTGCTCGATGTGAGCGGGTCGGCGCTACAGCGGCTGACAGCTGCAGGTCTTCCACCAATCACCATTCTCGTCAGATCAGATATGAAAAATCAAACCGTGCGCGTCCTCAACCCCGATGGAGAAAGCTATACGCAGGATACCGAAGACCATAACCGTAGACGAAGTTTACGAGCCCAGGAGAAAATGTTTGATTTTATGAAACACTACTCAAATTATCTCACGGGTACGTCAAACTCGGGGGAACATTGATTAGTTTGCTTTTTCACATTAGTACTCCAAGCTCATAGTCATTGTTTTTTTTTTCATTCTAGCTTCTATCAATGCAGATGATTACGAAAAGGCTTACGAGAGGATACAGCACATAATCGAGAGCAATAAAGGGCCTCAAGTGTGGATTGCATCAAACGAACTACTTCCCTAAACACACGCACGACAAACAAATGCCTTAAATGCGGTATAACTATGTTTTTTTGTGAGCTCCAGTGTGATTTAAAAGAGCCCTTTCCGCCTTCATTTGACCCATTCAGATTGTACAGATTCCTCGAAAGAAATAACTTTGGATATTCAAACACCTGTGCCAGATCCGATTTCGAGATCCCGAGTAAAGTATAGTGCATTAAGGGTTAATTATGGGTGATAATTTTCTAGACATTTTACGCAGATAACGAAACGAAATCCTGCACGAGTGCTGACTCTCTCGTAACATCGAATTAACAACTATTCTGTAGTATACGTAGAAGCTTTCGAAGAAAATTAGGCAAGAAATGTAATTTGGTGTAATGTAATACTTCGGACGCGATCCCAATTCGAAACCGATCATTAATGTCTACTTACAGCATTTTAGTAAATACGCACTGGAATGGTCTGCGTCTAATGCAATCACTAACATCTAGTTTCAGGGACCATTAATATAATTATTATCTTTGAGACGCATGGAAAACGCTATTTACAAAAATTACTATGTAGTACCTATAACTTTCCCAAGTACTTGCAAAAATATGCTAACAGAAACATACTGATATCACACAGTGTTATAGGATTGGTGAAATATAACACATTATAGAGCAAACAAAACCATGCCAAGTTTCTGGACTTGGTCAGTGAAGTTGCGAAATAAATAAACAAAAACTGAACTTACACCTAGCTAAGCGACACGTATCAAATAAACAGGAAAATGCATAGTGTACCCTGAATAGCAATGGTTTGTCCGAATGAAAATATTTTCCGACTTTAAGAAAATTGCGAGAAAGTTGGATACGACCATTAATGGACTGGACAGCCCACAAATGAAACGCGTCTTGGTTTATAGTTTGTAGAATTCCCTTTTCAATAGATTAATGGTTGAAGCAATTGACGAAACGAAAATTCCATGGTTATATTCATTTTCGGTACTTCAACAACTTGGCCACAAAAGCAGCCAATTAAGACTACTTGACCGTACGCACCCTAACGACATTATATTTTGCTAAATGGATGAAACAGGTAAGATAGATGTTTTAAGGTGCGCCCAATTTCCATTATAGGTCTAACTATTAAATTACAGTAAAAATAAAAACACAATTTCATTCTTTAACAAATGCCTAATAGTTGGGTTTGGTTCGTCCGGCATTCACCAAAACACCGCACGTTTTGACGTCCTTTTGATCTACCGCCTGACGCCCGGCGTATGTTAGTGTCAACGCGGTGGTAAATATGAAACGGGCGTTTGTTGTTTTGTCAAGGTTGAACTGTGTTAGTAATGGGTGTTTACATTTGGATTTGCAAAAATATCCGCCGTCCCTTTCGTCAATGTTTACTTGTTCGCATGTTGGATTAGATCGGAACGAATCACACTTAATAGGCCAGTAGGGATTGGAATTCGCCCAAAATAAGGCCATCGCTTCAGAAATCATTAATCTGGCATTCGGTGATTGATATTCTAAGATGAACATTTTCGGCACTGGTTTAAACAGTTTTTTTCTCAAAATGCCAATATAATCAATTAGTCTGGTGCTGGGGCTAATGTTGCTACACGGGGTTTGCTAATTAATCAAACAAATGGTCAATCAGAGTAAATATGTCAAATCACTTTCCCACACCCAGCATTTGTGCTTCCCAGCGTCTGCAGTTAATACGGGCGGCGCATAAAATACACTGACGAGTGATCATCATGTGATCGAGCGCGCAACAGCAATTGTTCCTCCATCTTGTTTCATGCAGCACACGAGATTGGAAGAACCCCTTCTGTTTTTATGCAACGAATAGTCAGAAAGTATGATTTTTATTTGCCTTTGGGCAGTTTTCGGCCTCAATTAAGCTGTCTGTGTACCTACCTACGACAATTAGTTCAAACAGAACCGCCATGTTTTGTCTGCCGACATTAGCAATGTATTTAGTGAATGGGGGTTTTCTTACCTTTCAAAAACATTTTAAGACCAAAAATGTCCCGTAATAATAGAATTATATTCGAATTAAGGTCACGTAGACCAAAAAATTAAACATTAAAATGTGCAAATTTTAAATTTCGGCAAACGGGTAATGGTGGCCAACTAAAGGGCGTATTGTAAGAATGAGAGGACCTTCCTGGGAAGGGATTGGGGACATTTTGTGAGGGTAGGTTACCTGTGGTAGAGGGAGGGAAAAAGCATTCGTGTATTGGGGCAATTTTCGGTTGGGAAGCGGATTCTACTGTTGGAGGAGTTAAGCGCAACGATTCTTGCCTTTTCGGTGATCTGTTCTGAAGCTCAGTAATCAGAATCGGTCGACGTCCTGAAGTCGAAATTTTCGTTGAGACGGACGTTGTCTTGTGAGTTACCCGTTTTGACATAGTCCAATATAAAAAAATAAAAGCTATGGCGGATAAACTGTACGTAGCACGTCGATCGTACAGGCGCGTACACCCACCCCCTCAAACGTTTCATCAATTCGAACCAATCCTCGGCATGCACGCCGTCTAGCATGACTATATAGGCGGATCGATGAATGGGCGGAAAACCAAGAACACGCAGTCAAGATGAGCAACGCATTTGCATCCGTTGGTGTGATTGGAGCCGCCGTGAACAGAGGCCAACCCAAGGACGGCACGCAACTCGGACCCAACGCCCTACGCCAGGGCGGCATTGACCAAATTCTAAAAACTGGTGGTATGTTTGCCCAATAGTGCTGCTTTATTAAGGTCGCCGGAACCTAAGCATTCATTCTTGAGCGTACGGGGAGATATTTTAATCTTCCAATATGTTTTCACTGAAATTTCCACCCAAACCCATATGGTTCAAACATACTATATTCTCCTTGTGGTTTAAAGAGCAACCGATTTTCGTTTGTAAAAGCATTGAAGCTTGTCTGGAGATAAACTTGAGGAGGACGTCTAGACTCTGGCATGCACCAAATCGTCCTTCGAGGCTGTTCCGCGGGAATGTGACGAGCCAGAACTTTATTCTTCCGTCGAAGACGAGGATCCCGCCTCTATCACGGGCACCTCGGCGCGTAAATCGACCGCCAATATGGCCGACACCGGCGACGTCTGTCTCATTTGTGCCGAGAGCGTCGCCATAGACGTTTCGTCTCCTACCGCCTATAAGGGTGTAGGAGAATTGTTCTTCGACGTTTATAAAACGCGATCGGGAACTTCTAAGTTCCTATTTCGCTGTCGGGACGGCCTTTGGCTGTCTTTTTTCTCTAACACATTCAGTCCACCAATCCAAAACAATTCAAACTTAAAGGTCTCGTGTCTGTCGATTTTATGACACCGCGAACTTCCTTTTGGACGACTAAAAAAACCCGCTCATGCATACACATAATTAACCGCGTGATCAAACAGCAACGAAAATGCATAGTTGATAATCATTCGATATGTCGGCACAACTGGTCGGCATATCATTGCCGGTTGTATTTGAAAGATTAAAGAAAAACTAAAATTGTGGAATACATCGCTGTGGCTCTCGTGCTCTGGGGACTCTATCGATTGGATAATGATATTTCGAAATTTTCATTGGCAGGATTCAAGGTTACTTACTACGACGACATTTTCCAGCCAACAGAAAAGGAGCCACAAGCGACCTTAAGGTGTCTTAATCAAAAGACATTCGTGAACGCCTCCCTGCAACTTGCAGAGGCAATGCACAAAAGTGTGAGCGAGAACGATTTTACACTGGTTCTGGGTGGAGATCACAGCCTTGCCACGGGCAGCATTATTGGGCATTTTGAGGCTTTTCCAGACTCGCTAGTCGTCTGGGTCGACGCCCACACCGACATCAATACCCCCGAGTGTTCAGGCAGTGGAAACACCCATGGAATGCCAGTCGCTTTTTGCCTCAAGGAGATCCATCCACTGATCCCGCAATGTGGGGGTTTTGAGAAGTTAAAGGCGCAGTAAGTTGAGGCTGTTACTCTGACCTTTCGTCGATAGTTTGATGATGGCTTTAAACAAACCTCTCCTGTTGTTGTTACATTTAGTATGGAAGCCAGTCAGCTGATCTACATTGGTCTTCGTGATGTGGAACCACCTGAGCTGTAGGTTTGCCCGTTTAAACACAAACGGTTTAATCACATCCTTTGTAACCCCAAGGGCTTTCTTGAAAGAGTTCAACATATCTTACTTCAACATGCATGACGTGAAAGAACTTGGCATCAAGAAGGTTATGCAAATTGTCTTACGACTGATCGCCACCAGGCGGTAAGGCAGCAATTCGTCGATTTACTGACAACTTGTGCGCATTCCCCAAGTCTTATTGTATTTTCTCGGCTAGGCCAAACTGCAAGATACACCTCAGTTTCGATATCGACGCCCTGGACCCCGAATATGCAGCAAGTACTGGAACGCAGGTTCCCGGAGGCCTTACTCTCGACGAGGGAAAATACATCTGCCAGCAGCTGGCCCAAACAGGTAATTTTCGCAACAATTGGGTCTCCAGTCGGGTTCCTCTTGCTACTCGCTGATTGGACGTTTGTTTCAGGTCAATTGAGGTCAATGGACATCGTGGAAGTGAACCCGTTGCTGGGGTCGACGGAGGAGGTCAAAACAACGGTGGCCTCGGCGGTTGAGCTGGCGAAAAGCATTCTTTGTCGTTGGCCATAGGTGTCTTTTATCACAGTGTTTTTGTAATTCTCCCTCCCCCACTCCCGATAAGCCTGTTTCACAAAAAAACGACACCCGCTTTCCAAGACCGATCAAGTAGCAATTTTTCAATACCAATACATCTTGTGAAAACTATACTATAATGCTACCATCAGGTTTCTGGGGTCATTAGAGTTCAAGAACCTGGCGGTTTTGGGACAAATTTAGCTTCCAATTATTTTGATATTGTTAGAGTTCAAATTAATTACGTCCCAGTAAAGCCCTATGCTTTCTATTGGAAGAGATCGAATTCCTCGCGCATGGTCGATTATTGCCGACACTGTAAAATTGTCCACATTTGCCAGCGACAGCCTGCGTGGACCCACGGTTGGGAATGCACTCGTTATTTATATTAATTTCTTATTCACATCCCAATAAATGCAGAAATTCGGCGTGTTATAGCGGACCAATCCCCATCGCCTATTTTGGCGTTAACCGCTTGTAGGGATCCTGTACACCACTGAAATGGTTCTTGACGGTCTTCGCGATTGATGGTTTTTAAAATAATAATCATACAAATCGATGATGCCTAACAGACGACGTCTGGGCCGTCTGGAGCCTCTGAAACTGGGACTCAAGACTCGCCTCTCCCCATTATCCAACTAGTGTTTCTTCACTGCACCCATTCAGATTGTACAGATTCCCTTAAAGAAATTACTTTACATATTCACACACCTGTGCGAGATCAGATTTCGAGATCCCGTGTTGTGCATTATGGGTGATCATTTTCTAGAAAGTTAGCAGATTACGAAGCTAAATCCTTCACAAGTGCTGGCTCTCTCGTAGTGTTGAATTATCAACTATTCTGTAGAATAGGTAGCAGCTTTTTCAAGAAAATGTGGCCAGAAATGTAATGTAGTACAAAGATATACTTCGAACACGATCCCAATTCGAAACCGATTATTTCCTTCTACTTAAATCATTAAAGTAAATGTGCACGGTAATTATCTGCGTCGAATGCACTCACATCGATCAAATTTCGAAAATTTAATGAATTATCTATGAAACGTTTACTAAAAAAAGATGTTTAAATTGATGTGAAACCTGATCTTTTAAACAACAAACATTCGTGTCGTTAGTAAATGCCTATTTAACGCAACTGTACAGCCCTCGGTATTCTTGAATGGCCAGATCACAGACATGACCTGCCGAATTTAAAATGGCAAACACTAAAACACGTTTCGATGAAATACGAATCGCTTCCGCGTCAATCTGTAAGTACGCACACACCGATTCCCATTAAAATCAAAGAAGATTATTATCTGAAAATACACTTATTTTCCATGCTGGCATTTTTGTTCTAACAAACCACGCAGTCGATTGCTTCACCCGATAAGTTCGCCTCCAGCTCACGTGATCACGCGGATGCCATCGTCCCTGTTTCTCCGTTCGCCGTTTCAGGCAACCTGGGATGACGGCATGAATGCCTCCGCGGATGTCTTTCGTTCTCCTCTTTTACACTATTATCGTTTTCCCTAGACTCCGATGTTCCGATGGACCCTCAATAAGCATTCACAAGGAATCGGGTTTTCCGGTCCAAAGTCTATGCACTCACTCTAAGAAAACATTCCTCAACGGACGTTTGGCTTTGCGTTCACTCGTCACCGCCAGTCCTTATATTCCTATTTTTCTCAATGTAAATCCATTCGACCGATGCGATGACTATCCGTTTATTTTCCACCCAAGAAAGGCTGCATATGACGGTGATCCGATTATTCTGTTAATTTATCCTCATTTTTGGTTGAACGAGAACAGGTGAAGCCAAAACGCGGAGACTGTTTTCGTGAATCGGAGTAATACGGTTGAATTCTGAACGGTTTGGTCTTTGTGTGCCGAATAAGGCGATTATGTTTGAGGCCTGCGGAAAGTGTAATTTCGAAAAATTCCTCTGGAGTTCGTATAACTTTACTCAAGTCATTCGAAAACGTTAGTAACAGAAGGAATCAACGTGCCAAACGTTTTGCTTTTTAAAACAGTCGCACGGTGCCTTTAGATGGGTTACATGCGACAAATCGTAGAATAAACAAAACCCAGCCAAGAATCAGAAATTGGTCAGTGAAGTTGCAAAATAGATTTAAAAAATCGTTACGCATCACCAGTTAAGCGACACAAACAATAATAAGCAGGAAAATTCTTTCTGTACCCTAATGAATAATGGTTTGTCGGAATGAAAATCTTTACTGACTTAAGGAAAAATTAGAGAAATTCGGATACGGCCGCTGATTAAGTCGATTCAACGCGGCAGCCCAAAAATTAAATGCTTCTAGGTTAAGATTTTATTGAATCCCCTTAAAATTCAATAACCCCCATCGTAACTGTCAGATTGCTAAGATAATTCTGGATAGACGATGTAATAAATGGTTTAACGAAATGACGCAACGTAAATTCCATAACTATAAACATTTTTCGTACTTCAAAGTGACCACAACCGCCGTTAATGAATTCGATTCCATGTGACAGCCCCAGACAGCATCTGTTTATTGAATTTTTGCAAGAAAAGTATTATAAACATTCCCACCTTTAGCGGAACTGTGAACTTGAGACAAACCGTTCCGACAACGCCCACCCACCCACCCGATAGCGAAATGTAATCAAAAACCTTCTAGGTTTCAAACATACATCTTATAAATTATCTGTGGAATTAAAATATAAATTTATTTTTATTATTGCTGTTGTTTTAAAGCATGTTTGTGGCAGTTAATATAATCGAATCAGTCACTTTAATCAAACGACTCGAACAACCAAACATCGGTTTTCAGGGCCATCTAATTAATATGTTGTTTCTACTAATTAAATGAACTTTTGTCAAACATAACAAACAGCGTAACAAACGTCTTCGTCGTCAGATCGTTATGAGAATAAGAAATTAGCCATAATACTAATATTAGTATTCGCTTTATTAATGTCACGAAGACCAAAGCTCTCAGCATTAAAATATTCAAGAATACGTTTACACGAATCGTGTGATAAATGGTCTAAGCAATTGTCGAAACGGGAATTGACGAATGGACGTCATTTAATTCCTTAACAAATGTCTATTGGTCGTGTTCGGGTTTCTCCAGCGTCCACCAAACAAACCACACCTTTTTGCACCCTCTTCATTTACCGCCAGACGCCTTGTTATGTTATTGTAAACACGCTGGTAACACATGGAACGCACTTTTGTAGTTTTGTCCGAGTTGAACTGCGTCAATATAAGGATCCATTTAAACGCACTCTCGAAGCTTTGATTTAAATTTGCTTAACGTATCCTCCGTTTCTCAGCTTGGTGGCCTTAATTATGCAGTCTGAATGCCAAACATTGTAGGATTCGTTGAACTTACTTGCCGTATTTCATCTTCCGCTCAAATGAGGCCACGTTTGAAGAATGCCCAAAGCCAGATTCGGGTTGAGTACCGCTTCCAATTACGCTGCCTAGAAAAGATATTTTAGGATTCCTACTTTATTGTGTTAGTAGAGGATTGCTTCGTTTCCACGAACAGTCAGTTAGATCAACTGTTTACGATAAATAAATCACCGCTAAAATACTTAAATTTGTATATCTTTTCCAATTAATGTTTGTAATTGATTTCTTGAGGTATCCAAATTCACCCACAAGATTGGCCACGAAAGGAACAGAAAATTATATCAAATTAATAATTGTATCGCAGTTAAATCTACGTAGTTTTTGCTCGCGTAGGTGCATGCATACACCCACCCACTCAAACGTTTCATCAATTCGAACCAATCCTCGGCATGCACACCGCCTCGAATGACTATATAGGCGGATCGCTGAATGGGCGGAAACCCAAGAACACGCAGTCAAGATGAGCAACGCATTTGCATCCGTTGGTGTGATTGGAGCCGCCGTGAACAGAGGCCAACCCAAGGACGGCACGCAACTCGGACCCAACGCCCTACGCCAGGGCGGCATTGACCAAATTCTAAAAACTGGTGGTATGTTCGCCCAATATTGCTGCTTTATTAAGGTCGCCGGCACCTAAGCATTTGTTCTTGAGCGTGCGGGGAGATATTTAAATCTTCCAATATGTTGTCACTGAAATTTCCACCCAAACCCATATGGTTCAAACATACTATATTCTCCTTGTGGTTTAAAGAGCAACCGATTTTCGTTTGTAAAAGCATTGAAGCTTGTCTGGAGATAAACTTGAGGAGGACGTCTAGACTCTGGCATGCACCAAATCGTCCTTCGAGGCTGTTCCGCGGGAATGTGACGAGCCAGAACTTTATTCTTCCGTCGAAGACGAGGATCCCGCCTCTATCACGGGCACCTCGGCGCGTAAATCGACCGCCAATATGGCCGACACCGCCGACATCTGTCTTATTTGTGACGAGAGCGTCGCCATAGACGTTTCGTCTCCTACCACTTTTGAGGGTGTAGGAGAATTGTTCTTCGGCGTTTCTAAAACTCGATGGAGAACTTCTAAGTTCCTATTTCGGGACGGCCTTTGGCTGTCTTTTTTCTCTAACACATTCAGCCT
Source organism: Proteocephalus fallax (assembly GCA_028672205.1). Classification (NCBI taxonomy): domain Eukaryota; kingdom Metazoa; phylum Platyhelminthes; class Cestoda; order Proteocephalidea; family Proteocephalidae; genus Proteocephalus; species Proteocephalus fallax. The sequence goes on from JAPUBX010000605.1 coordinate 88,890, forward strand.
ACCAATCCAAAACAATTCAAATTTAAAGGTCTCGTGTCTGTCGATTTTATGACACCGCGAACTTCCTTTTGGACGACTAATAATCCCGCTCCTGCATACACATAAGTAACCGCGTGCTTAAACAGCAACGCAAATGCATAGTTTATAATCATTCGATATGTCGGCACAACTGGTCGGCATATCATTGTCGGTTGTATTTGAAAGATTAAAGAAAAACTAAAATTGTGGAATACATCGCTGTGGCTCTCGTGCTCTGGGGACTCTATCGATTGGATAATGATATTTCGAAATTTTCATTGGCAGGATTCAAGGTTACTTACTACGACGACATTTTCCAACCAACAGAAGAGGAGCCACAAGCGACCTTGAGGTGTCTTAATCAAAAGGCCTTCGTTAACACCTCCCTGCAACTTGCAGAGGCAATGCACAAAAGTGTGAGCGAGAACGATTTTACACTGGTTCTGGGTGGAGATCACAGCCTTGCCACGGGCAGCATTATTGGGCATTTTGAGGCTTTCCCGGACTCGCTAGTCGTCTGGGTCGACGCCCACACCGACATCAATACCCCGGAGTGTTCAGGCAGTGGAAACACCCACGGAATGCCAGTCGCATTTTGCCTCAAAGAGATCCATCCACTTATCCCGCAATGTGAGGGTTTTGAGAAGTTAAAGGCGCAGTAAGTTGAGGCTGTTACTCTGACCTTTCGTCGATAGTTTGATGATGGCTTTAAACAAACCTCTCCTGTTGTTGTTACATTTAGTATGGAAGCCAATCAGCTGATCTACATTGGTCTTCGTGATGTGGAACCACCTGAGCTGTAGGTTTGCCCGTTTAAACACAAACGGTTTAATCACATCCTTTGTAACCCCAAGGGCTTTCTTGAAAGAGTTCAACATATCTTACTTCAACATGCATGACGTGAAAGAACTTGGCATCAAGAAGGTTATGCAAATTGTCTTACGACTGATCGCCACCAGGCGGTAAGGCAGCAATTCGTCGATTTACTGACAACTTGTGCGCATTCCCCAAGTCTTATTGTATTTTCTCGGCTAGGCCAAACTGCAAGATACACCTCAGTTTCGATATCGACGCCCTGGACCCCGAATATGCAGCAAGTACTGGAACGCAGGTTCCCGGAGGCCTTACCCTCGACGAGGGAAAATACATCTGCCAGCAGCTGTCCCAAACAGGTAATTTTCGCAACAATTGTGTCTCCAGTCGGGTTCCTCTTGCTACTCGCTGATTGGACGTTTGTTTCAGGTCAATTGAGGTCAATGGACATCGTGGAAGTGAACCCGTTACTGGGGTCGACGGAGGAGGTCAAAACAACGGTGGCCTCGGCGGTTGAGCTAGCGAAAAGCATTCTTTGTCGTTGGCCATAGGTGTCTTTTATCACAGTGTTTTTGTAATTCTCCCTCCCCCACTCCCGATAAGCCTGTTTCACTTAAAAACGACACCCGCTTTCCAAGACCGATCGACCAGCAATTTTTCAATACAATTCCTTCAATACCAATACCTCTTGCGAAAACTATACTATAATGCTACCATCAGGTTTCTGGGGTCATAAGAGTTCAAGAACCTGGCGGTTTTGGGACAAATTTAGCTTCCAATTATTTTGATATTGTTAGAGTTCAAATTAATTACGTCCCAGTAAAGCCCTATGCTTTCTATTGGAAGAGATCGAATTCCTCGCGCACGTTCGATTATTGCCGACACTCTCGAATTGTCCACATTTGTACTGCGCGCTTCATAAAAATATGTAGAAGACTAATGAAAGCTTAACCGTTGTGGTTGGTGTGATTGAAACAAGTGGCGAATTTTGTGAAACAGATGTGTGGATAGTTTTACGATAGACTCAACCAAATCCAATCGGTACGTGTGAATTTCGTCCTAATGCGTCAGTGAGTTCCATTAAAAAAAGGAGACCGTTTAAATTAAGAGTCCAACGTGTTTTGCCGGCACATTCTAACCCCAGCTTATGGATCGGTTACAGGCAATTATTGCAAATGACTAGTTCAGAAGTCTTGGAGACCTTTTAATTTGGTCATCTACGATTTGCATATACATCTTTAAAACACAAAAAAACTACACCCGCTTTCCAAGACCGATCGACCAGTAATTTTTCAATACAATTACTTCAATTCCAATGCATCTTGTGGAAACTAGATGGTTTTTCGAAGACTTTGTGGCCCAAAAATCAGAATGGCACGACTGCCAAAGACGAAGGTGTATTATTCAAACAATAGTGAGGGCCCGACCTGGGCCGAAGACGCCGACAAGTCGCGATGCTTAGCGCCCGCTGCAGGCGAATCCTTCCTGGACACACGTGGGGCGTGTCGTTGTAAAAAGTGGAGGCCGGCCAAGTGTCGTCGATATGGTCTGAATTCATCCACGTTAATGTCACAGCATGCGCTGTTGTGTGCGTCAGCCAATGGGGTGCCAGTCCAATGGATGTCATGCGTCTGGAATAAATAAAAACACCATTTAAGGTCACTACAACTATACTATGATGCTACCATCAGGTTACTGAGGTAATTAGAGTTCAAGAAGCTGGCGGTTTTTTGGGACAAGTTTAGCTTCCAATTATTTTGATATTGTTAGAGTTCAAATTAATTACGTCCCAGTAAAGCCCTATGCTTTCTATTGGAAGAGATCGAATTCCTCGCGTATGGTCGATTATTGCCGACACTGTAAAATTGTCCACATTTGCCAGCGACAGCCTGCATGGACCCACGGTTGGGAATGCACTCGTTATTTATATTGATTTCTTATTCACATCCCAATAAATGCAGAAATTCGGCGTGTTATAGCGGACCAATCCCCATCGCCTATTTTGGCGTTAACAGCTTGTAGGGATCCTATACACCACTGAAATGGTTCTTGACGGTCTTCGCCATTGATTGTTTTTTAAAATAATAATCATACAAATCGATTAATTGAAGTCACGAGCATCGAACCTTGCAACATTAAAACACAAATAGACAACGAGCTAAATTTGCAAGAAATTAAACCATCGAAGTACATGGTCTGGGAAACGCGTAATGACCCTTTACGCGCGCCAAAAATCGTAAACATTTGAAAACTGTTGTTGTTATATCCGGTGTATTTGATAGACCATACATCCAAAGGCCCAGGGTTGTCTTGAGTCAGAGGTGCGCACCTTATCCGGATAAACAATGTTTGCTCTTTTTGCACACGTTTTTTTCGAAATTGGCGCCTCACATGCAAATCGAAAGCTGTCACCTGACTTTCAAACCAAGAAACCGATCGATAAAACCAAACTGCTGCATCTCGCGGCGTTGTCGACCTCGCAAACCTTTCCATCAGTGACATTATCTTGGGATGGAAGGAATAAACACATCACCCGAAGAAACCAAGCAAAACACAATCCAAAACAAATCCCTCTCGGCCACGGATAATTTGAGTGAGCCCAAGCGCGTGGTGGTGCGCTCTCTGTCGGTTTCAGAGCCCTTGGATATAGAGCTACGACGCAGCCAGCGAAGACACGATCATTTGGAACCCATGCACAAACGTCCCGACTCGCCCGGAGTTATTTCATCTGCCTCTCATGAAGAGAAGGATTTCGAAGTCAGGGGAAAACGTTTTCGTCGAAAAACACGAGGCCGCTCCCGACGAAGGTACTACGAGCCCTCTACGGATCGTTTTCCACCACCATTTATTTTGAAATCAAACCTAAAGGTTGCACAGGAGATGCCTTTTTGGAGATTAAAGGGGGAACGGTTTCGACGAACTGTTAGTTCATTCGACACCCCCAAAATAGTAGATGATAAATGGCGTCATCAGACTTTGCAGAATATGCCTTTCTCGCAGTTTCCATGGAACAAGCTTCGTAAACTCTTTATTCAGCCCGACGATTCTAAGATCGAGAGAAAGCGCGTGAAATCAGAAAAGAGAATGAAGGTCGCTGCCGACAAGCTCGAGAGACAACGAAATAAGGGCTGCTTTCCCCACGTTCAGAACACCTATGTCGCCAATGACCACAAAATAACCATTCGCCAACGCCCCCAGTCCATATCCGAGTGCAGATCAATAGTCCAGACCAATGACTCGGAGGCCAAGGGAGAAATCACTAAAAGCGAGGCCTCTGAAAATACCACGACCCTTAAGATGGCGTCCACGTCTGCTGAAAAGCCTCCCCTCTCCCCCAAAGGACACTCTTCGGAAGCTGTCAGCAATTTCAAGGCACCCAAAATCATGAAATGTCCCTCGAGTGAGTCCTCCAAACCGAATAAGCTTCGGACAGGAGGTTCGGCTTGCAGGAGCTGTGACCGGAATGCCTACCGGGCAGAGAGTATTGAGGCGTTGGGACAGGTGTTTCATAGTTCGTGTTTTCGCTGCGCAGGCTGCATGGCACTGTTGCAACGTGGCAATTGGTATCACAAGGAGGGGAAGTTTTACTGCAACCCGTGCCACCGAAAAATCTCGCTGCAGACATTCCGTCGTTAAACCAGGGTGCAAACTGTGCAAACAACTACGAATTTTGACACCGGAAAACAAGTTTTAATTTATCCCTTTTAGTTTTTGCATTCTGTTTGGTCGTTTGGTTTTCATCGAATATTTCCTCTTGTGTATGCCCTCATATCTATATATATTATTAGTTCAGTTAGGTTGTCGTGATAATAAATTATCTGCCCATTCAATGACGCCAATGGTTTATGGCTATTAAATGTTATAGACACATAAAATAACCAATTACAAGACCTAGGCAAATCAAGTTTATTTATTTTAAAAAGAACGGTAAGTGGGCGATGAAAACCGACAGCATGAATAATAACCTTCATCCTGTTTGTGGCGCAAGCTACTTTCAAATAAGAAGTAGAGATACATTTACAGAGCAATTTACTCACAGTCGACTCAATAACAACGAAAAAGTTTGGAAATTTGGCCACAATTATCTAGGAATCTTTCGACACAAGTTTAGTCTTCTGTTCCTCCATTTTTGAATCCACGGCGACAACATGCGTCGAAATCTCTATGACTCCAGACTCTTCTGTTGCTGGTGCCTCTACGGAGACCTTACTCGCATCTGTTGAAACCGCCTAGGGATCACAAAAAAACGGCAAATTAATTTTTCTTCTCACTTATTTATTGTTACTCGGAACAATTGACCTACCTCCGTTTCGTCAGTGGTCACGCATAATGTAGTACCTCTCGATTCTTCGTTAAGAACACACTCTACTCGAGGACGCTTAGCTGGACTAGCCGACAACGAGTCTACATCAATAGATGGGATGCATTCTGAAAGTTCCTTGCTAATCCTCGCATCGCCGTCCTCGACCTTATCATCATCGAACACGGCCGAATCGCGTTTCAGGGAGCGTCGGGCGGTGACAACTGGTCCAGCCACTTCAGTTGATAAGAGGGCGTTCTCTGTATTATCTACTGTCTCTGCCTCCATTTCCCCGGCACCATCATCTTGGACCTGTCTACCTTCGTCGAGCGTCAATGATGTCCGTGCTTGTCTGTCTAATACTTCGCTGACTACATCAGAAGTGTTGGGTGCAGCAGAGGATGAAGCGGCGTCCATGGAAATGGTATTGACAAACGCCTCCAACTGACCCATGGGACGAAGCATCTGGTCGATTGGGGGAACGAGAGTGGTGGCATTTGGCGTTGATTGGACGGTGGACTGTTGGGGAGGGGGGGTGGAAAAGAGTTGCTTTTCGAGGTCCAAACGAATAATATATCAGGGTCACTCACGTGCTCAGGGTCATTTGCGTCCGTTTCCTCTTGCTGTTTTTCTTGGCTTGTTTGCTCCACTGCGTTTTCCTCTGACACTCGACTTTGTTCGTCCTCCTGATGTTCCTCGTTAGGTAAAGAAGAACTGGTTGCTGAACCACTAAGGAACGGTCGCTGAAGGGTGTGCTTGTCGGGGATGGCCGTAGCCTGGGTACCTGTCACGAGCGACGGGGAATCTGAAGAAATATTGTTTGAGCCGTTGGCTCGAGGCTCACCCTTCTCGAGGGATACCTTAACAGTTGGATAGAAAAATCACCATCAAAATGCGTCATCAATTCTTTTAATTTTTTAAACGACCATTTAATTCATTTCTATCCTTATACAACCATAATGTTTGAGATTGATTGCTGAAAATGATCCCAATCGCCCCCCTCGTATCACGTCCTAACTGGCGGTGCTAATACCGATTAGTAACCGATGGATTATACAAAGGGGTGTGCTCAAAGCATTACTATAATTGAAAGATCGATTGTCATCCCTAACTGTCCTTATCTGAGGGGAAAGTTGAGTAAGAAAAAGCCGACACTCCAATCGCACCTCATCCGAAGATTCAGCTGTGGCTATGAGAGGGCGGAAGAAGTTGAGACAAGGCCGCCGACCGACAATTGTTTTAGCGCTGGCACCGATTGGTAGCAAATTCTCCTCGTTTTCTTCATCATCTTCGTCAGTGTCCGACTTTCGTCTTGATGCGGCGACCATGGCGTCGTCGTTGGAGGAAATACTCGACAAGTTGCTATCTCCCTGGGAGCCATTTACCAACATATTGGACGAAGAGAGCTCAATGTCTCCCGAAAGTCGTGGATCAATATTGTGGATTTTACTGGATTTAAAATAATTTAGTGGTTAACAGATTATTAAAAATGCAATACACGTTGAGTAAAATACAAATTACACGATTTATGACAATAAATTTCATTGATCATCATGAGACTGGTTGGCACATAGATAATAAAAATAACCGCCTATTATGGGACTAACAGAGAAAATGAAAGGACGTACTTTCCGAAACAGTCGACAGTGGATACGACAAGACAAGCCTTTTCAAATCCGCGCAAGAATTTATCCGGTAGAGTGTAATGTTTTCGGGGCTGTACAAGTAGCTCACAAAGACGCTGGATAGTGAATGGCGTCCTAAAATAATGTCAGTTAGCAAACAAATGTATTACCCCTGAAATGAACTAAGGCAAGTATACACACGATCTCTGAGAAAATTGGGTTCGTTGTTACGAACAACCGTGGAATTGTGGTTGCCAGTAGATTCTGCGATTAATTCGTCCACGATTAGATTGAATTTGCGGAGAATAAGAGGCTTTATGTGCACCCAAGGAATACTGGAAATATGAGAAAAACCTATCCTTACAAAGTTAATCCGTGTTTTGCTATTTCACGTAAATATTCTTCGAGAATTGCAGGGGTACCCCCAGACGAATCGTTTTCCAAAGCTGAATAACATGATTAAGTTTAAAATGCACATACAAATGAGAGCCGTTAGGATGCCTTCTTTATTTTCCATATCTAGAAGGGTCATGTGGTCTAGTGGCGGAACTGTGGCCAATAATCTAATAAATAACGATGGTCGAAAAAGCCAACCAATGAAGCAAAACTTAGAACAAGTTTTTTCAAGTCAATTGAGGCTGAAATAAAACAGTACATCAAAACAATTCTTAAATTGAATTTATTACAAAATTTTAGCCCACCCACAAAAGCATATCAAGATGTTTATAAAAATATTATCAATTAATAAACGGAAACTTTACATGTTATTTATTCGCAATGAAAGAGATACATTTATGTTGACTGCTTTAATGCAATCAATTTAATTATTATAAAATAGTTCTGAAAAATGTGATTATTGTTGAAATTCTCAATTTTTAAGATAAGTATGTAAGCCACTTAGATCAATGCGCCCCACTGTTGTTAAAATAACACAGTCCTCTTGTATTAAAAGCATATTTTTCTGTCAAGTGATAATTCAGTTATGCACGAAATTACCCCATATGTTGCGGCTATTTTACTTTTTTATCTTATGATGACACTGAATTTCATATGATTGTGCTAATGGTCCTCTGTTTTATTTAGAGTTCGGCACCAAATTCGCTGCCAACATGGGATACACTTCGCTATTCAAAAAAAATGTATTTACGCCTGTTAAACATCGCTGCATCTCAGACTAGCAAATGAGACCGTAGAGTGACGCTTTTTATTCCTTCAACAAAAACGATGCAAAATATAGTTGACTCTAGTATGAAACAGTTCCATTTTTGACAATGCATTCTGTTTTACTCAAACTTCTTCGTCTACTAATTGTATTCCATTTAGGTAGCTTCCATTTACTTGTGAAGGTCACCCAAATATTTAAAAAAATCGGTTCGTGTGTGTTAAAACAAAGAAGGCTTTTAATGTCACTAAAGGCCAACCCCGTAGACTCTTTGTCGACAGTGGAAGAGATAAAATAAGGATGGTTGGTGATGACGCAGGTTAACCGACGGTCAATTAAGGGACAACGTTTGTTAGATGCGTAGGTGTGCGGTTCACTCGACCGCTTAGTGTACGGGTGATCTTCAGTGCGTCAGCCGGCTCCGGACTGATTCGGGCAGGGGCATTAGAAGATGACACAATCGATTTTCTTGGAGAAATCGCGTCGTTCCGTTAGCCAGTCAGTTCGTATGGATTGGGAATTACAAAAGGTTTCCTTGACGAACGCATTTTGGAGGCGATCAATTGAAACCGTTTAATGGCGTCCATTCATAGATATTTTATTTGTTTTATCAGAACGAGAAAGTACCGGAAAATGACCATGATATGGTGGTTCAGGGAGACGACGGACTCGATCACAACGCAGAAAAACGTATGTGTTTTTTGCAGTTGTGGGTAGACCTGGGAGCCTGACTTCTGGGGTCTGGTTTATTTAGGCCAAACGCTCCAATCAAAACTTCGTAGCCTCTGGAGACAAGCAGTGACGGCTCTCCTGTGCTTGGGTTAACAAGCTCACTCGGTAAGCGGAGAGTTCATAGTAGACCAATTCCGATGGGCGGGAGTCCACTTCGGGTGTAAACGTCGCACGAATTGCAAGCAGGACGAGAAGCAAATTGTCTGCCCAAGGTTTTTCGGTCATCTTTAGCCATGAGGCAGGATTTCAGTGTTGTATGAAGGCGCTCAACCATCCAATTGGCCGCGGGACAGTAAGAAGTCGTGCCAATTCGCTGGCATCCAAGAAATTGGCAAATCATTTGGAAAAGCGTTGATTCGAATTGTGCCCCTCGGTCGGTTGTCAAACGACGCGGAGATCTGAAGCGCTCAACCCAGTTCTGCATGAATGCGATAACGACCGTTTCTGCGCCGATGTCCGCTAGCGGTATAACCTCGTACCAACGGCTGAAGCGATCTACAAAAGTCAGCAAGTAGCAAAAACCCCTAGACGAGGGCAACGAGCCGGTTAAATCAAGATGAACGTGGTTAAACAATACGTCGGGTGCGTCGAACCTGCCGATCGGTGCCTTGGTATGACTTTTACCTGTTGACACCGAAGGCATGACCGCGTCCACAGGCGGACGTCCCTTTGCAATCCCTTCCACGATAACCTTTCAGCCACTAGTAAGGTGGTTGCGTGAATACCACGCGAGACATCATGAACCCTTTAGAAAACTGCCTGGCCTCTCCGTTTCCCGACCAAGAACATGGAGAACGGCAGCGCTTTGCGTTGGACCCGAACATCTGATGAAACCAGCAGAGCGTGTCGTCTTGCTTGCTTGTATTTACGGCCATCGGTGGCTTTTAAGGTCACTGCCAATCCATATACTGTAATGTCTTCCGGTGATGTGTTAACGAAGCTTGTGTGTTGTTGGACAGTATGATCCGCCATCAAAACAACGTGAACTATTTTTTTCAACATTTTCTTACATTGGAGTCCACTCGTTTGTTACCAAAATGTCTAGATTTATATACTCCATGGTAGAGTGGTTATTTAAACCAGTATCAGTTAGTTGATTATATTGAAAACGAATAACTTACAAGTACAATTGTATTTAAATCATTTAAATGGACGCTTTCGAAAATTAAATTGACCCAAAATTTTCTTTCTTAGGTCACAGTCAACACACAGAATGCCGACCGAATAAAGAAGTGGACTGGCGTAAGAGACCCACTTGAATTGGTCGAGGGTGGCGGGATGAATCGAAAATGGACAGTCTCGGCATATGCTCAGCAACACTACGCTAAAGATGTACGGTGACCATGTCGCTAAGGTAACGGAACATATTACAGCGTTCAGACGGGTCGTCTTGCGAACCTCTGCCAAATGAAGGAGCGTCGCATTGAGTTTCGGTAGTTTCTGCGAGCTCAGTGCATTGCGTTGTGCGTTTTGGAAGGGCTGGATGCCAACATCGATCATTACCTGGCCGTGTTTTGGGCACTCAAATAGCACCGTTCCAACTGTTTTTGATGGGGAACCACTACCACAGCTGTGGCAATTTTGCACATCGATTCCCTAAAAGGAAATACAATTATGTGGAGCATTAAAAAACAGTTCCATATGACAAAACCCACTACGAAAAAGCTATGGCGATGGCCTGGAATTTAAATTAGGTAAATATTACTCTTTTTCATAAATGAGTGAACTATGGACTTTCCCGGACGATACATTGTCATTCTATTAGCCAGTATAAGGCCCGTGATCGCCTTGCACGCCAAGACAACATTTTTTATACATTCAGCTAAGCCATTCGGTCCAGGAAATTATATAATATTTTAAAACTAAACGTTATTAATTTAGAGGAATCTTTGGGATCTTGCATTCATTTTTTCTGTATCACCAACCAAAACTCCAAAGAGAAATCTACAATGTGATTTTATCGTAGACATCCAATAGGTGATATTTGTTGGCATAATTTTTTCTCACGGTTTCGGGGCATATACGTGCAAAAACACAAACTACTCTTCGAGTTTCTAAATAATGTGCTGAAATAAAAACAACACCGTGTTATTTGGACGTATCTATAAATATTACAGCTACTAATAGTGTGCTTAACAGGGAGAGCTGTGGGATTTGCATAAATTATAGGGAGCAGCATCAGTAAGTAGTCCTTTAGTTGGTTGTTAAACTTACTAAAAATAAAATATTTTTGGAATAATTCGATGTATTACACGAATATAATCAGTGCCTATCCTATGCATAGCATATAAATATCAAATAGATAATTAAAAATTACCATTGAATTGTCTATTGAATCGGTTAAAGGTCGTGAAACAGATTTTGCCACATTTTCATGACAAATATTATTTTATGATTTCATACCGAATTCAGATCAAGATATCTCCCATTCGAACACCCCGTATTGATCTTAGACACTCTTTGTTCGGAGTTGATTTCTAGCTCATTGGAATCTGTTTAAAGTTGAAACAAACCAACTGTTCATGACTCAGTATTGAATGTATTTCACTTGATCAAAAAGGATCCATCTTCTATAAAAGAAGGGTCTTTTGCTCATTTGCCAGCAGAAATCTGGATTCACCTAAAACGCCACATCCTCTCTTAAGTAATCTGATTTGATGGGAAGTCCAAGCTTCAAAAACTGGCGAATTCTCGTTAAAAACGCGGATATTCTGTCAAACTTTGTATTCGACAAAAATAAACATTTCGGGAAATCGTTAGAAGTTTAAAAACGCTGCGTTCACATTCCCATCAGCATACTTAAATAACAGAGAGGGTACCCCGGTTTCGGTTAGAAAATAAGTAAACAACATACCATCTCTCTATTTCCGTCTGCATTCTGCTTTGGGTCGTTAGGAGGGGAATCGTCTGTCTCTGATGTGATGCAAAGCAGTACTCTAAGTTGAGCAATCCGGATTGCCGTGACTAGAATGATAATCATCGAGAGGACTAGAGGTAGACAAAATCCAAAACTGATTAGAACCGATGCGAAGCCAATGCTGGGTCGATAATAGCCGTGTCGGGAGGTGTTATCAACGAGAAGGGAAACGTAGACCGGAACCGCAGCGATTCCTAGTGCCCATGGAATGCATACTCGGAGCCAGATGCGATGTTGTTGACTATGGGTCAGTGCGTACTGGGGCTGAATCTGCAGGAATGAACTTGCACTGGATACGAGAAGGTGGTAAGCAATCACTTGGCAGCAAAAGGCATCCACGACGAGAAATGCTCGATATTGAAATGAGGATTCCTGGTTTCGTGGAGTATCTATGGATTTAAAAAGAGTGATGCCAAAATCGATAGACATTTGATCGCATATTGGTGTGTCAATGGAACCTAACAAATCCGTCGTGAATTAATAGATATCCATGAATATTGATGTATTTTTAAAAATGTATTTTATCCGCTTCTAGCTTCATTTTTACGTAATCGGATCTCAAGACACTTGAGCTTAGGCCATAGCTATAGTGTTTTTAAAAGACTCGCCTTTTTAACTATTCATTGCAAAAAATGGCGTTTTCCATACATTAAACTTTAGCGCTTTTCGTGTCATAAAACTCAATAAATCATTATGCAATGGTACTCTTGCCGAAACGAATTAAAATGGCTAGCACACCGTGTTCCATGTTATCGAATGGCAATCCAAGAGAATTGCATCCGAAAGAAACCATTCGGATGTCATTTGCTAAACATAATTGGGTGAGCGATTTCTGGTTTTCTGATTGCCTTGTAAATTGGAACCTACTAAATAACATATCCCAATCAATCGTGCTATTTTAAAGAAGTGATCTTTTTCAATCGTTGCACAATTTTCACGTCTGTGGTAGCCATTGTCGTGGTGTACAAATAATTATCGTCTCAATTGTGCGAATTAGTTGGATTGGTAGCTATCTCTATTCACACAAGAAACATCGATTGATTATTCATCAAGCTTGCTGCATCTATCGTAATTACAGCATTTCGTTGTTCTGATTCGTGTTATACATGTTATCGCCACCGTTGAATTGCTATGACTAATTAATTTATGAATCGGTTATTATTTTACATCATATGGAAGTTCCAAGAAATGCGACGGATTTGATGGGGGGAAACGAAAATTTTCAAACCCATGAAGTTTGAGTTATTTTGTTGCCCTCCTGATCAGACATATCAAGCTTCATCACGGCTGAGCGTCACCTAATGTAAGAGTAGTCGTATCCGTAGTCGCAGTAGTAGTAATAGTAGTAGTAGTAGTAGTAGTAGTAGTAGTAGTAGTAGTAGTAGTAGTAGTAGTAGTAGTAGTAGTAGTAGTAGTAGTAGTAGTAGTAGTAGTAGTTTATTATGGAGGAATAAATACAACTGTTTGAATACATTTTGAAAACAATAGTTTATATTAAATGATTCGATTGAAATAATTTCTAAAAAAATTTCGGTTGATAATCAAGAACAGCTTCGAAATGGTCAATCTTATCCTAGTGGCAGTTTTACATTTTCTGAGTAAAAATAGTTCACAATTGCCATCAGGTAGTAATCCATTAGTGCTCAGAGCCGACAGCTAAATTATTTTCGACAAACGCGTCTAAAAAGATAAGTAATGAAAACACACCTATTTTTAAAACGTGGTTTTGGGTTGGCATACAAATTATCCAATCATTCCCGTTGTGGTGACTACAAATGTTCCTTTGAATATGGGAGACGCGGGACTGCAAAGTTAACAAGTTATTTTTAGTCTTCAAATATAAGTTTGCTTACTTTCTAGTGTATGGCATCAATTCACCGGAAATAATAATTATCCTTGTGGTTTCAATAGACATTGGGGACGATGAGTAGATCAAGGCGATCATATTGATGGCTTAATGGGCATTCGGCCTTGGAGCGTGTCCTGGAATCGTATGCTGGGTAAACAATCACCCGATCATTTCTGATTACCGTTTGAAATAAACTTTTCAATCTATAATTTAACATTCATACCTTGTACACCCTCTATTATGTATCTATATATATAAATCAATAAAAGATGGTGATTTTCATTTTAAAATGGGCGTCTAATTTGCATTTGAAAAATACACTTTACCTTTAAAACCAAGTATTTTGAAAAACCATCTTAACCAAAACGCTAGCAAATTAATATTAAGGTTTAGGAATGGAGGTTAATATTTTAAAAAAATAAGCAAAGGTATCATGCGTGCATTTAAATAAACCGATAACCGACGCAGTTAAACAAGGACACAATACCGATTGGCCGTTTTTATGTTACACCCACATATTTCACGCACGTATCCGAGCATCAAAATGCCTTGAGCCGCCGTGAATAGATAGATCAAACACACTGTATTTCTTAACGCGATAAATATCTTGAAATGGCAGAATTTCGTTTCGTTACTTTAAATTGCACTTTGACTCCATCAAAACCGCAGCATTACAAAACAAGTTGAGAACTGTAGATATTTTCAAAAATGTAAAGAAAATTTTAGCGCAGAGCGGAAAATTAAAATCGCATTGGTGCGGCTAAAGTCAGATTCAACCAACATCTGCACGTCTTACATATTCAAACACTAACGTGATCACCTCAACATTATTATAATTATTTTAATTGAAACCACACTGGAGCGAACTTTATAATTCAGACGACTGTTCATTTAAATTTTTATTTGGACACTGATTGTTAGAACTCTTCACATGTTTGTTACGAATTATTTATTCTTTGGAAACCGCGTCCAAAACAAATTATTAAATTTTATTTATGAAAGATTTGGTCATCGTGAGATTATAATAACAATTATTATTATTATTATATTAACTTCATGAATCAAATTTCTCGGGAAGTCCGGAGATCTACATAAGCATTTGTGTTGTTAAGGGACCAGATAACGTGATGGTAGTGAACAAAAAAGGCTTCTGCGAAATGCCACTTACATAAAAACATTAACAGCACGTCCGTGGGCCAGTTGCAAAACGTGTTCACTTGCAAAATAACCAGAAAAGAGATCATTAGGAGGTTGGATGCCTTTAGGGGGCGCGAAGACGCACAGGTTGTCACAATGATCAGAATCACCAGAGGCAGGAACACCGAGATTATTCCAATGACAATGCCTAGTTTTCGCCACGGGTATTCCGCCATGACTTTCGAAACCGTGGAATTCATCTTCCCCTTCTCGTAGTCGCGCCGCGCGAGTGTTTGGCATTTATTGGGTTCCGTACGCGGACTCGCTGAAGGCAATGCTCGTTTCCTATTGGCCAGAGCTTGTGGCATGATAAACATCTCTTTGCTTTTCAACCGCAACCGGTAGCCGATTCGTACACTAATCTAACCGCACCCACAGTGTCGATTAAGACGGCTTTCCGCGTGAATTCAAAGGATCAAACGCATGACCAACTGCAATGGTCTCACACACACCCCCATTCCCCCAGAAGTCCACATAGAAGAAAGAATTGTTAACTGAGAATCCAGGAGTCTTGCGACAGAACCACGGGCGTACGGCAGACATCATGGTTTTGTTTAAATACGACACGTTAAAAAGCTATGCGGTAGGGATATTTTGTGAAGGGGATGGCTGATTGAGTGTAGGCTTGTGTGGACTGAACCAAGGCGCTGGGGGGTGTAGGGGTAGCAGAATGTCATTGTCTCGAAAGCACTATATTGCACAAACGACCAATCAATACGGCGGAGAATGAGAGAACCCTCCATTCGGTGATCAATATAAAATTATGGTAAGTTATTTGTTGAGACCAGACGCAACAAAAGGGTTCAGCAATAACTCGAAGCAATAACTGGCAATGATCGAAGCTGGCAAGAGCATAAATTGAAGGATTCCGGTGTGTACTGGATCATGATTCGTCCACCGAGCACCGAAATTGATAATTATGAAATACTAACTAGGAATAGGAAGACGATTTCAAAAAGCCGGGAATCATTTCTATGAAGACGCACACAAATTCCCAGTTTGAGACGTCGTGTCGTTGCTGCAAATTTGATTGAAAATCGGGGGAAAATAATGCAACTGTGGTGACTGTACTATTTTCAGATAGAAAAACGTCTTCATTTTTTCTATGTGCGTGTGATTTCTGGAGGTTAATCTAGGTAGATGCGGACGTTCTACGTTGCGATGGAATTAAAGTTGGGCATTTCCAAATGTCTGTTTTCGAATGCGCGTGGGTAAATATTTGTAGAAAAGGATTAAAATACCTATTGTATGGCTTTGAAAATAAGCAATAAGACATGTTTTGAGCAATAATCATTCGCTGTCGTATTTTTCTAAATAGACAGTTGAATAATTGAAAAATTATAGTTTTCGAAAAGCCACAGTTTATAGGTAATCCAGATCAGTATTGAGTTGAATTATTCATGTCGTCATTAGAGGGCGTCTTCCAGGCCATTACCTGGAGACCGTCAATGTTGAAGTTCAGCGTATAGGGTCCCTCGTGCGCATAGTTCATCCAGTAGGATCCGGTGGTGCAAATGACGTGCCAAATCATGCCATAGCGCTCTTCGAGGTAGTTTTTCAGTTGGGCTGTGAAGGCGTCAATGTTGTTGCGTCGCTTACAGGTGCTGAGGATGGCAGCGGCCTTTTTAGTTATCTTCACCTGGTCCTTGTAGGTCACGCGTGTTGAGATGATGGTGACGTTCCGAGGCAGCTCCATAACGTTGCTAGAAGAAGAAGAATAATAATAATAATCCTAGAAGAGGCGAATTGAGCTATACAGCCTATGGCGCGGGGGTTAAATCAGCCTAGGCTCGGAGTGAGCGGCATTTGTGTGATGATTCGGGGGTGATTGGGTGGTTGGACCAATCGGTGTGCGCCATTTTAGGAGTCACACAATGCAACCGTGGTTACTCACGCACAGATTATAATGTCACTTTGGCTCTCTCAAGTGGAATCGCACAATGGCACAATGGTACTCGAAAGCATAGCTACGCTGGTGTTATTGGTACTGGGGTTCGCGGGCTGAACCCGGGACGAGTCCAGCGAACCAGAGAGTCGCCCAATGGTTTAGCGGTCGGCATTCCCCCTCTGTTCGCTGTTTCGAGTCCCAGGTCAGGCCACCACAAATTTAAGCCTGGCGCAGGAGCCTGCGCCTCGTATCCATCGACCTTGAAGCAGGGTCACGGAAACCGGCCGCTGCATCATCCGGAATTTAATCGACCGAGGTCATGCATGGTCCCTAGGTTAGTTTAGAGTTGGTCGATGCAGCGTCGACCACTTCCACCTCCTCGTCTTCGGGTGACGCTGGGGACGCCGCCCTCTGTCCAGCTTATAACCAAGAGTCTTTGTGGACACATCAACCATGACGCTGGGTTATTATCAGGCAGATGGAGAATATTGAACGTAAACAGCGCAAACTAATTGTTGTTTGCAAATTGGCCAAACTAAGCTGAGATTTTTGGGATGAAACAAGCAGCTTGATTGCACAATGAAAAAGAATCCTCCTTTTTTAGCGTTCGGTATGGAAGTGAAACGTGATTTATTAGAGGCGTGTTTTAGAATTGACTTAACTGTAACGAAAGTATACATGAATTAACTCTATTGCCGCTACAATGCGAGTTTGAATACATCTGATTCGTGTGTAGTTGGATACAATTTAATTTTATTATTTGCGTCATTTCATCCGTTACAACGGAGTATCTTGGGACTTTCTCCATTTTAAAACCTGGAATACCAAACATTTACGTTTAGATTCTAATGCTGTGAAATTGATCGCTTAAATCGATTTTCCGATAGAGAATTCTCAATTATTTTATCAGTAATACTTGATCTTTGCGAACCATATTATCCACACTGCGTTGTAAATGGTTGCTCATGGGGAGCCGAATATCCCTTATTGTGAACCAGAAGTTCACGTTCTGTCCACTAACCCTGCCTGGACTTCATCTCCAGCCTTGGTCACTCAATGTCCAAGATTTGTCCCCTTAATGCCCATATTTTCATTGGCTCTTTAAGCCAAAGAACCATGCATAAATACAACATCAGGCTCGTCATAAGAGGAGGCTGTTCGGTTAATTTCTCCTGAACTTCTCCCGCCTTCTCCGGTTAGTGGGGATCTGCATTTCGGTTTATAACAATTGTATTGAGCAACCCACACTTCTAATTCCACTTTCTTGTAGCTATGAGATCGGCATAAGGGTTATGGATATTTTGCTGCCAATATAGCAGAGCCAGACCACGAATCTCACTATAAATGTTTTGGGACTCAGCAAAGATTGCGAGAAGGTTTCTTCTTCACATTGTGAACCCGGTCATGTACCAGCACGATCAGCCTCAACGATAATGAGGATCGAAAGCCTCCATCTATCAACTTTGAACTCTATCAGCTTTGAGAAATATTTAAAATCGAATAACCAAACAGGTTGATCTAACAGGATGTCACTTTCCTTGGTTAAGATTGGCATTCCAATGAACTGTTTTCGTATTAAAGCAGCTCACAGCGGTATGATTCGATTGGAGAGGAGTGGGTGGTTGAAAAAGACGTAATATCAGACGCGTCTTCCCCATACGGTGATACAAAATCTAGAACAGGTCTTAAAGATCCGAAAAATCGTTTATTAATGATGTTATTATTATTATTATTACTATTGTTATAAGTAGATGCATTCAGATTATTCACAGGATATCACATTTGGCGGCATTAGTATCGCCTCTGGTGTTCATTCTGAGTGGTCCAATCACCCGGCTGGAGTTCGCCACATCAGGTAGACATGGGCGCCCATGTGGAACTGGAAGGAGCAGTCGACCTCGTGGGAGTAGTGCATCCAGTAGGAGCCCTTGATGACGAGGACATGCCAGGCCTCGCCGAAACTGTCCTCCAGCCACCGCTTCAGCTCACTGACGAGCTGCGTCTCCGACAACTGTCCGCCGCGCCTCAGTTGTTTCACGTAGCGAAGAATTTCGTCCTGACGCTCCGCGGGCATGTTGGCCGAGATCACGCGCGTCTCGGGGTCCTTCTGGTGCGAGTCCATCGTCTTTTGCCGCTGATTACCGGCAGTAGGAGTAGTAGTTGTGAGAAAAGACCCGGATGGCAGCCGGGGATTGTATCTTTGGAATGGAAATTGAAACTCCCACTGTGAGCATATCTAGGGCTTAACAAGCAGTACACCATATGCTATTTGGTCGGTCGCCGGGCCTCAGGCAATAACGATGCTCCAGTTCGAATGAAAGACTAATAAATGATTGGGGACTGAAATTGGCAGCCGCACGTTTGGTAGACATTTGGATTTAGAAATACGCATTAATGCCTCCACAGTTGGCGTTGTGGATGCAATAATCTATACTTGCAACGGTTTGTAGACATTATTTATTTGCCTTACTTTATTTGGCCTTATTAGTGACCCCAGGCACCTTCAGAGATGTTTGCTCATCTTTTCACAGGAATTTTGGGTAGCCATCTTGGACAATAGGTTACAAGGCAGGTAAAAAATAGTTCGTAGCAGGAAATAGACGAAGAAACGCAATGCATTGAAAGGTTTATTGCGAAGCATAAAAACATCCCCGCCCTCGAGATGTGTTTTATTTTCATCAAAATTAAACTTCTGAATTCGATACAATCTTGAATTAATTGTGACGATCGCAAATTTAAAGATAGTACCGTTAGGACATGACACCTACTTACCTGACGAAGGTTTAGCTATAGTGGGGGTGGGCGTTGATTAACCATCGCGTTGTGGATTTGCTCACATGTTCACACACATATAAACTACACGCCGATTTGTCAGTTAATTGTGAGCCCACCTTCTTGGAGGGTTAAGTCATTGGTTTCCGTTTGGCACAGCAACTCAGCGATGACCTTGCACTTTGTGGTTTTCACCGCTTTACAGGCCAGACGTCTATGGAAACGTTGTCATTAATTCTGACGATGACACAAGTTTAGTCAACATTGCAATTTAACAAAAACTTGTTGAATAACAAATATTGACGCGGCACATAAGTTGGTTTCTATGTCGGCGGGTTTTAAATTTAAATAATTATCAAATTATCTAAAAAATAAAGGCCATAGCTGGCTATGGAGTTGCCTTTTGCCGAAAGAGTCAGTCATAAGCATGGATTTTGTAATGCAACACCCGTGTTTTATCGCGACATCCCGCGGCTTTCAAAAATACAAAATACCCTACCTGCACCAATAAGATTCCGCTATTCTTGGCTTCTCTCCTTCCATGGCATGATTATCGTCTATGGTTGTCGCTCTCCGAGACCACACTGGATTATCATCACAGGTTCACACACAGCATCAGCTATCTTCCTCTTCAGTCGACATGTCTCCAGCGACATCCTCCCTTCCCTTAACACCCGGATCAGCCTGGTGGTGTAACCGTTATAAGGACCGGTGCCAGTTTGACCTAAAGTCCTTTTCGCTTCCCAATTCACGAAGTATTACTCATTATCTATCGATGCGTCGAACCACATACGCATTCCAATCGTCTTCTGCACATTGCGGCCTGCCCATTTCATTTAGATTGCCACGCAAAGCCGCCAATGAAGGCTAGACCTCCATTTGGGTTAAGGTTTTCCCACTGGAAGAGTGTCACAGTAAGAAACCCTTGGTAATTAATTATATGAAATCCGCGAAACTAAATCATACCCTCCGTCTTCCGGGAGCCCGAGTTTTTCACGATATGCCTTTAGCGTGATTAGTTGACCGTTCGCCACATCGAATAGCCGCATCCAGGACTGAAAGAATTTAAAGCAGCAAATTACTTGGGGTTGATGTTAAAAGGGCGCCAAAAAGCAAAACGGCCACTGCTTGCCGAAAAAAAGGCAATGAAAACAACGCACATCTTCTTCAAGGCCTTAACAAGGAGTCTGGGCGTTTTTTCCGTCTTCTCCTCATGCAAATGAAACTGGTGGATCGAGATCTGTGTGTTTATTGTAACTGGAGAATCTCCCGCCGCGTAAATCGGGTAAAACACGCGTTCAGATATATTATTATTTCATATAAAACGAAACGCAACGGTTCCTACCAATACCAGTATGAAAGGGGGGCAACTTATTGAACAATTCATCCTTCCGGGGCAAATAGTGGTGAGAAAATCGAGTTATAGTAAGCCACAAAAGTTCAAGGCTGCGAGTTGGTATGCATGACTGCTGCATCGCCATCAATTGATAAAATGATTACAATTAGCGACGATTAAAACGCGGTGTATTCGATTGTGGAGGAAATCGAGCATTTAATCAACGAGTTAAATAGAGTGGAAAATTGGAAATTCCAAATGTGCGATTTAAAAGAATTAAAAATGCCAAACGATTCTGGAGGTATCTACAATAACCTTTAAAAAAAGAAAACAAATCCAATCTGTCTGAAACCACATATATATCCAGAGCGGCTGCATGATTGTTAATCTCATAGTTCTGCTAAACTGCTTACTCATCCTTGTGACACAAATGACGGTAAATTGCATGGCATATGATAGACAAGCTGGTTCAATCAAGGTGTGCAGTAATGCCAAATTTACATGTATAACATTGTCTAATCGTAAATAATAATTTAAACATATACCTTCACCATAGCACCATCCCCCAGGTTTGTTTTCCTGACAAAGTTCTCTAAATCCGCCATGGATATCACCCCATCGCCGTCTTCGTCGATTTCCAGGAAGGCTTGTGTGAATGGATCGGATTCGCTGAGGTCCGCGGGATTCGTGATGTGCTGTCCAAAGGGCATCATTTTACAATTCTCCGCGAGAGAGAGCCCAATGAGATGGTTCTTCTGTTGATATGTGTGCGTGTCTGTGTGGCAATTGAAATTCTGGGTGAAAGGTCGCTGCAGTGTCCTTGGACCAATCATGGCCCGGTGTCGCTGTGACTGACCTCAAATGTCATCAGGACAATACTGCGTCTGTGCATGCCTGTTCTCAACGCAGACCCACCGAGAGACCTCTTAACAGTACACGGTCGTGCTTGTTTGACCATTTTCGTGTCAGCTGCGCAAAGCGTCTGCGCACGTGTGTTTCTGGTTGTGTTTTAGTTCAAGTTATGTCGAACTATTTATGTTGTGAAGGTCTAACGGTGAGTTCAATGGTAGCATTCGTAAAGGTAGCAGTACCTGCTATAGCAGTAGTGGGGACATCAATAGCTCTAGTGTTCGATCTACTGTCTCTTGAACAGTAAGATAGATCGTCGACGGTGTGTTGGTGTTTTTGGATACATTAACTCTGTTCGCTCAATGCCCGCCAAACGGTTTTGGGATGTATCTGATCACGCACGTCCAAACCACGCCACATCGAATAAGCCAGACACAAAAACTTACACATTGATTATAAAGGGACTGAATACCCAAATTTACGGTGATGCTGTGGACACTTCCATCTCCTCTTCGGCTAATACTGGGACTTTGTGGAAATATTCATGAAGTGATTGAGCCTAGTAATGTCCGTGTCTAAATGCAGAAAGATCAGAATAACCACGATTTCTGATATAGCATGAACTACGGACTTTGGGGATTGTCTTGCAGACGAATTTAATGTCAGTGGAGTTCTTTCAACGAAAGCAGCTTTTTTTAGCGCCTAATAACTGCATACTGCCTAGAATAGATTAACAAATAACCCCCGTCAACTGCGGCCATACGAAAACGGGGGGGGGCATAAAATACTTTGGTCAAGAGCCAGATTGTTTCAGTCACGCAACCCTTCGAGAACGTAACAGAGGCTGCCGTAAAACGGA
Organism: Proteocephalus fallax; assembly: GCA_028672205.1. Lineage (NCBI taxonomy): Eukaryota > Metazoa > Platyhelminthes > Cestoda > Proteocephalidea > Proteocephalidae > Proteocephalus > Proteocephalus fallax. The sequence goes on from JAPUBX010000605.1 coordinate 111,207, forward strand.
TGGAAATAATGCCACCATTATTTATTTATAATTGAATGTTCTGCCGGCGATGCGAAAATAATTGGAAGTGGATTTTATATTCAAAAAATTGCTTTAGCATATTGAGGTTCGTCGGTGTGGGCACATGTGAACTTGAATTTTCAGATAGTTATTATTTCTTCCACCCAAGTCTCATATTTTCTTCAACAAGTTCCACTAATTTGTAAAATCTAATATGGCGTGCAGTATTTTTATCATACCAAGAGGATGTCGTTATCTGATAGTCGAAACGCTTTCTTGCTGTTATTCGCAGTTCTTTAACACTACTCTGCTTTGGTTCAGTAACTGCGAGTTACAATTTTTCGTTCGAAGGGATCTAAAATAGACTTCATTTTCAACACATACATCGAGCGCACAGCCAGGGAATCAAAATTGCCAGTTAAAATAAGATTTATAGAAATTTCCGAAAATTATATAGGTGTAGACAAAGGTTTTTATGCGTGAGTTGACTCCAATTCTCCGGAACCGGTGAACTAAGAAACGGAGACGACGGCATCTTCATGATCACTCAAAGGTAGCCGACTGTTGAAAAGAACGCCGAGGAATTATGATTTTGAGCTCGGGGCGAAATTATGGAGTCAAGCGATTTCCGGTTGATACGCTGTTTTTAACGTATCCTAGAATTAAGATTGAAGGTGCTTCTCATTCAATTTCAACCAGACAGGAATTGGTGACAGGTCTATGCTTAAAAGGCTTTTTGAATATGTGTTATAGCGCAATTTCTCCATTCCGAAGGAAAAGAAAATTTTCCTAACGAATAACTGACGAGTTCGTTGACAATCGGAGAAATCTCTCGGTGACAGATTTTCAGAGCCGTGTGTGGTGGTCGCTGTAGAGCTCTTTGGGCCAACCAAAATTGTGAAGATAGAAGATTCATAGGCGGGTAGAAAATCGCTGGCATTAAGAGATCCAACGTCAGGCACCGCGGAATGGTCAGCGGATTTGAAGATAGAGCCATCCTTCAGAGCATCAAGTGCTTTGGGTCAATTTGGTAGATATGAGCGACGGGTTCAAGAGGTCGCCGGGTTTTGTTGCACCGAACAGCTCATCCACCAAAATCTGATTGAGCAGCTTTATCTCAATTGTGATCACGATCGAAATTGGTTTAATTTCTCGTTACCTGCCCTGGCGGCAAAGCCGTTCCTTCTTTCACCCTTATTGTTTACGAAATGCAGATAGTACGACACAGGGGGTGAGGCATCATTCCGTAAGTGGGTTGTGCGTGTCGTACACAAATCGAGGTAGCTATTTTAATGGTCTATTTCCTTAGCAAAGACGGATTCAGCGCAACAGCATCTCTTACATTGCACTGGTTTTGTAGGCAATGCGAACGGATGCGACGTTTTTTAGGTTTTGGACAACGTGAATAGCTTTGGATGGCCTTGCCATTTTAGGTAGACCAACGACAATCCAGTGGTACAACTGGGCTAGGGGTGAACGTTTGCGACATGCATACAGCAAAGAATCAGACACAAATATGTGGTCAAGAAGACTCCCTTCGAGAGTAGGTTAATTGGCTATGGTATTGAGACCAAATGTAAGAAGCGCAGAATTGAAATCGCCACACAGTGAAACAAAAAAATCATCATTCATTGAAGAAATGAAAGTTATCATGGAATCATTGAATTTAGTTTTATCGGCAACGGGTGTATGCCCATTAAAGACTGCCACAGACTTTAAGTTTTAAAGAGACCGTGGATGGTACATAGCAGCAAAACATTCAACCGTACTGGCGGCGTAGCAGAAATCCTTTTCTTCGATTTGGATCGGTTCAGATTGAAGCACGTTGCAACACCGCCCCTCTTCGACGTAGCGCGTACTCTGACTTTACGGAAGCATTCGACATTCTCTGGCATAAATATGTGATCCAGATTGATGTCCCGAATGTCTTGGATGAAGAGCATAGATAATCCAGCAAAAAGCCTGCGGAGCGCCAAAACGTCCAAACACTTGAGCACATTGGAAAACAGAATACGCTGAGGGAAATGCTACAGGCATCCATCAAGGCTTTCATGCGGTCTACGTGAAGTCTACGTCAGGTCGCCTGAAACGGTGAACGAAGAAACAGAGACAACAGCGTTTACCGTAAACGGTATCCACATTATCACTCCAAAATAGACAACTTTTGAAAATAGCGCTCAGGAAGTTTGAGCGGAGTGAAGCAATCGGAGTTGTCTCAGCATCTGCTCTCAGAGAAAACGTAATAGAGACGCAGTTTAATGGGTTCAGCAGAAGACCACTGGACGACAGCAGTGATGGACAAGCCAAGCTGTTGTTAATCCTTATTCGAAAGGTGCAGATAAATTAAAAGGCTGACAGCGAACATTCATAGCAAACACTCCTCTCGCCGATTTTAAAACTGCGACATCGACATCTATTTTTTTATAGATATTGGTCGTGGATCATGTTTAAAGTCTTCCCATAACGTTGGGCAGATGACACTGGCTTGCATAGAACCTCGATTACGGTTCTGTTGGTCTATTTCGAGAAGGAATCTGTGTCAACCGCAGAATCAGACTGGCAATGCCACATTTCGGAACAATATCCTCAAAACTGCTTGTCACAGCGAAAACCCTGTTAGCCGTAGCGAGTCGATTTTGTGTCCGAATCAACTAACATATGCTGCAGAAATTTGGAGATCTCTGATCCAATCCGGGCTCTCGCGGAAGACACCAATTTCCATACAAAACTGTCGATCCTCAATAACAACCACTACTTCAACTTTCAGGCCCCAAAAGACGCAGAGAAAAAAACATTTACTTTGTTTTATTTTGAGCTGACTGGAATTTTGCCCAAAACGCGATCATGCCTCGTAGAACCACCAGTTTACACTCGATCACCGCAGTTAAGAAACGTCAGACAGTGAAGCGGCGCGCCCCCAATCCAGCGACTTGAAGGTGGTGGAACCGGAATTTATCCAGACCGGGGTTCTACTTGCGTTGCTTATTTTTTGCCCGCGTTATGGATGGGACCTTTTAATGGTCGCCAACATGCGTTTGCCTAACTTTCTACACCTCGAGGCTTTAATTTGCCATCGTAGTTATTTCCTTTATTAGTCTTAACGTCTCTTGCATCTTCTATATATTATCACCATTTCCAGTATAATTTTTGTTTGTTGTGAATTATGCTGACATTTTAAGTCCACGTGGCCTCAATAAAGCGAATGCCCCCCCCTTAGTGTTGGATAAAGCCGAGGTCACTTCCACGTCTTCAGGCGCCTCCTACTTCCCAAGATTCTTCGTGGGAAAACCCGGGCATCCGCCTTATCCTCTAGCAGGAGATTGGTTTTCCGAAACTCTACGCGTCAATTAGTGACGCCAGAGCGATTCTGTTGTCCTAGTTACCACCAATGTAGCCAATCGCAATGCTAACATGTTTGACCTCATTTGCCCCATTCCGTGGGACACAAAAATCAAAACGTCCTAGGAGATTATAATTATAATTCCATCATTACATGACATATAAAAAATCGTGAGCAACAATGTGAGAAACAACAATGAGAACCAAAATAAGAACAAATAGTGTGAGACAGATCAAGCGAAAGAAAGACATTTAGCAGTCACGTGTTCATCATCAGTTCAGATAAAATCCGATTTCCCGGGTAGCCGCGAGCAGGTAAAGTCGAAGTTCTTCAGCACTGGAGTACGCCGGCAGCTTGAGGTAGTGGACGCAGGTGTTGACGCTGGGGAAGGGGCCCTCGGTTGCGTCTTTGCGGACAATCCTAAGACGCGGCTGGAGGCAACGAAGACCGCCCGGAGGCAGGCTGGAACAGCCCGTTGTGAAGCGCAGGAAGTCCCGGCGCTCTTGCGCGTTGAAGTCCTCCAGCACGTCGACCAACAGGAGGAAGGTGTGCGAGGTCTTGGTGTAGCCCAGCGAGGGCACCGTGTAGGCCAGGAGATCGGCGCGCGTCCACGTGGTGCCCGAGTCGCCGCTGATGAGGCGTCCGACCTCGTGGCTCGAAAACAGGGCCAGCCAGTCCATGCTGAACACTCGCTCGAATCCAGCTGCAAAGGTGAAACAAGGGGAGGGTGATAGCGCTCGCAAAAACAACCACCAGTGACAACTTCGCGGAAGGAGAAACCCAGAGAAGCTGTCTGGATAGATCGAGAATTGCACTCACCTTTAAACGCGTCCATTTGGAGACGGATGCCCTTGTCTAGACAGTAGTCGAGAGTGCGACGAATGTAAACTGTCATGTTGTCGTTGGATACTGGCGCCAGATCTTCAGGCGCCTGTGGGGAGTCTTGGTTGCGAATTTCCCAAGGATAGATTTCCAACAACTGCACCGGGGCATCTGTGACCTGCCAAAACAGAAATTCTCAGGTTAACCGTTGATTCTGGCTTCCGTGGAAACAGTAATATAAGTCAAGAGTTCCATTGAAACGGAGTGCCAGCTGACGAGCACACGAAAAGAGGAGCACACAGTTACACGGAGACTCGAAAAGCAATCCCAGCATGCATAAAGTGCGTTGTAATGTCGCATTAGCAGCCTAAGATATCATACACGCATGTCACTGGGTGGCATGACGGTGCAGCGGAAAGCCACCTCGATTGGAAGGTTAGAGACCTGAGTTTGATCCCCGGGTGGCTCTGCGGAGTCAACCAATTAAGAAATTCCCGAACCCACATGAAGCCGAGTTATCCTCTAGTAGGAGAGGGCAGCAAGAATTTTTACAAGGAAAACCACGGACATCCATCCGACGATACTAGAAGTGACCAAGCGTGGGCCGAAATTAAGTCTTCTTCATTGTGGCGGCTATCTCCCGTGAGAGGATCAACCAAATTCATGAATTTCGCGACCCACGTCCGCCCATGCGCGGCGATCAGAGGCTATGCCAGCGGAGATGGTTGTCCGGTTCTGACTCCAACTGCGAACTCCTTATATGGACTGCTATCTCAGGCGTTCCATGTCGACTTTGGTGGTGCTTGTCCACGTTTTAAGTGGCCCGCCGCCACACAGGCAGCGCCAATCTTGGCAAGGTGACACCTAGAGACACGGCTTTGAAAGTTCCGTGTCTGGTCGGCGTAGAAGGTGGCGGATAAGACTGAAACCGATGGCGGTGTAAAAGTGCTGACAGCATAAACTAAGTAACCCGAGTGCCCCCCGTAAGGCGTGCGCGCCTGCAACATCTAGAATTGACAAGCCCCAGTTCTGCAGCAGCAGCAGCGGCCACTTCCACCTCTTCCTGGTGGCGCTAGGGACGCCGCAATCTGTACACCTTATTCCCCAGAATCTTCATGGAGGCATCATCCACGAAGCAGCCGGTGTGGGAAAGCGCACGAAAAAATGCCCACTAGGTAGACAAGAAAGGCTGCCGACAACGCACAGATGCCTGCTGCGGCACGAATTCCATGTCCAGACAGAGGTCTTCGATGCGCAACCCAAGGATCTCGATGGAGGCGTTATCCAGTCTCTGGGAGAGGTATGGGTCGTCTTTCGGGAAAACGTTCCGGAGAACCTGCTGTCTTGAGAGGAGCTCGCACATGCTTCTGAATAGACGTGCTCGCTCGGGCTGGAGGAGGGCGAAGTCGTCGAAGTCCAGCAGACCGCTGAGCCAATGACGTGAGGCGATAGGGTCGGTGGAGGAGCAGCCGGACTCGTAGTAGAGCGGGGCGTAGACATCGTTTTCGTAAATGTTCACTGTCCTCAGGCGCACCTCAGCCAGGGCCTGTGGGGTGTAGCTGTTGCCAGGTGTATGGGTATTGCCGAAGGCGGAGATTATCTTGAGGAAGGGTTTCGAGAGGGGTAGATCGACCAGCCGGTCATCCTAAAGGCAAAGAAAGGAGGGATTGGGGAATGAATGGTGGGATGGGTAAATTGTATGAAATTCTGTCTAGTAGACCAATGCATTTACCACTAGACACTATAGCTATTTAAATAGAGGGCATGTCAATTGCAGTAAATTAAGTCAACTGTCAATATCATATGGGGGGCGCTTGTTAGCTGTGTCCCGATGGTCTGTTTCTTTAAGGAGATCGGGTACATCGAAGATGTTTTGTAGTATTCGCCTCTGTAGGACGCTGGTTGGCTATAGGAATTTAGAGTGCGATGGTGGTCGGAAAATGGAAAAAATGAGTTAACTGATTTCTGTTTCCCCTAGAGAATCAGCAGGATAGATAAGGTAGGGTGCGTAGGGATGCCCCGGCTGTAAGAATGACACATCTACTAACCTGCAGACACTTGGCCACGGCGATTCCCATGACGTAGAAGCGACGAAGCACCGATTTGGGCAGCCGATCGTCTCCGGGGTACGGGCAGGGGAACAGACCGTGCGGTGTATTCGCGTAGGGCGATGCAGCGGCAGCGGAAAGAGTCGACGCCTCGGTGCGTCTTCTCGGGGGCTCGGCGGTTGACGTGGACGGACGCTGAACCGCCTCCTCCTCCTCTTGCATCCTCTTTGCGTCGTCATTCCACGCCAAGACGTCGTCACCGTGAGCATCATTCTCGGTGATGTCTGGGGCGTCGTCGGTGGTGAGCCACATTTGGGCGGATTTGAGACGCAAATCGGAGGCTAACAACGTGAAGAACTCCAGGGTCGGTCCGAGGCCCGTGCCTTCTTCGCCTATTTGTGAAAATTTATAAGAAGGCGTGAGGGCGGGGAGATACGTCGAACAAGCAGACGGCATGGGGCCTACCTATGAACTGGATCTCCAGCTCGGACTTTCGTTCCGCGTGCTCGTCTAGAACGCGTTCAGCCCAGAGCCAGAAGGTGCCATAGTCGTCGGAGCCGGATGAACCGTCGCGGGGTATCCTTACGAATTCCTTGTGGAGACGTCCAATCTAGGCAAGGGAAACAGTGTAATGCAATGGTCTTCTTCAAGGCCTCCAGAACCACCCCATTAGCACCCCTTTCCCCCGCGGGGTCAACAACGCCCACGATGCTTCCAAGAAATTCCTTTCCCGGAAGGAAACCCCGCAATCCTTGCGGCGGTTGTTGTGCATTCATTCAGAAGTCACAACATCAACAGTATCGTATTCTACCCTTCATTGTGTGGGTGGCGAATCCCTCACTCAAGGTCAACAGATGATGATGATGACGATGACAACGAGGGCGTCAAAGCCCAAATTCACCTGTATGTATTCACACCCACAGGAGCCGCGTGACCGATGGACGCTGTCGAGGGTGAGCGGATCGTGGCCGTCGCCATCCGACAGGATGGAGGGGAGGCCGAAGAGTGCGGAGCTTCTTCCTCGTCTGTGCTGCGTGGTAGAGGCACTGATGAAGGGTTTTCGGGGGCGCCGATGCAACTGCAACTGCTGTTGTTGGTTGTGCGCTCGTGGTGGCCGACGGCTGAGGTAGGTTGCGAGACTGGTGGCTAGGTTGCTGGCCTCGGTGCGACGAAGACGACTTCTCAGCGTTGTGTTGACCCCAACGGGACTGTTATTGGGCGCGTGGTTCTGTCGGTAAACACGGTTCGAGGGGTTTTGCAACCAAATAATGGATCTGCCAAAAAGGAGAGGAGGGGCTAGTTATTGCGAAAAACAACAACAACCGCTACAGCGACATCCAAAAACCTTCCTTGTCGGTGCATTGGAGATTCTGGGACGGGGTATGGAAAGTAGCAGTCACCCGATAACCCCCAAGACAACGCGGACAAGACAAATAAGCTCCTACCTGGCAGCGCCAAAGGCGCAGCTCCTGAAGAGGCGGTATCGAACGGAATAGGGGAAGAGCAAGTTGACTCTTCGCGGCAGACGGTACACCCAGTCGGGTAGCCCGCCGGTACTGCTCAGAGCCACCGCCATGGGGTCGAGTAGTTGGCGCTGGATCTTGCGAGTCAGGCTCTGCGATACAAAGTCCTCCGCTGTCAGGGAGGCCCGCGCCATTAGCAGCAGGGCCCCAGACTCCCCAGCGCCACCTGTCGCCGCCGCATCCGCCTCCTTCTCGTCGCCAGATTCGGCGAAGAAGATGGGTTGTGAACTGCCGACGGCGAGGTCTGTCACAGCGGCAGCAGCAGCAGCAGCGGTGGTGATGTGAGATGCTGGGGTGTTGACGTTGGTGATTTGGGCGAGGATGTGAATGAGCTCGAGAAGTTCTTCGGTCCTGTGGGCTGTGTGGCCGCCGACGGTGGTGGGAGACTTGGGGTCCCCGAGAAGGTTGAATATGTACTCTTCTTGGGAGTTGACGAGACGCGTATCGCGCGGAGTTAGGAGGGACAGTGAGTCAGCTTCCCGGACATTCTAAAATTTGGTGGATTGGGTTTAGTGACAAAGGATGAGTCTACAAACGTATGGTAGCTCTGACGTTGAAACCAAACCGGAGACCCATGCCTTCGGTGGTGGGTGGAAACTACCTCTCACCCACCACATACTCCATCGACGCCTCGATGTGGAATTGTCGGGGATTCTGGGCTCACACTCCTCTACGGCACACACCCACTAAAGAAGCAACTACTGCAGCCAACTAATGTGAAAATATTGTCATCGATGGTCCAAAACGTTCACTATAACCAGTGTTAAGAGGACAATCGAGACGACGAACATCTGAACATTTGGGAGCGTCTAAATAACTACGCGTCTGTCGAAGACCCGTTTGGGGTGCGCTTTTAGCGGAGAAGAGAACTGAATAAAAAAACCCAGACACAAACAGACAATTATATGGATTAATCGATTAATTTAACAAAACCCTTATGAAATAAGATTATTGTCAATCAAGTAGAAAAAAATAAGCGAGTAAAACGAACCCCGGACGTGTCAACTGATCCCTCGGTGTGGAAGTTGTACTCCATGTAGATCCGGTATGGCGGCGGGTCGATGCTATCTTCTGATTGGCATGCGCTTGGAGCGTCTGCATAAATCGCCTTTTCAGCCAATTTCTAGAAGAGGGTGGGAACAGGCGATAAAAGAAATTTGGCTCGGCTCAGCATACAGCTAGCTAAATGACGTACCCAGATATATGTGAAGAGGGGAGTGGTTTTGTCGTCGATGGGGACGCGAGCAATCTCCTCACCGTCCGGGGAACGCGCCGACAAGCAGAGGTCCAAATCGTACTCATCTAGACAAAACAAACAATCAATCCGTTGATATCGATGGATTTACTAAACTTCGAATGAGAATTGATTCAGAGACTAAAGGACACCGGATCTGATCGTTTTTCGTGCGCCAATCTCTCCCACTATAACAAGGAGAAGCAGGCTTTGCGGACGTTTTCGTGGAGGTTCCGCGTCGTTGTAACCTCCACTACGACGAGGACATCCAAGTCGGGGGGTTACAGCTAAGTTCATACAACGCCTTCAATGCCCGTATACATTCCAGGGGGCTAAACGAATTCGGAGTTGATCACGCAAGAAAACAATCATCTCATCTAGCCATCTAAAATATCGCAGCAGTTCGGAACGTGTAAAAAATCGTGCTTTTTTGGTGACAAGTTAGCCAGCATAAACAACGACCCATTTGTCAAACTGTCACGTTTTGGTGCGTATGCATGAATACATGCAAGCAGGCAGGCATTCATCGTCAGTGCCCCGGTTGGGTGGTGATGGTGGTGGCGGTGGGAAAAGTAAAACATTTCCAACGTGAACCAACAGACACCTCACTCTAAATTGCGTGTAGTTGGGATGGCAAAGAAGAAGAAGAAGAAGAAGAAGAAGAAGCGATGTCGGGTGAAGAATAAAAGACAAAGTGTGAAGCACGCTCTGCTACACCCAGGGAGCTGTCGATGAAAAAAGGACGATTCGTTGGGGCTAAAATGGGGCGTTGCCGTTGGTCGATAGGAAAGTCACGTTGGCACAAAGAAAAACAAGTTCGTGTGTATGTGTGCTAGGCCATTAAAATGTCAATATCATGGTACCTTGGCGACTGCCATGGGATGATGACGCTGTCACCTGGTCCGTTGGCTTAATCACGAGGTGGTACTCCGAGGAACTCGGGGTGTGAGTACCAACGGAGCGTGCATCGAAGACGGGAATCAGACCATGGGCGATCTTGAAGATGCCATCGTTGGTGGAGAGCACATTCGGGTTTCGTCGCCCTGAACCTCCTTCTCTAACCTCGGCTTGAATCCGCGCCGCAATTATCGCCTCGGCGGGGCTTGCCTCGGTGGCAGCTCGAGACAGCGGTGTCTAAAACATTCCGAGAGAGGGCGATTGTGAGTATCCCGCTAATCGTGTATATTTGCAACGAAACAACGTGGGCAGAAACTATCACAGCCGTCATGGAACACCTCGGCTTGCAGTCCCCCAGTACCCGTACCAGTTGTAAAGGATAAAGAGGTGTAAGGGAGGGTGGGGTGTCGGTCAGATGTGTTGAGGGACGGGAAAAAAGTATAGACACCGGTGAATATAAAAATAGACTACCTCGGATGTTTCCTCTGTCATGGAGGCTTCGGTTAAGGTGGGGCTATCACTGGCGCCCGAAAAACGGCCAGTCTCCTCGGGGAATACATTGTAGCTGTGAGCCTCACAGTCTTCGGTGGATGCGAGGGTCGCCTCCCCGAAACCGAAGTGGGCCTGTATGTAATTCTACAAAACCAGGAGATCAGCTGTTCTATGTGTCACCCGGAATGCAATAACAGGCCCGCATCCCACATGTGGCCATCACTGCGTTGGTTAAGTGTTGGATGAGGCAGCCGCGACCACTTTCACCTTCGCTAGGAACGCTGTTACCTGCATAATATTTACAGAAATCTCTATGAGAACATCTTCGAAACCGTCTCATCCGGGAGCAGGTGATAGGCGCACGTGCGTGCTTTCGTGGAGGTCGAGGGAAAACGAGTGTGTTATGGAGTGTGGTGATTGAATGTTGACAGAACTTTATTCCCTAACAACTAAAAAATCAACTAACCTCACTATCCACACGCGAGCTGGGCACAATTTCGGGTGTGGGTGGAAATATGTGGTCGATAAATTCCACCGCAGATTCAAATGTATCGCTACTGTCTGGTCTACTCAAACCCAAATCAGTAGACAGAGCATCGTCGGAATCTAGAAGCAGCAGACGATTGGAATCAAGTGAATTGACGGGGTCATCATGGACAGAGGTTTCCATGGAGGAGCCGGGGTTGTTGGCTCTAAAAATGAGGGCTTCCACTGCGTCCGCGAATTCACGAACTGCCGCGTCACCAGCATGTTCATCCTTTCCAACAGACGTCTTTTTCTGCGAGGTCTGTTGGGGGAGAGCGAGAGATACATAGAGGAAGAAAGAAGGAACAGTGGTAGCAGCAGTAGTTTCAGTCATTGGACAGGATGGACCAATAACATGGGGACACACGTTTCGTCGTTGTAGGAAAATAGTCAAGAATTCGCAAAATCTGCTTTGGCAGTAGTCGCAGTTCAACTGGACTGTTCGCTTTTATTTGTGAGTTAGACGACCGCGTAGCGTAGACAGGAAGATTGAATACCAACGGTGACTTGAGAGACCGAGAATAAATGCCCCCCCCACCCCACCGCACACAAAGACCTTAGAAAACTTACCCGAGTGCGTGTTTCACGGTCGCGTCTTCGCCTGTTGTGTGCTTCAGTTGTTGAAAGGGAGGGCGACATGCGCCCGGGGTCCCCAGACAGAAGCCCATCTACAACACACATATGTATACGGCATAATTGTGTCTACTTAAAGGATACAAGTAAATTTCTTGAAAACGCGCATAAAACTCACTGAAGGGAGCCATTGCCAAACGTCGAAGGTGATGCGACACGTTGGAGCTGAGTTCAGGAACATCGACGGTTGCGGCGCGTCCCTGGAAAAGGGAAACATATTAAAACCGCATGAAATCGTTTCTAATCTCGATACTCAGGCAGGAGAGAAGTCCCACTATAGAAGAAGAAGGTTTCAAGAGAACAGGAGTTGTCGTCGCACTCAATGTGGTTCACGGATTATTTTACACAATCACTGCCCTTTGCTATCCCAAAATTCGGGGAAATATTGAGTAGCAACGGTTACACGATTATATCATGGATGAATCTAAATTAAATCTAGATCCCACTAGATTATAAACCGACTGCCATGAAGATTCTGTGGAATATTTGGCCGCATCTAAATCGGGCACAGAATACCGACAACAGCCTCATCAATCAAGTCGCTAACATACGTACCCGGAACGCGAAGGGTCGAACGAGACGCGAAAACCGATCCATGGAGGTCGACTTCCTCTCGCCTCTCTCCATGCGACCAAAATAGTCTTGGGAGAATTCTCGCATCAAAAGCATATCCAAGAGGTCGCTGATTGGTGGACCAGTGGGCCGACCCGACACCCCTGCCGTGGAGGTAGCCGCACCAGCAGCACTCCCAGCCTCCGAGGGACAGCCTAGACGGCGTAGCAGGCTGGAGGTTATCGATCGGAAGGAGGAATCGAGGCTGGGGTGTTCGCCGGGATGTCGACTCAAAGCTACTTCGTCTTTGGATTCTTCAGGCGATTTTTCGGAACTTGTCGAGGTTTTGAAAGGCAGGGCCTGCCAAGAGGAATCCAGATTGAGCACAAGATAACTCACGTTTCGGGTTTAATGTTTCGTATGTTGGGGGGGGATAATAATAATTAAAATAAAGGTAATCGCTTTCTTAAGGGCAGGATGAAAGTTCTAATACCGTCGCCGAGTTCCTGCTTCAACTCCTCAGAAAATCAGAGGCCAGGGGCACCGAATTCGCGAATTCTGTACATTAAGGGGTGATTATAAAGGGTTCGTATGCTAATCAAGCACCCCTATGTCATTACAAAATGGAGAACAACGTTTTGGGATTGCCGAACTTCATTCTTCTTTGAGGGCTTGGGGAGCGGGGGGGTATTTGCATTTCTGTCAGTTCGATTTTAATATTCCCCATCTGTCCCAAGTTACCACGCTCGCAAATATCCGTTTGCCAGAAGACAGGAGGCGATCTAACTTAGCGACTTGGAGGCAGGGTTGCGGAAACCCTCGGGTGTCAGAGAATCTTAACGGAAACATCCATGAAGCAGGGGGTCTGTTAACCTCGACCCCATTGGGTACTTATAAATCAGTGCGCTCGTTGACCAAAGTTGGGGTCATGCGAGAATACACGTGGGTGTTTGCTTCAGGTCACTTGCATCGATAAACACAACCATTCGTTGCACAGGGGTCGGGCATTCCGCATGGATAGACACCGCTGTCCAATTTAAAGGGGAGACAGAGAGCTGAACTGCGGGAGAGAGAGAGAGAGAGAGAGAGAGAGAGAGAGAGAGAGAGAGAGAGAGAGAGGGAGAGAGAGAGAGAGAGAGAGAGAGAGAGAGAGAGAGAGAGAGAGAGAGAGAGAGAGAGAGAGAGAGGGAGGAGAGAGAGAGAGAGAGAGAGAGAGAGGGAGGGAGGGAGGGAGGGAGGGAGGGAGAGAGAGGGAGGGAGAGAGGGAGGGAGATGAAGAAAGCAATCCCGCTTTCATACAAAAATTTAAAACTCACCCTTTCGTGTAAAGAAACAACGGTGCCGAACAGATCAAAGCCCTGGAGGACTATAACGTCGTCGTTTTGTTTGGGGTCATGCGTCGCCAGATCGACCAGACGGAAGATTCTCCAAGAGGCTGCGGGGCTGCAGCTGTCTAGGGAGACGGTGGAATCCAGCGTTGTGGGTGGATGTTCCGACCAGGCAGTGAATTCGTCTGGGTTAAGCATGATGGGACAGTCGGCTTTGGTGTTGGGACGCTTCACGTAGAGCGTGGTCCACGTCTTGTAGTCATTCGAGGCCTAGTAGGACGGTGGGTGTGAGAAGACAATGCGACATAAACCCGCCTGAAATCCCCTTTCCATTACAAGTATGTTTCTTTGACAGATTAATGCTCGCTGCAAGGTAACGTGAACCGGTTTTGCAAAAAAAAAACGACTGATCACCTAGGTGCCGACAAACAAAATCTCGGAGGTTAAGTCCAAAACAGACCGTCTCTGCATTCCTAAAACAATACCTGGAGACAATATTCGGCAACTGGGTAGTTCTTATGTTTGCTCTGGCGGCAGAGCTGCGTGAAGGTGAACGCTGTGGGAACCAGCTGCAAGCAGACATCAATCACCAGTCTCTCGCCCAAAGCCTCGGGGGTCATATCGGACCCGCTTCTTCCCTCAACCCCCTCTACCTCGACAGGGGTCTCCAGGGTCCGTAGAGGCGGCATCCTGGAGGGGTCATCGCCAGCTATGACATGGCCCGAGGGGGAAATCGTTGAGGGAATGTTAGAGGGTCGTTGGTGCATAATCGAGACCAGGTCAATGCTGTCTGGGGATCTCCAGTCTTTGGGGTCCGTGACAATACCTCCACAGGAACCCATCCATCGGAACAGACCCATCCGGTGGATTGAGGCATCCGGAGCCTCAACAGCATTCGCTGATTCGTCGTAGGTCAGAATAACACGGTGGTTGGGGTTGCTGAAGTCACGAATGAAATCCATCGATTTACGACGAAGTTGGTGCCTAGAGAAGGAGACGGTCCGTTAGACCAACCTGGAGCCCTACCAATTTCCCACAGGCCCCTTAGTTAATTAATTTAAAATCTACAATAATACTACGTAGGCAAAACACAGGGTGAGGCAACTGTGTTGTTTTATCCACCAACCAACTAACCAACCAATTAGACCTAACTAGAGTACCGTATTTTTACCCGCGCTACGGCTAAACTCACCATTGCCGAACCACAGACTTTTTCACCTTCTCCGCAAACACCCCAGACCAGGTGACGAGGGGCCTCTCGAGCCCGCGAGAAATATTCCTCGCCAAAAACAAAGGCGACCCATTTGCCCTCAGAACGGGCTGGTGCTCATCCGGGTGGTGCTCGGGTCTCCGGCGCACGGCCAGTCGGCTGGAATGGTTGATCTGCTCCATGCCCGCGCACCCCGCACAAATGCCCCAGGACAGGCTGGGGAACCAGGCGCCGAGGAGGCGCGTCACTCGCGTATCGAACTGCGCCGCAACACCCCCTGCCATCAAACCGCGGTGGCGATCGTGCCGCGGGTTCATCCACTCCGATGCCATTAGACCCAGAGGCAGGACCATCGGTTGGCCATCGGATACGTGGGAGACTGAGGAGAAGTTGAATACCGGGGTGGTTTCGGAGGCGGTGGTGGTTGTGGGAGGGGGGCAGGAGAGGGGGGTCGTTTTTTTGAGGACTTGGAAGTGCGGGAGAGCATGCGGTGATAGTTGAGTTTGCGAGGGTTGGGGCGGTAGGGAATGAGTTCAAGGAGGGTGAGGGGAAAGCGCTCGGTCTGATCGAGAGCGGACACCAGACAGTGCACGAGGCTGACCAGACACACCGGTGAAGTCTTCAAGAAGGCCGTCAGGAAGGCACGGCGACGCAGACGCAGAAACGTGCTTTGGTCCGAGGGAGAAGCCTGTAATTAAGATTTCATGAAATACGAACAGCAGCACCGAAGAGTAGGAGGAGGAGGAGGTTGACTTACCAACACATTACACCATTCAGAAGTCTTGGAGGCAGCTAGGCACTTGAGGAGAACTGAGACAAGACCACTCGCCGACAGCTCGTAGGAAGTAACGGCTTCCTCGCCTTCGATAAAAACGCTTGCAGTTGTTTCGAATAGTTCCGTCAGTTGAGCAATAACCACTTGCATTGATGAGGAAGCCCCTGCAGTCACCAATAGGTCGTCAACTTTCTCCGAAATTTCGTTTAAACGCGTCAATTGAACGCACTGGCTAGGTGATGCCGGAAGCGACAAGTCGGTAGCGCGTGACGGAGCAACCGGGGCAAGTGTAGCCGACTTGAGTGGACACGTGAGAGGTTCGTGAGTGCTTTTTGTTGACGATTGAAGGACGAAATCTCGAGTAAGGAGTTCCCAAGCCAGGTCGTGAATCCGGAAGCGAATAGCACAGCTGCCGTCGGAGCCAGTGGGCACCTGTCTATCAGGATCATCGTTACAAGACGCCAATGACTTGGACAACCAACCGGACCGATACCGAATGTCCCAGACACGATTTTCCATTAGGAGCACACTGGGGGTCGCCACGACAGGAGGCTGTGCTTTCGATCGAGGGTCACCGGGGGTGGAGAGGGCATCTCGAGTCGCGGGGAGTGGAGAAGACATCCCGATGCGCGCCTTGACGGCATCGCCGACAGATGGGAAGGCGGCCACACGCATGAAGCCCTCGTGACCATACGCGGAGAAAATAAACATTTCGGAACAAGAGGCCTCGGTGGCACACGCAGGCCGCACGCGCAGGAAACGCATTCCATCCTCGCATTCAACCACGTCGAGGAGAAGACTGCCCGCCGTGACGACGCGAGGATGGAATACGGAGTCGTTGGAGGGTCGGGACTTCATGGAAAAGTCGGAGAAATTGTGGTCATCGGTGGTCTGGAAGGTGCGTCGGGGGTGGTGTGATTGTGAACGCTTTGGGGTTTGTTGATCGCGGTTGCGACACCGAGACACCGATCTGCATTGCCTGCCTTCACGCCGAGTGCATCGTCTGGAGTAATATAGGTAGGGCCATTGTTTCACAACCGAGGAATCTGAGCAGGACTCTCCAATATCGCTAACTCGGTTGAAGAGGCGAAACATTTCATGCCGCATAGCTAGAAGAGAGGTTGGAAAACAATATAATGACTGAAAAGTACAGCACCATTGTAGGGGGTTGGAGAGAGAGGGAGGGTTATGTAGGAGGGTCTAGACATACTGGGTCTCTCGACGAATTCCAGGCCGGACCGAAACTCGGTTGGAACGCCTCCATTTTCAGCGATCATGAACATGCCACGCAACTCATTGTTGGGACAGTTGATCTCGAATTGGACCACGGCATTGTCGCATGCGACGAAGAGAAGGTTGCCGAAGGTAAAGAAATACCAATCCTGCCACAGCTGATAGTACAATGGCGGTATCTACAGAAAGAGATGGGGGCAAGGGAGGGAGGAAAGGGTTCAATTCGCGAAGATCGAATATCATCTACTAGGAAACTAGAAAGTAGGATGGGCGGTACGTTGAGGGGGGGCACAAGTCGGGACGAGACCCTTGTGGCGTCCTCCCCACCGCTCGTTCGAAACCTCGACGATGCTTTTTAGCGCTCCTTTTCGGTAGACGTCCCATTTATCGTCAAGAGGTGCGCGCATTGACTTAAGCCTATGAATTCCTTGTAATTGTAATGCAGCCAGTTACTTCGCTACTCAAGCGTATGATTGACCGTATTTTTCGATAAAAAATCTTTGGGTCGACGGCGTAGGGCTGATGGGGAAAGCGGAGTGGAATAAGGATGGATAGTAATAGAAGGTGTTATGCTATGGGCGGTAAGGCGTTACGTGTAGGCCAGGAATGGATTCTGCATAAAGGTGCCTTAAAAACGGCTTGCACCGGCGCTTGTTAAACACATTGTGCTGTGTGGTTGATTGTGAAGGCGCGTGGCGGGGTCTTATTGTGACAAAACAAATTGTGCTGGTGCTTACATCGACAATCTCCTCGTTTTCCGACTTCTAAAAAACACGACAGAGTTACTGGCGTGACGGGGAATGCGCCAATAGGCCCCCTGTTTCTCTGGAATGTGGAACTACGACACCAGTACCCCTGGTCGACGGGTCTGTCTTGCTTCAGGGTATCCCCAGGTGTCTGGACTCCGATTGACACTAAACTCGCAACTCGGGCTTCAAGTAGCCACATGCGGCAGCGAACAACCCCATCCACGGTAAACCGCTGTCAGGCGCACTAAAAGCGGTGCGGGTAATAGCTGGGAAGTAAAACTCTCAGTGAATAAACGATGGAAAACCCGGTGCAGTGGGTGGGTGGGTGGAGGAGGTCCATTTCAGGATGCAACGGTCAAGAAGGCGGTTCAAGTTCTACCGCACATACCCCTGCTGACTTGTGGGATGCACTTGACTGAGTGAAGGCTGGAGTCGCCCCTCGAACAAAGCAGGGTGGGGCTGGGAACATTCAGATCCCTCAGAAGCCCCCAACCCGGGCAACGACGCCAAAACGGTGAACGGGTCATAAGCTTCGCGGACCACTAGCCGTCTCGTCGTCTCCAACTCGCGCTTTTAACGTCCTAAAAACCTCAAGCAAACGTGGTACTCTAACAGCGGCCGTACTGCACATCAAATCGATCAAATCCTAGTGCGGTCGCGATAGGCAGACCACACCGGGTCAGACAGAAAGCACAGAACGACTACTGACAATACTCTTCGCCGGACGCGCTTCCGGATAGCCTGGCAACTCGTCGGAGTAAAGTCAGTGTTTCTGGACTCGACAAGCCGGCGAAACACCAAGTCCTATCTGAAGCTATCGCGCTACTACCAGCTACTTGCGAACCTCGGGGAGGAAAAATTCGTCGACTACCAAAAACGGCCGAAACGTGACGTCACCGGAAGGACGGGATCCCCGAGTAAACGCTGCAACTTTCCGCGAAGGCTAGGGAAGCCCGCTCGGCAAAGCTGTTGCGCAACAAGCACTGGAGCGATTTCGCTGTCCGCATCATTCGGCTAGCACCGGGCAGGCGTCAGCCCCAAGAACATCTACTGTTCAACTCAGCGGGAAAACGGATACCGGAGATGGACAGAACAAGTTCGAATCGAGTCGAACAGTTTGACCAACAGTCCAACGTCTCGACGTGACACAACGCGGTACAGAACCACCTGATGCAACAAGAGACCTGCGACATTAGCAATGACCCACCAACTCGGCCAAACATTGCAAACGCAATCTAAAGTCACCACTCGAAGTGTACAGGGTCTGCCTGTTGATACTCGTCGACCTTATCAACGCCCGAACCCCCCCCAACCAAGGAGGCCTTCGACGTGGCCGAGGATGCGTGGAGCACATCCTCCGCCGAATACGCGCTGCACTCGGTCCACGATGCTGTACCAGGCCCTCGCTGAATACAACGGCGTCCAAGTGCAACCTTTGGCTGCGAAATCTGGCCACTGCGCGTCGAAGACACAACGAGATTGGGAGTATTCGGCCACCGGCGACTTCTACGAATCTCTAAAACCGACTGGCGTGACCCGCTCTCCAATGACAATATAAGACGCCGTTGTGCAAATACGGATGAGATTTCGTTTGGCCAACCATCTGCGCCGACCTGATCGCCGCACATGGGCGGCCACGGTTCGCGACATTAGCGACGCAGCAACCGGTCCATCCTCTCGCAGAGATAACTGCCACAAAGAAGACGACTCCTAGTGATAATTCGAAGCAAAACGAACCCCGTTACCAAGAACACCAGAGATGGTCGATTGGTCAAGGTCGA
Source organism: Proteocephalus fallax (assembly GCA_028672205.1). Classification (NCBI taxonomy): domain Eukaryota; kingdom Metazoa; phylum Platyhelminthes; class Cestoda; order Proteocephalidea; family Proteocephalidae; genus Proteocephalus; species Proteocephalus fallax. Next base: position 130,349 of record JAPUBX010000605.1, read on the forward strand.
ATTGTTTGACCCCAGTGTGCTATAAAGCTTGCGCTTTTGAAGTGCAAAGTGCAGGAGATTAATTCTTTTGGAGTCTGGGCGGTCAACACTGACACGCCTTAGCTTAAAATACATCCAACGGCCAAAAGCGAACTACAGCTGTATGCGCATATATTACACAAATAACTGTACCCAGTTTTTACCCCACAGTCAAGTGACCTGAACGTTGGGGCATCGGTGTGACCTTGGAATCGTTGTTTGTGAATCTCCAAACACTCGGATTTGCCGGTCCATGTGCCAGAGGCCTCTCCATCGGTGCAGCCTCTCAACGCCGGCGCCAAGGCACGTGATCAGACACACAAAAAGCACACCGACACGGATCCCATGTGCAACCACTCCTGGCGGCGTAAACACCTAGCCAACCATAAACAGCGAGTCCCCTAGACAGACTGGGTGGATTGGATGGAGTTTTGACGTCATGTGCAAAAATATGCGCACTCGAGGCTGCTCCGTGGGAAATCCTTTTTTCCTAACGCAAGATTGCACACATGGTCTCTCCACGGACCACTAAACACAACAAAATGTTCAGCCTGACAGTGGAAAACAAAAAAAACGTATCAACCGTCTTCCTTAGCGGTTGCCCGTACCCTTCAGTCGCCGCAAGACAAACCAACTACTACCAAGGTGACATAAATCGTGTTTACGTGAAATAAGAGAGAGTGTCATACAGAGAAAACTCACGACATCGTCTGGCAAGGTCAACGGTTGCTTTTTATCCGACTCGCCATCTTCCTCGCCACCCTCCTCCTTCGGAACACCGGAAGCCGACGAGGAGGACTCACCAGCACCTTCCTCCTCTGGCGTGCCGTCGGGATCACCATCACCATCATGGGAACTGTTCTCCTCGGTGTCGTTTTCTCCTTCATTCTCGTGGGCCCTCCCCTCTTCTCCACCACTCTCTTCGGCGGTAGCCTCAGCCTCGTCGTCGGTGTACTGAAAGCCCGAGGAGTCTTGGCCGTCGTCCGTGGGTTTGTTGGTGGAGCCACCGAGGACAATTCGGCGCTTCAGAACCGAGTGGATGGAGCGTACGAGGTGGATGATGCCGGTACGCTGGAAGAGGGGCAGGTAGATGGCGCGCTGCTTGGCCAGAAGCTGCTTGCACAGCTGCAGACCACACAGCACCGTCTGTTCAGACTCCTGCAGGGGAAGAGACGACAAGAAGTAAGCGATGAACATGGCGTCTCTGTGGTCCTCCGTCCAGACTCGTAGCTGTACTCAAACGACTTGGAGGAGGCCGAGTGGCGGAAACCGGATACAGCATCTTCGAGAATTCAACCCGCCTGACACGGGACCGCTCGCACGCTAAGCGAGTGTCATACCCCTAGTCCACCAGGCCACGACATCTTCCCCCCAACTCCCCTCACACCTTGGGCATGGTCAGGCATCGCCATAAATATCCTTCACCTCCAATCTACACATTCTCGGAACAACCGTAATTCCTACCTGCACATTCCTCCTACAAACCCATCCCACTTACCTTCTTCCGGTGATGCACCACGGAGGCCGGTGTGTCAACCGCCAGGATGCAGCAGAGCGTACATCAGGCCAAAACGGCATGCCCGGAGTGAGGATCGAACTCACGACCTTCCGATTATGAGACTGACGCGCTAAACAACTGCGCTACCCAGACACCCGCAGTACACCCACACGCCTCAACAACAACACGAACACCACCAATTCTTCTGCCCCGACTGAATGTCTGCTCGTACTCATTTTGCCCAACAATGTGGTTGCAGTTCATGCATGGTGACACCTAACCCGTTGACCTTTATGGAGCTCTGCCACTTGAGGGACTGCACGGCTGCGTGCTTATCAACCAAAAGACGTGTATGCATTGAAAATTCTGGGGAATATTTTACAGGTGGTGGTCGACCTGGGAATCGAGCCCAGGTCCCTCGCGAACAGAGCAAGGATGCTAATCGCTACTTCATTAGGTCACTCTTGATAGAAGAAAGGAACCATCACCTTGAATTAGTAGTATTTACCTTTGAAAACGCAGCGAAAATCATCAGGGACAACCTATAACTGAGACTGATGCCATTTTGCCGAGAATCACTGATAGTCTGCAGATTCGATATCGTCAGTTGTTCAACTAGTTGGCGAATAACCAAAATTGTTTGGTACCTAAAACAGAACATGCATCAGACATGAATAAATGAAAACGGTGTATGTTATCGAAATGCTGCAATTTATTCCAAAGGTTTGTGTTGCCGCGCGAAGTTATAATTGGCCGTTGGGTTTAAAAATACACGTAAACATAATTTAACATTCACAACCATCACCCGAGGAAACTAATGCAAATCTTTGATTGATAAAGACGAAAAAATCCAAACAACGCGTTCCAAGGTGATTACTTACTTGACCGTTTCCGAGTGAGTTTTACCGAAGACTGCAATGAGGACAGGCAATAACTGTGAAGGGAAAAGGAGGAGATTGACGTCGATGCTGCTGCTGTTTGAGAGCATCTCCTCTTTGTGTGAGTTGGACCGCGTTCGGTTGGTGGATGTCGAGGGCCCCGTGGCTGTGCTGGAGCGTTGTTCCCAAGCACGGTATTCGGCACTGGCCATGTTTTCTTGTAAAGACACCAGGGAAGAATTGAGTAAAACAATCCCAGCCTCCAAATAGAAGACGTATTATCAACAACGGCTGTTTCGTAGAAGTGCATGGGATAGGCCGCAGATCAGACACTCGGCAAGCACGATATTCAGTAAAACTCGCAGCACAGGAACCGTGTACAAAACAGCTAATCGACAAGCTCCCATTGGAGATACTTCAAGAAGAAGCGCCCAAAAGAAGAATTTCTGCAGTGCCGGTGTCGCGAAAAGATATAATTTCAGGGTAAATGTGGCTTTAAACACACCTGTTTCATAGCTACAAACAAACAGCATATATCTATGACACCCCAACGACCCTCATAATCGCACTACGAACTCCGAGAAGTAATCAATAAACGAGACACCTCACTTGCAGCGACGGGACTGAAACGCCTCCACATTGGCCATTCGAAACGGTTCACACACGTAATCTTGTGAACAATTAATGTCTTCACAATTCTGCCGGGTTGTTATTTATATGAAATGTGTTGATAACGAATGGTGGCGTCATTCTTGAACTAGACTATGTGTCGGTTTGTTGGAGTATCAACAATCGGACCAGCCCGGGCCGAAAACACCAGGAATTTGAGCCTCGACAATCCCTATATATATCGAACCGTGAAGGAGAATAGAATGGCCGAGCGTAGTGGCGTGCGCTTGTAATCTAGCAACCTGGAGGCCGGGTGGCGGAAACTGTCTCGCGCGCGTTAATAAAGCGTAAAAATTATTATTATTATAAGACGTTCTACCCACCGCTGAGAATGCTCCGGCTAATTCAATCCCAACTCCTCTGACACATGCCAACGGTAAGTCTTATCGTACCCTTTTATAGGTAAATAAAAGGTAAGCAATCAAGAATCCATTTGATGCATAGCAATCAGTTCTCATTTGATGGTTTAGGTGTGCCTTGAATCTAGAACCCACGCGACAGCTCGAAATTCGGATACCAAGGAAAAAAATGTCACCAACAAAGACATAAATAAGAAGAATATAAGACTCAAAGACGTCGAAAACGGGGACGATGCAGCATAAAGAATACACGGAGGCAAGACTTACTCTCGAGAAGTTCGACAACTTCCTTGGCACCGGGACAGTTCGCTTGACGAGCACGATCTATGGGTCGCAGACCATCGGCGCCCGAACCGTGAATGCTGGCGCCATGTCGGAGGAGAACGGCGCAGATGTCGGACCGCCCGAAGCCGGCCGCGTAGTCCAGGCACGTCCGGACGCCTGCCTCTAGGTCGGCATCGGGGCGCTGGCAGAGGAGCTCAAAGGCCTCCGGTGTGCCGAAAGAGGCGGCCCAGTTGAGCAACGTTTGGCCCCGGTTATCAGCAGAGGCCAGGTCGAGGGATAGACCCGATTCGGACTCATCGAGCAGTTCCTTGAGGACATCTAGAGCAGGAAAGCCAAGTGGGGCTCTCGGTAAAATCCAGATCCACCATAAACGTTAGACAAGACGATAAGCACCAAATACTACTTGAACGAGAACGTTCGTTTCTCGGAAATAGATTCAATGAGCGTGGAATGCTCTGGCGTGACATTGTTGCGACGTATATTCGGGTGTTCAAGCCCGTTTTGTGCCGAGTTTTGTAAGTTTTGACCTTAACAAAACATAATAAAATGCTGCCTTAATTATTATTTTTGAGAAAACGTACAAGTTGCATAATTTTAGAAACTGGTATGATGACGACTGTTATGGATGACTGCATGATTATCGAATATGATGCAATCAATTGTCAGCATACAGTCAATCAGTGACTACTGTCATGGATGAAAACATTATTACCGAATGTGGTGCAATCAGCACAAAACATGACCACGATTAAACGATCAATCAAAGTAACCGAAGCGGATCCACAAAGACGCTAAATAAAGCAATCTCAAACTCGCTTACCCATGCTATGACTCTTGATGGCTTCGACAGCAGCGCGGTACTTTACCAAACGCTCCCACGAAGTGACACTTGGTTCCGTGGCATCGGAATCATCCCCAAAGGAGGTGCGGGTGCTTCTTCTCCGGCGATAAAATGGTCGTACAGTCTCAGTGCGTTCGTCTCCCCCGAGGATGCCAATAATCACCTCTACCAATCGATAGACGCATGCCAAGGCACTTTCGTCGTCCCAGTTGAGAAGAATCGTCGCCAGAGTTGACGCCAGGCGGTTTTGGGGGTTAAGCAGGTGCTGTGCTGCCACTGTGGAGCTAACGCACAGATTGAGCAAGAGATTGATGAGCGAATTAACCAAAATCGAACTTGAATTAGAGCCTGCAGAATCGTCTCCCCGAGATTCGAGATTTCCTGGACGTAAAAATAATGTTACATACTGGAACGCTTTTAAGACGAGGTGCTGCATAAACTGATATACCTAAAGAATCCGGAATGGACGCACGAGCCTCTTCTAAGAGTTCTACATTCGATTGCGGGAAATGGGAGCTGGATGGGTGGGAATCTCCTCCGTAGTCACTGATGCTCGCTTTATGCAGATGATGTGAAAGTCTTTCAATAAGGTCCGCGGTTGCTAAAGGCGTGGGATCCTGGCACGAGCGAGCGAAACTATTGGCGATAGAGGCAAGTGCCTGGAGGGCATTTTCAACGACATTTTTTTGATTAATATGATCAAGAAGAACAGTTAGAGATTTTATCCATGCATCCACCGCAGGATCATTGGGATAACAATTATCACAGAGAACTCGAATAATTTCCATTCCCGCCTGTAAAACGTCCGCATGAATGGTTTCAGAATATATTTCAATGAAATGAAGAACGCTTGTAAGTGCTCCACCACGGTATGCATTGCCCGGACGAATTTCCGAAATTATGCTCAACAACTAAATATATAGATTGATGAGGGGTCATAACATGTTCTACGTACCTTTATTATTTGTTGACCAAGTTCACTACCATGGTACGAAGACATATCAATAGTGTCGAGTCGCATGCAGATAACACGGTAATCCTGCAACTGAATGTTATCAATATGATAATAATCAGCAATTTCTAGACAGTATGTGAGAGTTCTGGCATTGATTTCGAGCAAATCATCTGTTGCCATCTCGTCCGAAAAAATCTTGAGCATCCCACGAATGAACTTGGCGATTTCATATTTTTCACACATATTTCTTTTAGAAGAAAGTAGTATATCATTGCATAAGTATTCGAGTGCATTTTGCTGTAACTCGCGATCGCCGAACTCCAACCATTCCAACAGTGTGGTGGGGTCGGCTTCCATAGCTAAAATATCAAGCAAATGCGTCGTATTAAGGACAGCTATCAGTGAATTTGCATTTTTTAAACACTGGAATTTAAAATTAGTTAGGAACAACGCCATGATACTCACAGGATATTGATTATAATGATCGGTTGTCAAGGTGTCGGTAGAACGAAACAGAAAAGAATTTCACAAGAGGCTGGTAGGCCCAACCAAGTTTTAAAATAAGAATATCAATCAAGGACGTCAATTTGGTGGACCATACAAAACTGTATTTTGAATGATTAAAAGAAAAATAATATACCACTCGAACTATACTCTAAGACACTGTAATTCGATAAAAAAAACACTTCAATTTATACTTCTTCAAGGATTTTTAATTTATTGGTTGATAAAAGTCTCTTCAGTTGACACCACGACGAACCCTAATCCAAAGAATTTTCTCTGTTTGCCTGATAAAGAAATATGCAGTTCCAATAATTAAGTTCAACCGAGGGTCTTAAGAACATTTAAGTTTAAAAATTTTAGATTTAACCACCGAATACAAGATGGAATAAAGCACATTCAACAGCTGCTAAAAATACAAATAGGTTTTACGCTGTGTTATTATAATTAGCGTCAATTTTCCAAACAAGGGTTTTATTGTGGTGCTGAAAAACTAAAAGAACCTAAAACGGTAGTATATTCAGCAATTATTCGGTGAAATCGCCAGTTATATACCGAAACTCAATGAAATTTCTTATTATGCCCTCAAGCGCCTATAATTTATTTGGAAGATTTCGGTTATTTGAATCGCGAAAGAAAGTTTGAAAAGATCAATAAAGGAGGTTTTAGATTATATGAATATTTTGATCATTTTCATTTTTATATTGTTTTATCAATTTAATCAATTAGAGTAAGGTCATTCCAGCGCTTCTCTTTGCGGTGATTCATGGCGCTAAAGAGCCTCATTCATTTCTTATAAATAATGGTAGCTCGTGTAATAATTAATTGTCTTTCTTAAGCTCGACGAACTATATGATAAAATTGACCTTCTCGCTAATGAAGTACGTTGTATATTTACTTAAATCTGCAGTTATGCACCACGAAACAGCAACTGTCTAGCAAACGCGAGGCCGTTCGAATATTATCAACACAGTTAACGGAAAGCAAACGAGCTGCAGACCAGTTCAAATTGATGGCGGAAAAGGTATGCAGTACTATTTGTTAGATCTTGTAGATGCATGAAAGGTACCGATGTTTGAAGCAGACATTAGAAACCGATGCCGAGAATCATGGTTCTAATGGTCAATTTTGGAAAGTAGCTTTGTCTGATGTACACAACGGTTTCTATTTGATATGTTTAGTTAAAGATAAAGCACAATGAAACTGTTATGTTAAACCGAATATTGGAGACGGATATCGCAAATTTACGGCGACGCAATGAGGAACTACAAAATGATCTTACGAGTTATCAAAATGCTCATACAGAGGATCCAAAGTTTACGTCAAAGACATCTAACAATGAATTAGAAGATCGGGAATCTCTTATAACGCTACTCGAAACTAAGACTCTTGAGGTATGCCAATAGGACATCATTAATAGACTAATTGGAATCCTGATTAAATGTCTAGAGCTAACGGCATATTATGTACGCGGATTCAGTAGATTTTTCGGATATTTTAAGACGATAGTTGATGAATTACTATTTTGCATCATATTCGGTGTTCCTTGTGATTGTCGTTTCATCACGGTTTCATCTTTAGTGCCAACGACTAAAACGCGACTTGCAACTATGTCAGGATGAGAAACAAGAAATTTTTGCCGAAATTAAATCCAGGACTGAATCGAATTTATTCGTTTCAAATGAATCTACTTCTGAATTAGACCATGAGGTTATTCTCCGCGAAAATGAGTAATACCGATTTTCTGTTTCACATTTGATACCCAAAGGGCTCTCATCCGGCAAATAAATCGACTTGAATGCGAAAAAAAGTTGCTCACGATTTCTCTTGCAAAGTATCAGGTATTAACCTCCAACGTACAATTCAGATCGTCTTTATGCGTGCATCCTTAAGATCGTTTTATCCTTATGAAGCAGGACAATGAATCGCGAAGAAAATCACGAAAACCTTCGTCCGACTCATTGGCAAATTGTCACAACTCCGGTAATTTTATATTTTCATGTGTTTGTTTTTTATTAAAGACGTTTTCGTTGTCATTTACGCATCTATGTATACTTCCATTTATAAAATGATCTACATGTCATAGTAAAATTGGCTTTTTCATTGCCTGCTATTAATCGTGGGGTATGCGCGATTTGTTCGCCTTATTTGATTTCTTATTACGTTAACTAACTTTTTGTTCTCGGTTTCCAGCACCTTGTCCGTCGCCAACCACGCCAATAACATCAGATGTTAACGGATATCCAGCCAGTAATGGTGATATATCATGTATGATTGTAGTGTTGGTAATCTCGCAAATGATTCTAATTTAAAATTTCCAATTTAATCCTGTCTCTATTTTATAGGCGAAACCCCAAAGGAAATGGCAGATTTATAGCCCAATTGATGTCTCTTCAACGTGATATTTTTTTCTTATAATACCTACTTATACATTACAACTATTATATTGGAGGACCAAATACCTTTGTGATGTGAAAAATGAAGCCGGAATACCGTCTTCCATATATTCCATACTCTGGCCAATAAATTCGGTTCCATGTGACCAATAGCTGCATTGCTTAGTGTAAGCACTCGCTTTCAGTTGATACGATCACCTCGAATGCTCATAAAGGATCCATTCTGTCGGCCTATTGTTTTGGCAATATTTCCATTGCCGGGCAATGTTCTGAATTTCCGAATGGTCCAATTTAGCGGCATTTTTTTAAAATTGCGACGTCGTTTTCCGATGTGTAAATTCAGTATATTCTCAAAACCAATCACAAAAGTAGGGTTTCGACGGACTAATGAGCCGTGAAGGCTGTCGGACCAACCGTTAACTCGCCATTTACATTTCGTTTTATACGTCACCGTTATAAACATGGCGGTTTTGTTCACAGACAACTATTGTTTTTCCCTAGCTCTCATATAGATGACCATGGACTAGATCAACAACCGTAGGCTTAGTAAATTCATAATACATTGGATGCTCGATCTGCCCGCCACAAATAGTCAATACAGAATTCCATTACTTGGGTATCGATTTACCCCGCAAAACTTAAGTTGCTCAGCAAACGTGGTTAGATCTGCTCGTCTACAAGGTCAGATTTCGAGTGGTAAGGAATTATCCTCCAAGCCGCGAAAAAGAATCGTAGTGCTCCAACATCTTTCCCTAATTATTGGTTCACGTGCCCCGGGGCGTAGCTAACCGCTTGACCAATCAGCTACGTGTATGCTGGTCAACCACGCCGAGAATTCTCACATCGTTTGGTTGCGCTAAGCCTAATCGCCTCGTTGTGACCCAACGCAAACATTGTGACTCATCGCCTGTGTTTTGTGATCTTAGTGCGACGTGGTTATTCGTGATCGTGAGTACATTGTCCGTGGATAAAAAGTTGTAGCTTGATTTCGGTGACCCGATTTGGCCTGCAAGACGTGTGCGATGCGGGTTTTGGCAAAGCAGAGCCCACCGGGACTGCGGGAGAGGGAACGTAACAAGGGTGGATTCGTTGATCCCGATAAGTAGCCCCTAGCCTTGCTGCTCGTCAGACAAAGCCTCGTAAAGCCCAGACTGTCTGATTCGGGTTGCGGGGTGTGTCGGCTTTTTCGTTATCTCCGCCACGGTGATTGCGAAATTCGCGGTCGATTTTTGAAAGCAATTAGTGTTTCCGGATCTCGTTTTTGTTGTGGTCCCACGATTGAGAGACGACTGAGTGGAAAATTGGTCAATGAAATTTTTGACGGGAAAACACCACCTCAGATGTATTCGAGGGGAGCTGGTTTTTAGTATCAGTTAGAGGATGCCCTAAGCATTCATCGCTTCTAGCAACACATGTTGCACACACGCAGACAACACGGTTTTGACACATTTTGGATATTTCGAAATAGATCGATCAACCGTCGCCGCCGACTTTCTTACCCAACCTTAGAATACTTACAAATATAGCCTACAGCTTTTCAAAACGAACAACCAAATACTTTGCAACCTACGCGCCCGAATTAACTTGGCAGAAAAAAAGAACATTGCAAAATAAGCTGACCGACAACATCTTACGTTGGTAATTAAAACAAGTCGGGGCTTATAGAATGGAAGCATCACGTGTTCGTACACAATACACTGTACTTACACATATTAAGTAACAAATACGTTGCAAAAGTGCGGTTTTAACTACACAGGTCATGGCGCGTGTAGCTTGTGGTATTATGCCAATAATAGGTTTTCACATAGTCAATAACAAAATTGTGTGAATTGACACGAATTTCTAGTCGAGAGATGCGATTTTCATATAATACGCTTTTAATTCGTATGAAAACAACAGTTAGAGTACTAATTCTTAACAGACGACATGCAGACGGGCATGCCAAATGTTTCCCACATTATTGTCCGAATTCCCAGGCCGTTGTGAATATCTTCAGAACCACGAAAGTTGAGAACATAAAGAATCATTTTATTTCGCCAAGAAATACTAGCCGTTCCATCATCTTACTTTAGAGAAGCCCGCGCAATAAGATCCCTAAAAAAAATAATTGACCGTTGACTAACGCGTAATCGTCAGGTTATCTGACGACCATACAGTTGGGTGAATTGGGTAAGAAGGCGTTTCCGACGGCAAGACACGCAACTAGGAGACGTTGCAGAAGAAGAATCTTCTAAAAATGCTACCTTCATTTTCTGAATACTTTATGCGCTACTTGGGTCCACTTACGGTCCTAATTCAAGGATCGTGCGACGTCTACTTCGTGAAACCAACCAGACTATTCCCATGAAAAAACCATGGATGTTATTTGCTCGTTTTGTGCATTTTGACGAACAGGCTTCATCCACGTGCTGAAATGCAGAAGCTGTCTACGAGCGGCGATCGGAGACTGCAGACCCAATCGCTCCGCGTCTGCTTTGACTGTACCTATCCAACAGCACCAGCCTGGACATTGTGACGGCGGAAGATAACGGTTTCAAAGCTCCGTGTCTGGCCGTCTTAAAACGTTAAAAGACCGCCACAGCGGCCTTCTAGTGGGGTTGGCGGTGACGTCGTATTTCCACGTTTGAGAATCAGGAAGGCCAGGACGTTTTAGATATCCGTCGTAGGTACTAGTAGTCGAAAACGTCGCCACTATTCTGCGATTAGTGGCGACGTTTCGACACCGTAGGTTAGGATGGGACGGGTTGCAGCATGTGCAACGTGGACCATTGCACTAATGACTGATCTCAGTGCGGCCCCACCAGGTTGGAAATAACTTCATTTTTATCTACGCCCGACTCCTCGAAAGCTTTATCCTTCCAAAACCTGATATCGACCATTTAAATCCTTGCTCTTTTGTTAGAAACTCGGATGCAGGGTCTTCGTGAGAAGAGACGACAAGTGTCAGCTGTAAAGGCTTTGTTTCCCGATCAACGTTCTCTCCCCCCGGTCACAGAGGCGATAGGCGGGATAGACGCCCGGGAAAAAGGTTAAATTACCCGATTATCTCCGTTATTCGGGGCGAGGCGTTGTTTCGCTTGTGTCCGTAACCAGACCAGCCCAGATTGAAGAAGCGAACATCTCGGCCGGCGGCAGCAAGGATTCGGTGAAGCTGTAAGGTCAATCACAAACTCAAATTGGCTAGCTCTTGCCAACAGCGTATTCATGACACTATCTCTTCTCGGAAGGTCATTCCGCTCAAGAATGCTGTTGAAACAAGAGGGGCAGACTCTTTGTTCAAGTCTTTCAGGTGCGATTTTCCTTTACAAACTCAAATAATGATTGTTGTATATCACGAATGTTCATTTATATATAGTAGAGTGTTAACCATTTATGAACGATAAATTGTAAACGGGGCCTGTGTCGATTCTTTTCGTGAATTATTCGATGGCATTTCGCCACCAGACTAAAATGCACACCAACACAAGAGTAACACAAGAGGTTTCTAAACGTATCGCCGTTAGTTTTTAAATTCCCAAATGCGATGTGGTTTAAATGTCGTTGAATTACGGTCTTTTGAATGGATAGCATAGGTAAGCCAGTAGAAAGGGTGATTATATTTGTTTTTAAAGCTTACTCGAACCAACAACCTCGCAGATTAAGACTAAGAGAAGAGGGGTCAGTCTCAAAAGAACAGCGATCTAGAGAGGGCTTCAATCTAATCCAATTCGCGGAATTTTGACTACCAATTGAGAGCTGCGTTATTTGTTAACGTGGTTACAAGTACGTACACGTGTGCGTGCAAGGTGGTACTACGCAACTTTGGCAATGCAAACACCCCCCTCCACACACACACACACACACACACATACACACACACACACACACACACACACACACACACACACACACACACACACACACACACACACACACGAACAATAAATGTCTCAAGCGTTATGGGTTGACGCAGACAAAACGACGCCATCTGAAGATGATATTTGAGGACTCAAAACCAGCGCGTTAATTAGCCACCGATTTCAGAGAGCAAATATGTTGGGGGTTATCGGGCATTTTACGAACTGGTGCAAGAGTTCACTTCGCGTCTAGACAATGCGAAGGAAGCATCTGTGTCGGTATTTTTTATTAATAGACAAATTGTTTACAATTATGTATGAGAAATTGATTGAATTTTACTGTTAACTGCAAATATGACCAACCCTGAAGCAGACAGAAAAAATGTCAGAAATTGCAAGCTGCTTTTCGTTGAAGGCTTGAAGGCCAGCTTGAACGACAGCAAGCATACAAAAGCCATTACTACGATTTATGGTAAAGCGATTATACTCCGCTGATGTCACTTTTTGTTTAAAAGATTTCAATCGAAAAAAAACAATTAATTCTTAAAATGCGCGAACTCATAAAATGGCCTTAATGAAGTATGCATTTCGAATTTCGGAGAAAACAACGAAGACTGAATGCTGTTGCGCAGTCTTTATGCGACTTCAGGCCGGTCGATTCGCGGAACCGCCCGGCGTAGACTGGGCCTCAGAAGAAGTGGGCGAGGCCTGTGTGGAGGACCTCGCGTCTACACCAAAAACACCCGATGGAAGGAGCAGCGCACGCGCCTGTAATCCCGCGACCTAGAGGCTGGGTGGCGGAAGCAGGGTGTTCCAGCATCCAGACTGAGTTATACGCGTGGCAGCCCCTGTGTGTTGGTTACGTTGGCGGCAACTTCCACCGCTTAGGGAGGCACCGAGGACGCCACCAGTACCATATCCCCAGTAGTCCCCGTGTAAATGGCAGTGTGTAGCAGACGACAGTAGCACGAAATAACCCCAAGTGTGAAGTCCATGTGTGTGTAGGCATGCGTATTCATGGAATAGGGAACTCCTTAATATATAAATAAAAATACATTTTAAAGCCACCGAATAAACAAAATTTGGGCCAAATTACAGAATTCAATACAAACTTTTGGATCTTACGGATTTCGCCCTGGTGTAGGGGATCACGAAATCGTCCGTTGAATGCATAATTGTTACGGGGACGTTTGCATTCTTTAGGCTACAAGAAGGAGAATAGCATTGATGCTATAGAATTCCGACAACACATTGTAAATTTAAAAATAAACGAAACGCACTTCTTCTTAGTATTATATTCGATGCCGATGTTTTTTAGTGCTCGTCGAATGACGATCCACAGGTATGGGACACCCCAGAATGGCTAAAATTAACGAACCATGGGAATGCGTGGAGCGTGACAAGTTAAAGAACTTGCGAAATATTTAAACCAAAACAATTAGCTGTCCAGGCACGGGTGAGGCCTTTCGAGAAGGGACCTACGAAGGTGTAAATCCAAATAATTTGCGCCATTTCATCAAACGGGGCATCGAGCAAAATCCCACAAATGCGATGGCTTTCTCTGATCCGCTGTAGGTGTCCGTACAAAGACGCAGAAATTCTGAAAAAACACAAATCATTCGTTTTTTCTTGGGAATCTGCCGATTTTTCGATTGCTTGGAGGGGGAAATGACGCAAGTTTAAACTTACCCAGTACCAAGGGAATGACCCCATAAAAAGATTCTAGAGTTTGGGGCATTTTGTTGAATGTATTTCAGTACAGCGAATGCGTCGCTAACAAGACCGTCCTCGCGACAAGGCGTTCCTGAGGAATCACCGTAACCTGCAAGCGTGAAACAAACACTCGTTGGGTTTGAAGTAAACAAATGATGCAACAACGACGACCAACCTCTATAATCGATTGTAATAACATGAAATCCCATCCGTGAGAGGAGTTTATAAACGGAAACTCGATGCTCCTTCGCCCGACACATAGCATTTCCATGTAGATAAAGGAATATATCTGTTCCATCTCCGAGTTTGGATATGAATTCTCCTTCTGACGGAGTGGATTCCTTGGGCTCTGCTTCGTTTGGCAATACTTGCCTTTAGAAATACGACAATAAGTTTCAATTAAAACGCATCAACCGATGTAAAATGGATTTGCAAATCCTACCAGCAGCCAAGTGTAGTAGTATCCTCGGCCGATTCAATGTAGAAGTTTCTGCACGATTGCGGTGAAATATTGAAAAGCGCGAACTTCGAAAGATCATTGAAGCGTGCAGAAAGTGATCCTATAGTAATAATACAACACTTCAAATGTCACAAATATGGATAACATAGATGTTCACGATGAATGTGGAAAAATGGAATTAAGCATGCTAATCAAATCTCAGGCGTTTTTGGCTACGAAGAAGTATATAAAATACGTTATATCAATGGTTATGGGGTGGGCGGGGCGTATTTTATGCACGTCTTAAGGATGAAGGAGGTTGAGAGGTTCCCATTAACCACAAACAGGACCGAAAGAAATCGACGCATGCTGGTAGCTCGGCAACAAATTCTCCAAGCCAAACGTATTTTGCAGAGAGGGGGAAGGATAATGAAACCGACACGTGATAAACCGTGCAATCTTTGGTAAACTTTGTTGTTAGCAGTTGGAGGAATGCGATGAAGGGGATTTTGGAAGCCCTTGGTGCTTATGTAGAAGTGCAACTATCCGGTTAATAGATCGCGTCGTAAAACAACCCAAAATCAGTTACAGGGAAATGAATCGTATCCCGGAAAAGAAGGGAAATACTATTCGCTTTTTTTTCCTTTCACCCGAAGGAACCGCACAAGTAACAGTGCTAAATTGGTTGATGAGAACCACACCAACGAAGTGACCATGTAGGATAAAAGCAAACGCCAAGCAGCAAAGAACGCGCCGGTAAGGGAGATTCGGTGAGCTAGAACAACGATGCTAACGTTGTCCATTTTCCGCATGGTTTGTGTTTGCTTCTTTGTGTTGAAAGATCGAATAGCGGCTCATTCGTTTACTCAACCGGGTATTGGGTTCAGTTCTGGACAGCCGACCTTGTCTGCGATTAATCAAGTGGATAAACAACAAGGAGTTTATATGACGAAGAATATACTAGAAGTTCAATCCACTGTCGAAAAGACGCGAACTCATGAATACCTGCAACTGCGACATATACAAAATTTCTATACCAAAACCAAATTCATAGGTATACTAAGAGGTAATTTACTGAAACCATCCTCGGGGACACGAGGAAAGAGGAAGCAACGCTCGGTCTAAGTGTCGACAACACGGATAAGTATGTCTGATGCCCAGTAATCCAATATAACATATCTAAGAGAAATGCGTGACTTGGATACAAGAATAGGTTAGCGTGCAAGAATAAATAATCATGGACCAAGAAATAGTGAATGCGGCGTGTTGAATGCAAATTAGATGCAAAACAATTTTCCAATTAGTATGCTTACGATTATTCATATAAATGAATCTCGCCAGAATTTTAGGGAAAACCAACAATATGAGGGGAGCCCCGAAATAAATGACCACTCCTATAATCAAATACATAACGAATGATCCGACAAAACGAAGATAAGTTGAAGACTCAATATTTGTCTAATACTGTAATCCCGCGGAGTTATTACCTCGGTAGAACACGGGTCGGTATAATTACGGTCAAGGAACCCTAATAACAAAAGGACGTTCCACATATTTATTCGTTTAATGAATATAAAATATAAAATAAGTGTGTCCGTTTCTGCATTAACGAGCACAATGTCGACAGTGTTTCATTCATCGTCGACGGCACAGACGCCATAGACAACCCACAATTAAGCCGCCCACAGTTGTGTATTTCAAAGACGAGTTCTGACTGTGTATATCTTACTAACCTTAACTGTCACTTATTCTCTGTATTTGTACATATTCTCCGTTATCTCGAGTTTTCGAGATAACACTTCATTTTTCGTTATTCATGACTTAAACAATGCGCATGGCGACTGTAATCCATCCCAATTTCTCATTTCGCATTATCTTCTCGACTTTTGAAATATGCGACATCAGCTCATATCACCAATCTTTGAATTTAATTGATTATTCGACTTCAGGACACCCTGTCGTGATTCGCAGTTCGACGATAACTTAGCCCGCTAAACCTTTTTATGACATACGCGTCTAAAACAGTAATCAAAGAGAACGCAAGCCAAAGAATAGTCAAGATTGTGTTCTTGATTTAATTATACAAAGGCACAACGTTAAGTCGGCACTCGAGCGTTCGTGGGCGGAAATCGGTTCGTGTGTCCTAAACCGAAAGGGGGTTTTAAGGTCACTACAGGGCTCCCCCTTTAGACTCTTCGTCGACAGGGGAAGAGATACAATAAGGATGGCTGGTGGGGACGCAAGTTTACAGACGGTAAATTAACGGTCAACGTTTTTTTAGATGCGGGGGTGTGCGGCCGACGCGACCGCTTCGTGTACGGGTGGTCGTCAATGCGTCAGGCGGCTCCGGACTGATTCGGGCAGGGGCATTATAAGATGGCACAATTGATTTTCCTGGGGAATTCGCGTCGTTCGGTTGGCCAGTCAGTTCGGGCGGATTGCGAATTGGAACAGTATTGAAAAAGGGTTCCTCGACGAAAGCATTCTTGAGTCGATCAGTTGAAACCGTTTCATGGCGTCCATTCATGGATATTTTAAACGTTTTATCCGAACGAGAAAGTACAGGAAAAGGACCATTATATGGTGGTTCAAGAGGACGACAGACTCGATCACAGCGGAGAAAAACGTGGCTGCTCTTTTGCAGTTGTGGGTCGACCTGGGAGCCTGACATCTGGGGTCTGGTTTCTTAAGGCCGAACGCTCCAAGCAAAACTGCGTAGCCTCTGAAGAACATCGGAGAAAAACAGGGACGGTTCAGTTGCTCTTGGGTTAAAAAACTCACCCGGTAAGCGGAGAGTTGCACCGTAGACCAATTCAGCCGGGCAGGAATCGACGTCGGGTTTAAAATTCGCACGAATGCCAAGCAGGACGAGAGGCAAATTGTCTACCCAATGTTCTCGGTAATCCTGAGCCACGAGGGAGGACTTCAGCATCCCGACGAATTGTCGAAGCTGACGCTCTGTGCTGGGCTCCGGTTAGTCATCAACCGCTGTTACCTTCGCGTCCAGTCGTCGAACCCCCAGGAAAACTACTTCGGTTCGGCCAAAATGGCATTTCTCGGGGTTCACCACGAGCCCGTGTTCATCCAGGCGCCGAAGGACCACTTCCAAATGTCCCAGGTGTTCTTCTTCGTCTTTGCTGGCCATTAGAATGTCATCGATATAAGCACAACAGAAGTCGAAACCGCGAATAATTGAATCGATTAAGCGTTGAAAGGTTTGGGAAGCGTTTCTGAGCCCAAACGGCATCCGTAAGAATTCAAATGATCCAAAGGGAGTGGTGATTGCCGTTTTCGGGATGCCCTCGGGGGCGATCGTTATCTGGTGGTACGCCCGGACCAGATCTATTGTGAAGAAAATCTTCTTTCCATGTAGGAACGAGACACAGTCGTGAATGTGCGACAGTGGATAGCGGTCAGGAACTGTGACTACGTTCAGGGCTCGATAGTCGCCACAAGGACGCCAATCGCCGGGTGTGGTCTTCCTAACCATGTGGAGCGGGGATGACCACTTGCTGTCGGACGGGCGAGCGATTCCAAGCTCCATCAATCGTTCGAATTCCTTTTGTGCTATGTGTCTCTTTACTGGGTCGAGACGGCGATAACGCTGAAATGTGGCGGGTCCGGTGGTCTTAATATGGTGGACTATGTCGTGTGGTGGCTTCTGTCGTGTTTGGTTTAAATTTTGGAGATCGGGAAATTGATCGAGAAGGGCCTTGTAGGGATAGGCGACAGGAATGTGGGTGAGGTGGCGGATCGAGGTCGTTGCTGTGTATCCAGAGACTACCGCTGCCGTTGATTCGTCAACGAGTTGTTTTCGTCGGACGCATACAGATATGTCAAACGTGAAAAGGAAGTCGCACCTAAGATCGCATGAGGGACATCAGCCAAGATGAATGTGAAAGGGAAAATGCGCCCCAGTCCGAGGTCGAGACGAAGCGCACGCTGGCCGTAAGTTTTGATGTTACTTCGATTGGCAGGCTGGAGGACGAAATTGTTGTCAAGGTGTAAACGGTCAAACATAGTGGGGGGAATTACGCTCAGGTCAGCGCCGGAGTCCACCATGAAGTGGCGAACGTGTTCGACGTCCTTC
This sequence comes from Proteocephalus fallax, assembly GCA_028672205.1. NCBI lineage: Eukaryota > Metazoa > Platyhelminthes > Cestoda > Proteocephalidea > Proteocephalidae > Proteocephalus > Proteocephalus fallax. The sequence goes on from JAPUBX010000605.1 coordinate 148,827, forward strand.
ACAAAGAGAATGCGGCTGGGTGTGTATTTACCAGGCGGAGTGAAAGCCGCACTCACTGCCTGGCCTCTCAGTTTCCCGACCAAGAACATGGAAAACGGCAGCGTCTTGCTTTGGACCCGAACAGCTGATGAAACCAACAGAGCGTGTCGTCTTGTTTGCTTGTGTTTGCAGCCATCGGTGGCCTCTTTTGACGCTGCCAGCGGTCGTTGTTCTCCAGCAAGTTACGCATTTGGTGCCTCAAGTCACGCAACTTTTGAGACTCGTCGTTTGTGAGTGTCTGCGGGGGTGGAATTTTACTAGAGACAGCAAATACGTCGGGAGATTGCTCAATGGGGGCGCTCATCCGAAGATAATCCGAAAACAATTATGCTCGCCAATGTCGTGATTCGCAGTTCGACGATAACTTAACCCGCTAAACCTTTTTATGGCATACGCGTCTAAAAAGGGTAATCAAAGAGAACGCAAGCCAAAGTATGGTCAAGATTGTTTTCTTGATTTAATTATACAAAGGCACAACGTTAAGTCGGCACTCGAGCGTTCGTGGGCGGAAATCGGTTCGTGTGTCTTAAAACAAAAGGGGGCTTTTAAGGTCACTACAACCCTACGGTAGGCACAAGCGTCGCATCTACACGTCTTGCCATGGGTTTACGGCTCAAAGTGGTCTCTTTCACGAATACACCACGAAATACCTCACACGCTGCCTTTGGTTACCCTGCCATTTCTATTTGGGCCACGACAACATTACAAATCTTTCTAGATCCACTCGGTCACTGTGCCTGACTTCTGTCTCTTGAACGAGCATCCATGACCAACTTCGTTTCTGTGTGGCAAACAGTCATTTTCAACGCGCGAACATTTTATGACATTTCAGCACATACCGACCGCCCACGAGGATGCAATCCACATCCTGTTCGATGATGCTTAGCCCACTGTCACCAAGGCATTCGTCCGATATCTTACTATATCACGGTAAATGGACTAATTCAGCGCCTCCAGCGAACCTGGAAGGCATGTATCGTGGTCCCAATCGTCCATGAATATTGGGGTCTTCTTTGTTACTCGTTGCGTCGATGCGTCCCACCTATTTTTGTATACGGCGAGACACCTTGGTTGCAAGGTGAATTGCTTGACACTATGCAAGTAACCTCCGGTTGAAATAAGATTGCCGAGGTACTGTACCGATACTACTCCGAAACGGTAATTTTCTCTCCTTGATCATTGAGGCACCGAAAACACTCATCTAGGTTCTGGTGATCACGATATCGTCAAAATAGAGAAATGCATATTCAAAACTGTGGAAACCCAAGTCGAAGCCCCGTTTCAAGGACGGGGCGGAGTTTCGCAAAGCGTTTGTTTGAAGTCTTTTTCCGGTAACAACCTTTATTTCGTGGTACATGCAAGTAAGGGCTGAGTAGCATAAATGTGTTGGTCCGCGTGACCCCAATAAAGCGTTTACCATTATTATGATCTTGTATTTGAGGGATTAGGTATATTTCGTGTTAAATTTCCTCCACAGTACTCCAATCTGTTGTTTCCCTTTTGACACAATTTATGGTATAGAACCATCTGTCAGAGGACGATCTAATAAAACCTATCCAAACCATCGTTTCCAATTAATTTTCTGTTATTCACCTTCTGTCTGGAGCCAGTTGGCTGTAGCGGCACGACTGTGGGGACCACGTGAGCGTCTGAAATTTCGACCATCACGTTCAACGGATGCGTCCGTTGGAGTGGTCTAACTGAATCGGAGTATCGTGAGAGTAAAGGGCAAATTGGCGGGCTTGGTACGGGCGCGAGGTGGACGAGCCAGGGTGAACCTCACAACATGCAATACTTGCGTTTTTGTTTCTGCATGCACAAGGCGTCAAACATGATAAAAAGGAATACGTGGAGAAAATCACTACGATGATGTGTAAGGGACATCCGCAAATAAAAATGTCCGTGTAAACGGACGTTTAAAGCCCATGTTAAGGGAAAGGGCGCGGCTTCCATAAGTGTGGCATTCGAGACATTGACATGAGAGAAACGGCTGGCCAACTCTGGCATCAGACCGCCTTTAAAATTGTATAAATTTGTAAGATATTTACTGATACAAAGGTAATCGCGAATCGCTTTTCAATTACTGTCATCCAAGTATTTCTAGTGTATAGGCTACTCTTAGAAAGCGAATTGCGCACCTACGATAACTATTTACTGATTCCAGCATTACTTTACTAAAATTTAGTTCACAGTTGGGATAGATTTAAGCGACCTCGCGATAACGGAAAACATAGAATCTTCTAGAACACATACTTTCTCGGTGGATTTTTCGCGAGTGGCGTTGACCAACCAGTGTGGGCATAATAAAACATATTGTTCATGCACGACTTACTTTGGTCATCGTGTTATTTTCCAGTTTGCTACGTTTTTGCATAACCTCAACTCTTCACTTGATTCCGGAGCGAAAGCCGTCAAGGGAGTATTCTTGGACTTCACCTCTGCTTTCAACACTTTCTAACCATGCGAAGATGGCGTTGAAAGGTGGTTGATTAATTGGCTTCAAAAATATTTCTCTAATCGACGTCAACACGTAAGAGTCGGAAACGAAGCCTTGCCAAATAATTGCGGTGTACTTCAAGACACAGTGCTATCTCCATTCCATTTTTTCTACTGCACGTGTAGCCTTCGGTCCCCTTACGACGTGACACGAATAGAATACGCGGATGACTTGACTTTATGCCGTGCCTGCAAGACGAATGGTGATTCTCAACAACTCGGGCAGTCATTCACTGAGGTACTCGAGTGGTCTCCTGTTGAATGCATCTCAATTCCTCGGCTTTATTTCATGTGGATGCCGTCTTCGGTAAATGTCGCTGCCTCTGTTTCTTAGTTCGTCGGTTCAGGAGACTCGGTTTAAGGTCTAGCCGCATAAAACCTTTGTCCATGCCTGTATAATTCGGCGTCATATCGCAATTCGGTCATTCCTTATTTGCCCCGATTTTTAGTTTCACCGGAGCAGGTGAAACAGGAACTAAAAGATGATTTTCGTATCTGTTACTCGTTATACTATATTGCTTTATGCTGAAGGTTTTGGTCCTAGTGACCTCAATAAAGCCACCACAATTATCATTATTATACAGAAAAGTGAAGACATTAATTATGTATTTATCGTCAACGAATTCTACAATGACACTTCCGTTTCCTCAACTACAATTCTAAGAATGTTCTCTGTAGTGTACAAACAACTGTCATAGGTGTTTGTACTCAAACTGATTTTATAACAGTTGGCATACATAGTTAACGAAGACAACTCGTTATATCCAGTTCCATGGTGGTGTGTTAATGTATATGCAATAACGATAACTTAGATCAAATGAATAGTAATTCGTTTAACCCACTACAAAGAGTAGAAGGGAAAATTATTTTCAACACTATGCAATGAAGGGAGCCGGAAACCATTGTCAAAAGACGTTTGATGTTTTGGGAAGATTAAAACGCCGTCAATAAACACAAAGTGGTAACTGTTAAATCTTCTCTCTCTTATTATGGCTCTAGGTTAGTACTGTTTATTCGGCATTTCGGGTGGCTTCGGCTGCATTGTAACCTACTGGAAAAAGTCTTCAGGCACGGGTACCGATATCTTTGGTGGATTTGCCAGGGATTGGTCAATCGGAGCCTTTTTTGCCGGCACTTCCTCATGATCCCATACCACGTGGGACGGGAGGATGTAATAATTTATTTAATCAGTTGACGAGTGTCTACAGTGGAGACCTGGTAAGAACTGATAGTCCGCCTCTCAGTGGTTTGCCGGGGTGTGGCCGCTGCCGCACGCAGCTTCTTGGAGCCAGAGGTGCGAGTTGAGTGTCAAGCGGAGACCAAATAACTGGGATACCCTGAGCATGACAGACGCCGCGACCAGATATGCAGCTCCTGCACGGCACTCAATACATCCCCACCCTTATTGGTGATTTTTATGGCCGAAAACGGTTTTCCATACTAGAGATATCAAAAGCGATCGGCATTAAAACTTCATCGGGTGAAGCAAGAACTAAAAGACCGTTTTCGTATTATATTATTTTTTTATGCTGAATGTGACGTAATAAAGCGCTTAACACTATTATTGACTGGAACATGAAGGGCGCTACGACAGTTGCGTTGGCTATGCCTCCATTTCTGCCCTTTAAATAAACAGCGACTTCCTGATTGAGATTTGAATGTTACCTACTTGCACTCGATTGCTGCACACTGATATGAAGTTGTCCACCGGCCCGGCAGCGCCAACCTGTGCGTGGTGACGCTGCAAGACAGTGGTTTATCAGCTCTGTCGCTGGGCGGCGCAGAACACGTCAGAACCAAAACAGCCGAAGACGTTGTAGAAGCATTGACATTTTCTCCGCGTCTGACACCGACGCCTTATTTCGTGGCTGGATTTCATATCAGTGCAAGGTAACATTCAAATCCCAATCAGGAAGTCGCTGTTTATTTAAAGGGCAGAAATGGAGGCATAGCCAACGCAACTGTCGTAACGCCCTTCACACGAGGAATTATCATGACGAAGACCATGTTCCAGTCAATAATAGTGGTAAGCGCTTTATTGAGTCACATCCAGATTGGGATTTGAATGTGACCTGAAGCTTCACTGTATTCTATGTCGTGCGTTAGATAAATTATTTCCGCCAAAAACAAGCTAATAATGGCTATTTAGCTGTGGTCGTTTTGTGTGATGACAATGCCAGAGGCCACTGGTATTCGTACAACTCACACATTAATCCTACTTAAATTAATAACAATATAAGACAGCATATCAAATCATCAACGACACCCGATAACCAACCACGGAAAATGTTACACATGACGGGTTTATTAGATGATGCCAAGGAAAACACGCTGCGGTGATGGTGAGACCACCGTATGTAACCAAAGTTGACAATCACTGCAATAAGTCAGAGCTGGTAAAAGACAGGCGCAAAGTCACGATACTGCGTGGAATTGTGAAAAAGGGTGAATTCACTCCCGCCTTCTATTGAGATCCGCACTGAACTCGCTGTGGGCCTTGACCGTCCGCGGAATCTTCATCCATGTAGGCTTCACGATTACCGCCGCCAGGACCCTTCGTGAAGTCGCGTTGAGGATCAAATGCAAGAAGATCGCAGTGTTCTGCTTCATCGGATACGATGTCTTCCACGCCACGAGGAAGGAGCTGTCGAAGCTTGCCACAGACTTTGGGATCCAGCGAATCAGGAAATTCAATCGCGAACTTGATGACCAATCGACCTCGCTCGAAGGGACTTTTGTAACGCGGCATGCCCTCGTTAAGTATAGAGCGGAATTCGTCGGGTTTGATGACTTCGCCACTATTGCTTTCAATCACCAAATCTCTTTTGTCTAGAGTCTTGATTATGCGACGAAAGCCCGTGAGGGCTTCTGATACCGAGAGGGTCATAGAGTAAATAAGATCCATCTTCCGTCGATGAAAGCGTTCGTGGGGCTGTTCATCTATTGCAAAGACAATATCGCCGGGCTCGACACCTGGTTCTTGGTCACCTTCACCACTGAAGCGGATAGTTTGGTTGTCCTATATACGCGAGTAAGCGACAGAAAGTATAACGTACCCCCATGCCTTTGTCGATTTCGACGACTAAAAGTTTCTTTTCGCGTACAACCTTCTTTCCGTTACAATTTTTACAACGATCCTTGGGGTCAATGACTTCCTTATTACCATGGCACGTCGAACAAGTCGTCTGTGATTGTTGAACGAAACCTATTCCAATTTGGCGGATGTGGACTTCAACGCCAGTGCCCCTACATGTACGGCATGGCGTGACTGAGCCAGCCTTGCCACCTCGACCTAGGATTCTATTAACGGGCAAAAAGAAACAGTACCGTCACACTTGTCGCAAATTACACTTTTGGTGACATTCAATTTCCGCGTGGTACCATTGTACAACTCCTCAAGAGTTACGCTAAGGGGGTGTACAGTGTCGCGGCCACGCTGTGGACCGCGGTGACGATTTCCCCCCATACCGCCTCCAAAAAACATGTCGAAGATGTCCATTGGATTATGGAACATCGAATCGGAGCCACCTCCCTCTTTAAGCGCCTGTTCGCCACCCTCGTCGTAAATCTGACGTTTTTTGGGGTCCGACAGAACCTCGAAGGCTTGAGATATTTCCTTGAACTAGATGGAAAATCACGGCAATACTATTTATCTTACCTTTTCTGCACCTTCGGGATTTTTGTCCGGGTGGAATTTCAGGGCCAACTTTCGATAACACTTTTTAATATCTGAAATCGTAGCATCTGGTGACACACCAAGGATTTCGTAGTAACGTTTTTCCCGAACCATCGCAACCCGTTTGTGCAAGCAACAGCACCGTTTCAAAAAAAGTAAACGCCAAGTCTTCTCGATGTTATTGATAACTAAAACAAACCAATATAAAATGTATTCCAAAAATTCGATCGTAGAGATTACAATCGTTTTTCGAACATTCTACATATATAAGTGGATTAAATATATCCTTTTATTATAAAAAACACATTATAAACTATTGTCGATTTAGTTCAATTCCATTGTGAATCGAGAAAGGGGATATTCGAAGACGTCTTGATCTCCCGTGTAATTCATATCAGACGCAAAAAAGTAGAATAAGGGATAAGAACTGTATTTACACTGCAGATAAATAGGCTAGAAAAGCTTGTAAATGTACGCGGCAACCTAAACGGGCGGTCGACGGTTGTGGTTGTTTGGATTTAAGCCGGTAAACAATAACCCTATTCTCGGCGCCGTTCATCAATAATGTTAATACGTTGACTGTGTGTTGTTTAACCTCAAAGAGGCCGTCGTATGAACGCTGGATGGGCTGTCGCAGCGGACAAATAAACACTTTTTTGGTGATTGGTACATATGCCAAGGCTGTGTAGGTGGTCGGCGAGCAGTTTAGCGTATGTAATTGACAAAGTGTCTTATGCGGATAAATAATTTGTTCCAGCATGCTCGTAGGGAGGGGGCAATGATAAAAACATTTCATCGCAACTTCCATGTTGTCCTGAATACCAGTTCTGCTTGGGTACCTTGCAGGTCTGATATGATTTCCGCCCAATCCTATCTGTTGTATCGAGCCTTGGGGGCTGCCCTAAGCTGTGAGTTAAACTGCTCGACCCTGCAAATGGGTACGGGGTTATATGATTTAGTTCGTAATCGGAGACTTCCAATGAACTCGTGCGTCTTGCAGAAGGCAATCGACTCGGTCGGTTGGAATTAAAAGCCCATCTCATGTACCCGCGTCCAACCATATATTAAAGTACGTGGTTTGAATGTGAGTCTGGCAGGTCGAAAAACATCAATTTTGCCGTGTAATGCCGAGTCACTATGACAAGCGAAAACGATATTTTACCCAAGTGGGTCCTTCGAAGGGCCATGCCATTTAAAGCGACTAGCAATCCGTTTTGCTGAATCTTAGGCTCCGGGAGTGAGCAAGGAAGTTTGTTTCGTCGAAAAAGGCTTGGCGAATTAAATGACTTACGCGGTGGTTTCAATCGTCGCATAACCTCGTGATTCCTGTGTGAGAACAACTCATGGGTGCGTTAGTGAGAGACGAGTTGTCAGTAACAATATGAGCTTCCTTTGTGGCTAGCGCCAGAGAAAAGGTAGGTGATATATGGTGTCATCGTAAAGCCTTTGATAGTGATGCACGAAAGACCGTTAGATAATGTTTATCGATTCACGAGTGACCCTGTGTATTGGTTACGTGTAGGATGATTATGCAGTGTCCAATTCCACCTCTTGGGGCGACAATGGGACGCCACGTTTCAAATATTTCCACCAGTTCTAATTCATAATAATATATAATGGTGCCATACAAAAAGTGGCGGTAAATGCGTTGTGGAACGAAGAATGGGTGCTCACTTGGGTTTAGGACACCCAGCCTACGCGTGTTCGCAGAGAGCACGCTCCATAAACCGACAAGAAGTTGACGAGCGAAGACGCATGAGGGGTTCTAGAGAGTTGGCCTGGCCAACCTCATTTATTATTAACACTCGTTATTAGTTATGTTTACCGGTATTCGGGAAATTGAGGCCAGTAAGGGAATGTGAGGAATAAGTCAGTCAAACGATTAGACGGAATGTTGGCATACGGGAGAGGGAGAAGTACACGGTGACCTTAAAACCCGGCTTGGTTTACTTTACTCTAAGAGATTTAAGGAAGGGAATTAATACAAAGGCGCTTAACCTATTGTTTAAGTTATTGGCCATTAGAAACAATTTGTACACTTTTCCACCAAAACGACAGCACTCTCTTATTCATACAAGCAATGCAATGTTACACTTGCTTTTAATAATAATAATAACTGTGGTGTCTTTATTAAGGTCACGAGGACCAAACCTTTCAACACAAAGCAAGACATTATAACAAGTACTAGATTTGAAAATTGTCTTTTAGTTCCTGCTTCACCTGCAATGGTGAAACTGAAAATCGGGACAAATAAGGAATGGCCGAATGGTCACCGTTCTTGTGGGTATTGAACAGTATAGCATACGCATTGGTCGAAGAGATTTATACTTCGATAAACTTGATAAGAGTCGATGGGAGGTGTCCCTTCAAATACGAGCAGTGAACAACTATTGAAGCGGCGTGGAACGATGATCTTTTTGATGGAGAGCATATGAAGGCCACTAGAAAACGAGATTATTTTGGAAAGCCTACGAAGGTTCGATTTGGAGCTCGAGGCAAAATTATGGATTGAAGAGATTTCAGGAGTGTCAACATCGGCTCTCAGGGAAAAAGTAATTGAGATTTATTTTGATCCATTCAACAGAAAACCATTCTCCGAAGACCACTTCAGTACTTCAGTGACTGCCTGATCGAGCTGTTGGATATCTCCTTTCGTCTTGCAGGCATGGCATAAAGTTAAGTCATCGGCGTATTTTATTAGTGTAACCTCGTTTGGAGACCGAAGGCTAGACGTTTAATAGTTAAAAATTAATGGCAATGAACCGTTTGCGCCACTTGTCAATGCGTGTTGGGGAAAGCGTATCGCAGCGCAATCGGTAAGAAAACCACGGAAAATAATTATCATTACCAGGAAGCGACGCGTCGCATGGTTGTGAAATGTAGAGCGCGCCTTCAATGTGTCACGTATGGAAGGAAATATTCGCCAATATTTGCCAAGCAACTTCGCTTTCTATCGTTTATCCCTACACCGTTGTGCTGGACGAACTGAAAAATCGGGTCGGACTAAATGTGGCTATCGGTCTAGGTGAGAGCGTTGATGGAAGGGAGGTTGGTTTCGTACGGGCGTTAAGTCGGTCACGGCGAGGTGTACCTCCCTACAGGCACACCTGTGTTCGTGTACGAGGACACCAGGCGTGGATCCCTGATAAGGCGACACAGATTGAATTCGTGGAGAATATCAACGTTAATATTCGAGGGGAATCGATTAAAGCCCTATTACTGAGAAATGCGGCTTCTAACCTAAATGGGAATTCTGAAACCATTGCTTGCGGGGATTGCGATAGAGAAGGACATATCTTGTCCTTTGTATCGAACACAAAGTAAAGGTTATTTGTGTTGTTGTGAACAAAACGACGCGAATCCTCGAGCCAGAAGAGTGTGCCTCTATAACCGTCTATTGATTGCGTATCTCGACCGCAGACACTGGGATTTGCAGTGCCGTATTTTGCGAGAAATCGGGCGGTAGCAGCCTCATTTAAACGTGGGCGATTGCCTTTATTTAAAGTGGATGAAACTCAGCAGGTTAGACAAGGGTTGCGTTGATGACTACGCTCCCGGAATTAGGCACGCAGTTTTCTTTTCAAATTGATTGAATAAACGCCGTAAATCGACTTGCCACACTTCGGGGCGGTGAATAGCTTTTTACTGGGGTGTCTGGGAAGACAGGCTTCCTATACATGTTGTTCCTAGGCTTCGGGTACTCCATCATCCATGTTAAACGTCATCGGCCACCGCGCCAATTGAACGGTTCGAGACGGGCGGGGGACTTTTATTGAAAATTGATTTTATAAAGTTGTCGTCAAGGCACCTGTCGCCGCAGATGCTTGCGATCGCCTATTTCAGCAGTACTCACGACAATCTCCCGCGATGCAGATCTAAATTTCGTATTTTATGGTGGTGTAGGCGTTTAAGCCGGTAATTTTGATGACATGCTTGAAACGGCTGGCCGACTCAATTGTCAGGACGCCCGCAAAATTGTGGAATTCGGTCAGCTCCTTCGTGATGCAAGAGCATTATGATCGTGACTCGATCACCGTGAATAATAATAATAATAATTGTAGTGGCTATATTGAAATCAAGAGGTCCACAAGAGGCAGTATAACAAGTATTAGATGTGAAAATTGTCTTTTAGTTCCTGTTTCACCTGCTCTAGAGAACTTAGAAATCGGGACAAATATGTAATGACCGAATTGCGATATGCCGCCGTTCTTGTTTGCATTGAACGGTATAGCCTACGCATTGGTCGAAGAGATTTACATTTAGATACACTTTTATAGAGGTGGTAGGGGTCACGTAAAATACGAGCAGCGATTAGTGAACAATTATTGAAGTTGCGTTGAACGGTGATTTGTTAATGTATGCCGTCCAGACAGGGGGGTTTTAATGCGTAAACTAGCCTTGCCCCTCTTTTGATGAATCAATAATTAATCAAATTAGTTATTAGACTCAGAGACAAAAAATGCCTTTAAGGCATGTTGATGCTCAATTAATACCCCCGGTAATTACTGTCAACCATCTCCTGGGTTTGCTTTCTTAAAATATTTTGAACCTATAAAACCCGTAAAATATACGTTGAATAGTAATAAAATGTGGATGGGCGTATTCATGTTCTCCTCGCATTAACAAGGTAGATAGATTATTACTTTTATTTGACTAAAAATTGATTAATAAAAACCATATCACCCGCGCGGTACAATATCTGGCCTTGTCGCCCTCTTACCCAGGAGATATTTCTGTGAATCCTTTTCCACTTTTCGATTGAATACGGTTAGATGCGTTTATATTCACTTTAATGTTCAAAAATAAATTTTTCTGCACACGTTTTAAAATGTTTTTCATCACAATTGTTAATAGATGGAAGTTCCCTCACTGGTAGACCTTCCCGTTGAGGTCGCCCTACGCATATGCCGTCTGCTATCATCGTTGGATTTAACTAATTGTTGTGCTGCGATTCCTTCTTACCGTCGTATCCTCAACTCACCCGCTGGTATTCGGCTGCTACGTAGAGATTTGTCGAATTGGAAGTGGATGGATCAGCGTCTCTCGCGCCTCATTCTATCACCATCTCAGGCTCTCTGTTTTAACAATTTAGTCGACGCCCTTCGTTATCGCCATGAACTGCAAACTGCCTTCCACGAGCAGTGTTCGTCCTTTTCGTATTCTGAAGAGCTCGGGTCAGTTAAATGTGTCCTTCTTGGACCTGGAGTCGATACACCTGGATTCTTCTCTGGTTTCTTTGAAACCCTACTTCAGGCCATGGACCTTCAGGCAGATGTACGTCTTCATGAATCGAGTGTACCGAGCCCGCCTATGGGTTGGACTGGACATGGCATTCCGATTCGTATTCCAATTTCCGGACCTGGTAATTCTGGAGCCCCACTGATGCGTATGACCACGTTGCATGCCAGAGATCAACGATCGCGCGAGGTGGAATCCAGCCGATTGTCGGGAAGTTTTATACTCAACAACGGTCAACTTACCTCGGAGTCGGCGAGTCTTATTGAATTAAATGATCTCGTCATTTATACTATTGACTGTCGCCGAGGATTTACAGTCTGGGATGATGTTTGCATTGAGCTGTCAGAAGTTGTAAAAGTTCTTACACCGCAACAATCGCTGCTTGTATTGGGACTCTGTCGGAAGGATGCAGATGCGAACGACCTTGTCTCAGCAGCTGAGGTCGTGCACGAACTTGGTGGTGTTGATGATGGTCCCCTTGCTCTTGTGAGGACCAGCTGGAGAGTTTGGTGCACCGTCTGCGATGGAAATCAGTACACAAATTTAAATGAGATTTTTACATGGGCTTTCATTGACGTATATTCAAAAAGGTTGCCTGATGCTCAAGGTAATCTGTCGTCGATGTGGAGAAGATTTTCTCAATTTTTTTGACTTTTACAATATTTATGCCAACTTTTTTATAATAAATATTCTCACCAGATATGTCGGTGAGGTTGGGAGACTTGCACTTCTTGGGGTCATAGATTTCAAAGTCTATAGTCACCAGCTTTGCGTAATTAATGCTCGTAGGTTCCTGGTTGGATGAGCGTTTGGGTGGAATTATTTTGCCTCTCTCGATGCACATAATAGTATTCACGAAGATCAAAAGGTTTCGCGTTACAATTTACAACAAACAAAATCGATACAGGGAGTGACGATTATACTTGGAAGATGCACAGTGAGTCAAAACGAAGCGATATAAATGTGCATAAAGTTTCGAAACGTCGTCCATTTGCGAAACAATAAGTACACGTAATTAGCGTTGTATTTCTGATTCATCAGAACATGCTGTATTGTAAGTCTAAACACAGATCCTGAGGCCAGAATTTTTGTATTTTGTTCTCCACCTCGCTGAGTCCTTTGTCAGGCTTCTTGTTGTGGGAGATTCTTAATGCAGGAATATTGAATGTGTAGGATATATCCCAGTTTTCTAACTGCAGTTTATCAATCGCACTACCGATTATTTCTCCCTTCCACCACATATGTAACATAGTTGGTAACTTTGGTTGTAAAGTAACGATAAAGGAGTTGTCTTGGACTTCACCTCTGCTTTCAAAACTATCACTCGCTCCCGCATTCTTTCTCAACGGTGTGAAGATGGCGTTGAAAGGTGGTCGATTAAATGGCTTCATAACAATTTCTCTAATCGACGTGAACACGTAAGAGTCGGAAATGAAACCTTGCCAAATAATTGCGGTGTACTACAAGGCGCAGTGCTATCTCCATTCCATTTTAACTACTGCACGTCTAGCCTTCGGTCCCCTAACGACGTGACACGAATGAAATGACTTTTTTATCCATGTTGACAAGACGAATGGTGATTCTCAACAGCTCGGGCAGGTAGTCACTGAGGTACTCGAGTGGTCTTCGGAGAATGGTCTTCTGTTGAATGCATCTCCATTACTTTATCCCTGAGACCCGATGTTGACACTCGTGAAATCTCTTCAATCCATAATTTCGCTCTCCATTCAAGAAATCATCGTTCTACGCCACTTACATAGTTGGTCACTAATCCCTGCTCGTATTTTAAGTGACCCCTCTCATCCAAGTGTAAATCTCTTCGACCAATGCGTAGGCTATACCGTTCAATACCCACAAGAACGGCGGCATATCGCAATTCCTTATTTGTCCCGATTTTTAGTTTCACCGTTGCAGGTGAGGCAGGAACTAAAAGACAATTTTCAAATCTAGTACTTGTTATAATGTCTTGCTTTGTGTTGAAAGGTTTGGTCCTCGTGACCTTAATAAAGACACTACAGTTATTATTATTAAAGGCAAGTGTAAAATGGCATTGCTCGTATGAATAAGAGAGTGCTGTCGTTTTGGTGGAAAAGTGTACAAATTGGTTCTTATGGCAAATAGGTTAAACAATGGGTTGAAGCGCATTTGTATTAATTCCCTTTCTTAAATCTCTAAGAGCAAAGTCAACCAAGCCGGGGTTTAAGGTCACCGCGTACTTCTCCCTCTCCCGTATGCCAACATTCCGTCTAATCGTTTCAGTGACTTATTCCTCACATTCCCTTACTGGCCTCAATTTCCCGAATACCGGTAAACATAACTAATAACGAGTGTTAATAATAAATGAGGTTGGCCAGGCCAACTCTCTAGAACTCCTCATGCGTCTTCGCTCGTCAACTTCTTGTCGGTTTATGTAACTTGCTCTCTCCGAAAACGCGTAGGCTGGGTGTCCTAAACCCAAGTGAGCACCCATTCTTCGTTCCACAACGCATTTACCGTCAATTTCTGCATGGCACCATTATATATTATTATGAATTAGAACTGGTGGAAATGTTTGAAACGTGGCGTCCCATTGTCGCCCCAAGAGGTGGAATTGGACACTGCATAATCATCCTACACGTAACTAACACACAGGGTCACTCGTGAAAGTCAGGTCGAGTATTAGATGCCGGGTGATGTTGCAGCAGGTTTCCGCCACCCAGCCTCTAATTCGGTGGATCAGAGGCGCGCCGCGGCTTACATGCCGATGACGCATACCTAACCAAAACCACTGGACATGTGCGTTCTGTCGATTCGCTCAGGTCACGACACGCGATCGATTGCGAGCTCTGCTACCAGCTAATCCACAGCTGCGTCAGCTAAATACAGCCTGAATGACCTCTTAATTTGTGACTTATTTACTAAAATGATGGGTATTAGTCATGCTGTATGTGGTGTAGACACAGGCCTGCCCTCGAAAAGTTTGCTGTGAAAATAAACTCCACGTGTCGTTTCCAACGTGGTGATTTTGTAAAATAATTTATATGCTACTCAATACTTCTAAGTATACAATACCGAAACATCACGGCGGTAAACTGGGCTGTTTTTCAAACTGTTCGTAACTTTCGGTTTTTCGAGTTTAGGTATGTTAATTGGCGAAAATTCCACCTTATTCGTAGGAACCCATGCTAGAGACAGGCTAGACTAGTTATAGAGACGCACTCATAAAATAGAAACGGCACAATTTGCACTTAATGCGTATCTACAGACAAACAAATTCACGAGTTGCTTGGAAAGGACAGATAAGGCCAGGTGTATACACAAAATCGTCGTTCTTTTACGTTGGCCGCAACTTTTCGATTGTCGTACCTTCCAGCAGCATGGGCTTCTCTGGCATCAACAGAGGGGAGAGAGAGGGCACGTCGATTCAATTGTCCAAACTGCGCGCTATCGTCAAGCAGACGAGATTATTTCGCGAAAACTACAGCCATGGGAAGCATGAATAACAACCACTCTCCAAAGTTATAAGGTACAAGCTGAAACCGTCCAAGCGTAGCTGCGGATCAGTTCACCTCATTCTCCTACTTATAGTTATAGGCTGTTGATTGCTGTTCACTTCCACAATTCCTCGTTGTAAATAAATGTCTTAAAATGGTCCATTTACCCTTAAAGAGGCGAGGCGTCATGTTAGCCCAAGTGGTGAACGCGTCCGTCCCCATTCGATCTATGTGACCATGTCGTGTTGACCCAATCCCAATATCTCAGTTGATCGATATATTTTGTAGCTGGACACAAATATCTTTAGTTAAGCTTGGCGTCTTTAATAGCTGCCACAAAGTAGCGTGTTTCAGGCAAGCATTAAGCCGCGTCTACTCGATACTGGTCCACGGGAGATAGCACCCGGCACATCATGGTGCCTAACGACGGTCAACCTTACCATTAGCCGCTATGCTAAGAGACCATTTATCCTGGCAACAGTGGACCTCCCAGTGAAGTGGCAGGCAGATAACAGCACGCTCCTAGTCGATAGAAGGCTATGCAGGATCAGATGTAGGTCCGTCTCTGGTTTCAGTGCAGACTTCAAACCCAGATGCTCTACATCCACGTTGACGGCGCTAATCTCAGTGTTTAATAGTTCGCCGCTCCAAAAGCGCCAGACTTGTGATAGTGTTTTACCAGGCCATCGCGCGGGGTTTCGAGGACACAATATCAACCATTCCACAATAATGTGCCAACCTACACATTACACGGGATAGGCGTATTTTATGACGGCTAAGACTGTTATTTTTTTATCTGGTTCATCTATAGTGAAGAAACACACTCTCTCCCTCAATACAGGATGCTTCAGACTGCATCACACAAGGACAAAGCTGCCTTCATCCACGGTCAGCGTATTTTTCCCGTTATAAAGACCCATCCCATTTTCACCTCACTATTCCTTAGCTTATATTCACGCATCTTATTATACTCACATTTTGGCAATTCAATGTTTTTTTCTCATTACGACTGTCTGGGACATTCGCTGGGTTCCACGTTTACCGCTACAAAAACCCCAGCGCAGGTCTAACATTTATTGGGTCAGAATCACCCACTGAAAGAGCGTTTCAATGGTGTGACGAAAGGCAGATGTATAGCGGTTAGATTTGTGTGTCAACATCGGCTCTCGGGGAAAATTTAATTGAGATGCATTTTGATCCATTGAACAGAAAACCATTCTCCGAAGACCACTCGAGTACTGCAGTTACTGCCAGCCCGAGCTGTTGAGAATCTCCATACGTCTTGCAGTCATGGCATAAAGTTAAGTCATCCGGGTATTTTATTAGTGTCAACCGAAGGCTAGACGTTTAATAGTTAAAAATTAATGGCAATGAACCGTTTGCGCCACTTGTCAATGCGTGTTGGGGAAAGCGTATCGCAGCGCAATCGGTAAGAAAACCACGGAAAATAATTATCATTACCAGGAAGCGACGCGTCGCATGGTTGTGAAATGTAGAGCGCGCCTTCAATGTGTCACGTATGGGTATGAAATATTCGCCAATATTTGTCCAAGCAACTTCACTTTCTATCGTTGATCCCTACACCGTTGTGCTGGACGAACTGAAAAATCGGGTCGGACTAAATGTGGCTATCGGTCTAGGTGAAAGCGTTGATGGAAGGGAGGTTGGTTTCGTACGGGCGTTAAGTCGGTCACGGCGAGGTGTACCTCCCTACAGGCACACCTGTGTTTGTGTACGAGGACACCAGGCGTGGATCCCTGATAAGGCGACACAGATTAAATTCGTGGAGAATATCAACGTTTATATTCGAGGGGAATCGATTGATGAGAAATGCGGCTTCTTACCTAAATGGGAATTCTTAAACGATTGCTTGCGGGGATTGCGATAGAGAAGGACATATCGCGTCCTTTGTATCGAACACAAAGCGAAGGTTATTTGTGTTGTTGTGAACAAAACGACGCGGATCCTCGAGCCAGAAGAGTGTGCCTCTATAACCGTCTGTTTATTGCGTATCTCGAGCGCAGACACTGAGATTCGGTCAGCTCCTTGGTGATCCAAGGGCATTATGATCGTGACTCGATCACCGTAAATAATAATAATAATTGCAGTCACGAGGACCACAACTTTTAGAAGTTAAAAGAGGCAGCATAACAAGTACAAGATGTGAAAATTGTCTCTTAGTTCCTGCTTCACCTGCAACGGTGAAACTAAAAATCTGGACAAATATGGAATGACCGAATTGAGATATGCCGCCGTTCTTGTTTGCATTGAACGGTATAGCCTACGCATTGGCCGAAGAGATTTACATTTAGATAAACTTTAAAAGAGGGGGTGGTAGGGGTCACGTAAAATACGACCAGCGATTAGTGAAGAATAATTGAAGTGGCGTTGGACGATGATTTGTACAGGTATGCCGTCCAGCCAGGAGGGTTGTAATGCGTAAACTAGCCTTTTAACTCTTTTGATGAATCTTTAATTAATCAAATTTGTTATTAGACTCAGAGACAAAAAAATACCTTGAAGGCACGTTGATGCTCGATTAATACCGCGGTAGTTACTGTTAACCATCTCCTGGGTTTGCTTTCGGATAATATTTTGAACCTATAAACCCGTAAAAAATACGTTTAATAGCAATAAAACGTGGATGGGCGTATTCATGTGCTCCTCGCATAAACAAGTTAGAAATATTTTTTTTTATTTGACTGAAAGTTGATTAATAAAAACCATATCCCCGCGCGGTACAATATCTGGCCTTGTCGCCCTCTAACCCAGGAGCTGTTCCCGTGAATCCCTCTCCACTTTTCGATTGAATACGGTTAGATGCGTTTATATTCACTTTAATGTACAAAAATAATTTTTTTATGCACACGTTTTTAAATGTTTTTCATCACAATTTTTAATAGATGGAAGTTCCCTCACTGGTAGACCTTCCCGTTGAGGTCGCCCTACGCATATGCCGTCTGCTATCATCGTTGGATTTAACTAATTGTTGTGCTGCGATTCCACGCTACCGTCGTATCCTCAATTCACCCACTGGTATTCGGCTGCTACGTAGAGATTTGTCGAGTTGGAAGTGGATAGACCAGCGTCTCTCGCGCCTCATTCTATCATCATCTCAGGCTCTCAGTTTTAACAATTTAGTCGACGCCTTTCGTTATCGCCATGAACTGCAAACTGACTTACACGAGCAGTGTTCGTCCTTTTCGTATTCTGAAGAGCTCGGGTCAGTTAAATGTGTCATTCTTGGACCTGGAGTCGATACACCTGGATTCTTCTCGGGTTTCGTTAAAACCATACTTACGGCAGATGGACGTTTTCGTGAATCGAGTGTCTCGGGCCCGCCTATGAGTGTGACTGGACATGGCATTCCTATTCGTATTCCAATTTCCGGACCTGGTAATTCTGGAGCCCCACTGATGCGTATGACCACATTGCATGCCAGAGATCAAGGATCACGCGAGGTGGAATCTAGCGGATTGTCGGGAAATTTTATAATTATCAACGGCCAACTTACCTCGGAGTCGGCATGTCTTATAGAATTAAATGATCTCGTCATTTATACTATTGACTGTCGCCGAGGATTTACAGTCTGGGATGATGTTTGCATTGAGCTGTTAGAAGTTGTAAAGGTTCTTACACCTCAACAATCGCTGCTTGTATTGGGACTCTGCCGGAAAGATGCAGATGCCAACGACGTTGTCTCAGCAGCTGAGATCGTGCACGAACTTGGTGGTGTTGATGATGGTCCCCTTGCTCTTGTGAGGACCAGCTGGAGAGTTTGGTGCACCGTCCTCGATGGAAATCAGTACACACATTTAAATGAGATTTTTACATGGGCTTTCATTGACGTATATTCAAAGAGGTTGCCTGATGCTCAAGGTAATCTGTCGTCGATGCGGAGAAGATTTTCTCAATTTTATTGACTTTAACGATATGTATGCTAACTTTTTTATAATAAATATTCCTACCACATATGTCGGTGAGGTTGGGAGACTTGCACTTCTTGGGGTCATAGATTTCAGAGTCTATAGTCACCAGCTGTGCGTAATTAATGCTCGTAGGTTCCTGGTTGGATGAGCATTTGGGTGGAATTATTTTGCATCTCTCGATGCTCATAATAGTATACACGAAGATCAAAAGGTTTCGCGTTACAATTTACAACAAACAAAATCGATACAGGGAGTGACGATTATACTTGGAAGATGCGCAGTGAGTCAAAACGAAGCGATATAAATGTGCATAAAGTTTCGAAACGGCGGCCATTAGCGAAAAAAAGAACACGAAATTAGCGTTGTATTTCTGATTCATCAGAACATGCTGTGTTGTGAGTCTAAACACAGATCCTGAGGCCAGAATTGTT
>JAPUBX010000611.1:0-227382 GCA_028672205.1 Proteocephalus fallax
TTTTGACATATTTGCGACGCTAAATATGATAGTATTGTATGGAGGGTTGAATAAACCCTGAATATAGAATAGACGAAATGTCTGTAATACCGTAGTACTCTATAAGCCAACCGAGACCCTTAACGAATAAGACACGTGCAGCAAGCAGAATTCTTATTCGAATGTGTAACGTACAATATACGTTAGTATAGTAAAACACAATTAATAATTATAGTTAGCAATCACCACAACATTTAAATCGATGTTACCTTTTGTTTGCTTATATGCATTTCAAGTTGACTGGTTAGTTATATCATAAAAAAATGCTTATTTAAACTAATTGCATGCCAATTGATCAAAGTTCATTTCTTAAAGAGCTGTTAAAGAGCTTATATTTAAAGTTTTTTTATTAGGTTACATAATTGCAATGGTCAAACAAAAAATAGACATTAATGATTGAAAAGAAAACGTCAGTCGAAGGGTTTTTGAAGTCGATGTTGTTCCGTATGTCGTTGATACTGGCCGTTTCGTTGATGTTTCGGTTGCCATTGACCTTTTTAGGAGTAGTTGAGATCTCGGTAGCTGTTGTGGTTTTGTTTGTCGGTGACATATCTGTGACCGTTGCGGGTTCGGTTTTCGTTGAGGTTTCCGTGGTTGTTGCGATGTCGATGGCCGTTGTGGCTTTGGTTGTCGTTGAAGCGTGGGCGGTTGTTTCCGTAAGTTGAGCGACAAAAAAGGTAATGATCCGACCATTACTAAAAGTAAATTCATAGCGTGGATGGACAACGTTTCCCGAGATCTCTACAAAGCCATTTCCTACAGACACGAAGAAAAATAAATAAATATAGTTTAATAGAAAAAATATAATTGTTTTTACAAAAATAATTTACCATGACTAATGATATTTATGCCTCTGGGTTCCTCATTTTCAGGAACACGTTGTATATATTCCTAAAAAAAAGAGTTCAGATTGATGCAGTAAAACGCGAAATTAATATAAGCTACATTAGAGATCTAAAAAAACACTTACTCCTTGATTTGAACTAAATCCGTGACTAAATCCGTCTACAGTGTCACCTAATTCGACCTCCCGTAAGCAAAGAAGTGTCGATTCATCGCAATTCATCGACGTGCTTCACGAAAGCAATGAAACATATTTAAAACTTACATTTTCTTGCAACTAACGATAAGCAAATCTCAAAGTGATCAGATAAATAGCATGAAAAAGTCACATACCAAAAAAAAATGAATAAGTATTTTTTTCATAATTTATCAATCAAACGATTCCCCCATTTAAACAAACATGATATATTTATACTAAATTTCGCACGCAAATCGGATTAATGCCACTTAAGAAATCACATGATTGAGCAATTACAATAAAGTGCGTAAAATATGCCAAATTTTTTTATTCAAATCCGATGACTTCCCAAATTTTTATCCACAACGAATATAAAACTGGCATCATACATGCTTTTTTGTGTTGATTACAAGGAAAGCTTAAATTTTTAAAAATCTATTCGTTAAAATCATATAAAATAGTCAAAATGCCCTTATACCATACACACTACCGATTTTAAATATTTTAAATAATATCGGTTTTTGCTTTAGTTAGTAAGGCAACTTGAATTTCTTCTTTAATATTTCTTCGGAAAAAATTCCCGATTCCTTACTTCAAAACCTGTGAAAAATGGAAACTAAGTTTTCCACTTCTACGCATATCGAAAGCTTTACAATTTCCTGATGCTGAAGTAAAAAAACGTAAGTCAACTGTAGCAACGCAAAATAAGTCCTGTTGACATTTGTACCGCGTTAAAAAAATAGAAGGCGTTAATTCGTACATCCATACAAACGTAACCCTTAACGACTTGGCGCATTTCCCGATAATCAGTCTCATTAAAGAAAGGGAGGAAAGACATTGAGTTGTCTAGATTTTCGGTAAACAAATCCGTTGTTCCTAGGCAACAACCCTAAGGGTAAAGCTGTGTTATTTTGGTTTAGAACAAAACGGGATGCAGTCGAACAACGTTGTTCTATATTATAACATACTGTTTTACCACAGATTTGTTGAAAATGCTGACATTCGATTACGTTTTAAAGAAAAGGAGACTTTAAACGTTAAGCTGTTAATCAAACAGTCATCCTTTGTTATTGACGAGTAATAAAACATCAATTAATGCCAGTAACGAACAATATATGCTTTTCGACGTATACACTTTGAATTTGTTTCGTAAAAAGAGTGTAAACGGGTAACATAAATTCTTTTAAGCGAACAAAATGTTGCACCGTTGATAATAACGATGAATTAATCAAATAATTTTGTATTATAATTACAAATTCTAATACGATTAGGCCAACCAGTTAATATACATTTATTCAATTATTGATCCTAGGGCGACATCCTTTGCGCTTCTACTTGATTCAAGTAAGCATTTTAATTTAAACGGTTTTTGGTTTTTATACATAATAACGGCTTTCATTAGTTAGTTATCGATTCATCCATAGATATTCCCGTTTTAAAACAAATAAAGGCTTGGTTACACTTGGGTGACTGCTGCTTGCTTAGCTGTGAAATCTCCGACGGCTTGAGCTATTGAACGCAATGACGCATAACTACACGTTTCTTCATTCACATACATGCACACCTATTTCATGGTGGTTCCACAATCACGCCATGACCTTAAAACCTAGTGTTATTGATCCCACAAAGGCTTAAGCGGATTTTATAAAAAAATATGCGGTTTTCGTATGTGAACTGAAGCACATGATCTGTTTTCACGCAAAATGTTTTGCACTTATGCTTACTCGACTCACCTAGCATACTCTTAGTGTGATGTTTTCGAGAATATTTCTTGCAGCTTTAAAAAAATTTCAGCCAAGATTTACGGCAGTCAAAGGCAAACGTCTCATAGCAATGGTTTCAGTTGTGCGTGAATTCTTGATTCACGTTACCCCTTTAATTAAAACAATTGGGTTTTCCAACTTTTAATTCATTACTCAGCGACTTTAATTGGATTTTTATCGATTTATCCGTCCAAATCGCTGCTTTAAATTTAATTGAGGCTTGGTTACACTATGCAGCCAAGATTAACAGCTGCCAAAATAGCATACTTAATCGTTAGGGTTTCAGTTTTGCGCTTATCCTTGTTACAAGTAACGTCTTCAATTAAAAGGTACTGGTTTTTTAAACTGATAACTGATTTATTAAATAATAGCTTTTATTTTGTGGAAACGAAACCAAAAACATAGTTCAAGGAAACTTCAAAGAAAACCCTTTGAAACCATATTTGATAATACATGACTGAATATAAACTGGTTCCCCGATTGGCGTTAAAAACTATCTGTGTTAGCCTGTGAAAGAATTTTCTTGTAAATGACAAAAATTCTGAAGAAGCCTTTTATTTAAAGGCATCACTCCGACGAAGACATTTCATGTTCACCTTTTGTTCAATCTGTTCTGCCAAAACGATGTGATGGCTTTTGAGTAAGCGAAAGTATGCAGGATCTATGAAAAACTCGATCCACGCCTGCTGTGTTTCGAAGCACGGTCTTTGTAACAACGCTTGGCCGCAGCAGTGACTTTTGGACAGAAAAAGAACCGTGAATTATTTGATTTTATGTAAATTGCGGAGGCCCTCAATTTATGTGCGCGCGATCCCGAAATACCAAAGTAAGCCAATGTCGATTCATACTACTTCTTTTTAAACGTTTTTTAGTCGATTCGGTTGTTTTGTTGCAGGTTAAAGCAAAGACGAAGCAGGTTTTTCAACCTTGTCTTACAACGTTTTGTTTCGGGAGTAAACTGTTTACATGCCGATGAGGTTGTAAAACACTGTAATCAGGAACCTTGTGTTAATGAAATAACGATAAAGGAAATTGGAAAATTAATTTAAACTAACCAAAGCAACTGCAAACTTCTCTACTTCTTTCAATAATAATCGGTTACAATCGCTTATTGAAACTTGTCGAATAATATTGCAAAATGCTACAAATTCTACTTAAGTACCTACACGTCTTCCAAGACTACTCATATTACTAAAGGTCTCTTGAAAACTGCTTATTAAACTTGAACAACTACTTATAAGACTAT
The DNA here is from genome assembly GCA_028672205.1 of Proteocephalus fallax. Lineage (NCBI taxonomy): Eukaryota > Metazoa > Platyhelminthes > Cestoda > Proteocephalidea > Proteocephalidae > Proteocephalus > Proteocephalus fallax. Next base: position 4,070 of record JAPUBX010000611.1, read on the forward strand.
TACTAGTTCAAACAAGTTTGATACGACAAAGATGACTTCTACCACTAATGATATGATGAATACTTTAAAGGGTTGATAATAGATATGTTCTTATCCAAACGGTCACTCCGAATATAAGGAATCAAGACGATCACTTCGTAGGTTCGAATTAGGAGGTGTGTCTATTTATCGTTTTAAACAAACGTAAATAAATCATTACACTACAAGGCACCCTCCTAAGAAATGTAGTTGTGAAACGACGAAATGGATTATCAGATATACGTGGTAAGTTTGGTTGGGAATGTCCTTGGCGTTTCGAATAGGAATGGGGATGCGCGTTGAGAGATTGGGAGACCTACAGGTGGGTTGTCCTTGGGTTGGTAATGTTTAAAAGGATTGTCCGAGTTTCGTTCACACAGTTGGTCAAAAATGGTAATCGTCATCGGGTCACTCGACGGAGCACGTAACGGGGTAAAATTTTCACCCACCGGCGTTTCCTCCACAAAAGCCGCTTTGAGACGATTAATGCTGACCATGTCCTCTACGCCGTTCATTAGCACTGTACAAACTTTGGCTTTACGTTTCCTGGCCTCAAAAGGTCCATATTAGGGAAGCTGGAAAGGCTGTCGTACAGGGTCGCAGCGGACAAAAACATCTAAGCACTTCTCTAGCGCCGGATCCAAATGTGAAGGTTGTGTATGTGGTCGAGGAGCGATTGAGCGCAGATTTCTGGCAAAAGTCTTATGTGCATCAAGAAATCGCTAATGGTGTGCTCATATCTGGGGAAATATGCGGCGAAAAACTCTCCAGGTTATCTTAACGTTGTCTTGTATACTAGTTCGGCTGGGCGACTTCGATTATCCGGTTTGATCGTCGATCTGATGCGTAGTGTCTGTGGCCTTTTGAAGGCCCCCACCGTTAAAAAGAAATTATTTTGATTTTTGAGGAAAATCTGTTTTTTTCAAAACATCTCCATTGACCGTTTTACTACACTGTGAAAAGAAATACCTTTGTTTTAACTCATCAATTTCATAGATTTACCCTTGATCAAACGAATATACTCGCGAAAACAGCTCACCGAATACCGCAAACACTTTATTGTTGACGCAAGTTTATCTGAGACCTTTCTTAAGGTGCAAATCGATGTTTCACAGGTTATTTTTTTGAAAAAAAGCATCGATGAATCCATATTTTCCTCGCATTACTAATGCGGCATTAATCGACTGACCGCAGAAAAACAGCGGTTTGTGCCTATAACTACTGCGCTCCCCCCACCACCACAACTCATTCATACCAAGCCGAAGCATCGAGCTGGTTGGGTCAGCGCTATTCGCAGTCGCTATCCTTCAAAAACTTCCATTCCAGCCTTAGCTTCTTTTAATGTGTGTTCAATTCTCAACGAATTTGATGATTTTTACGCTCTGCTAACAACTGCTCGGTTTAAATCTGTCGGCTTTGTCTGTCTACAAGAAACCTATCTTCGGGACATCAATCTGGATCAAGAATTTATGCCAGAGAATTTCGTATGCTTTCGTCAAGACAGAATGGTCGGCGTTAAATCCAAAGAGGTGGTGTCGCGAGTTGCATCAATCTCAGCTGGTCAAAATCGAACAAAAATATGTTCTGCTAGTGCTATTGAATGTGTTGGGGTTACGTGCTATCCAACGTCTCTTCAAAACTGCAAGTCTGTGACAGTCTTTAACTTGTATATCCCCCCATCTTCTACCAGAGCAGACATAACTAAGTTCTATGATTCTGTAATACCTTTTATTTCTTCAATTATGGATGATTCTTTTATCTAACTTTGTGTTGATTTCAATTCTGCGCCTATTAGCCCTCTTCTTACACTTGGTCTAAATACCATAGTCAATTTTCCAACACGCGAAGGGAATCTGTTTGACCGCATATTTGTGTCCGATTCTTCTCTGTATGCATGTCGAAAACATGCACCTTTAGCCCAGTCGGACCACTGCATCGTTGTTGGTCTACCGGAAATATATGCCAAGGATAAAAAAAACCATCGACGTTGTCCCAAACCTTACAAAATTCGTATCCGCTCTCACTGCCTCCAGAACCAGTTCAATTTAAGAGATGCCGTTGCCACAACCGACGTCAAAGTTTTCGAGGATTCCGACTTCGATAAAGAGATAGACAATATCAATAGCTATCTCCTTTTTTTGTACTATACGCATTGTCAACTCACGGAACTATCCCTCACCCCCCGTGTCATATCTTCTGAATTTCTGAAACGACTGAGGCGAAAAGAGGAACGACTTTGTCGCCAGGGGAGGTACCGAAAAATTAAACCAATTTCAATCAAGATCACAGCTGAGGTAAATCGCCTTAACAAGAGTTTTGTAGATGAGCTGTTTAGAACATCGAAACCCGGTAACCTTTGGAAAACTCTTAACAGATTGACAGGAACCCGCCGCCCATATCTACCAAGTGGTGCCGTAGACTTTGATGCTCTGAACGATGGCTTTATCTTCTAATCTGCTGACCATTCCGCGGTCCCTCTCATTAGATCTCTAAATCCAAGCGCTTTCCTTTCCGCTCACGAATCCTCTATCTCCCAAATTTTGGCTGGCCTCAAGAACTCCACCGCGGCTGGTCCCGACAGGGTCACCCCCGCGATTCTTAAAATCTGTCACCGCGAGATTTCTCCGTTTGTCAGCAAGATCGTCAATCATTCGTTTGGAGAATACTCCTTGCCTTCGGAATGGAGAGATTTCGCTATAACACCAATTCCGAAAACGGCCAATGGTTCTGCCAGGCCTGTGAAGTATAGACCTATCGCCAACTCATCTGTGTGGTTAAAAGTGATTGAAAAGTACCTCCTATTTAAATTAGATGACACGCTTAAAGCTGCTGATAGAAGCACTCTGGACGCCGTGGCTATGTTATCGCACACTCTCCACTCTTACCTTGATGCCGTAGCAAAAGCCGTCAAGGGGGTTTTTTCTGCTTTCAACACTATCTCACGCTCCCGCATCTTTTCTCAACTATTTGAAGATGGCGTTGAAGTATGGTTAATTAATTTTACTGATGCCTTGGGACCAGGGTGAGCGATGGACTGGATTGTATCGAAGACAATACGTCGAAAAGATGGAGGAACAACAGGTCGGGCATGTGTCTTCGAGGTGTCGCGCATATTCGTGATCACTTGGTTGGGCAACGGGAAAACTTTATAAGTGGATGCGTGATTTTGAGTACCAACTCGTGCCTTCTGTTGTGCTTGTGTTCAAGCCTCGTAGTCGATATGGGGCGTTGTGGTCAAACCATTGATAGTGATACACGAAAGAGCATCAGCGACTGGGTTGTCGACTCATTTCACGTGCCTGAATGCAATGTTAAACTGCGACAGGAAATCTAGTTGCCGTATTTCTCTCTCCGCTTACTTGGCAAATGATGAACGGGAAGCTGATATAAGTGGTAAATGGTCCGTGAAAACCTTTAAAGTCGAAGCCTCAGCCTAATGTTTGAAGTGGCGTATGGCTGCGTCGACCCCTAATAATTCGCGTTTGAAAGTACTTTAACGTCTCTCCGTCGCCGAGAAAGCTTTCGAGAAAAAGGCCAGTGGTTGTTGGTGATCCACGACCTCTTGATGTAAAACGGCACCAGCAGCTTCGGTCGACGCGTCTATTATAAGAGATAAGCGAGCGTTAGCGTTCGAGTGAAAAAGCAAGTTGCATTTTTCCAGCTTCTGTTTCAAAATACCCACGGCTGACAGTTGATCATCTGTCAAGTTTAATATTCCGTTGGCTCCACCGGTCAATGCATGTTATGGCAAAGAGATTGAGGCACAATTGGGTATGAAACGGCGGAAACAATTAATCATTCCAAGAAACCTACGCAGCTGGCGGCGAATCTTGCAAACTGGGAAACTTGATACGGCATTCACCTTTTCGGGAAGGGGTAAACATCCTATGGAAGAAATCTGGTATCGGAGGTACTTAACCGATGACGAGCCGAAAAAACATTTGCTCTCGTAGATTACTAGGCCGTTATGATTACGACGCCGAAAAACCTCTTCTTCGTGTGTTAGGTGTTCCGCCTGTGTCGTGCTTGGCGATCAAGATATCGCCGACTTAGACGAATACATAATCTAGCCCACGAAAAATGGAATCGAGGAAGCGCTGGAAAGTCTGTGCGGCGTTCCGCATTCGTAAGAACTCGAATAACCCAAACAGTGCCTTGATGGCGGTTTTTGGAATGTCTTCTGCTGCGACGGGAAATTGGTGATAGGCGCGCGTGAGGTCGATGGTTGAAAAAATCGTTTTTCCGTGAAGGGAGGCAACGCAATCTTAGATATGGAGAATTGGGTAATTTTCGTGTTCAGTTACTGTATTTAAGGCCCGGACATCACCACACGGCCTCCGATCCCCTTGAGTCTCTTTCGCGACCACGTGTAGAGGAGAGGACCAGCTGCTAGAAGACGGTCTTATAATGCCTAGAGCCAGAAGTTATCGAATTCATTTTCGGCGATTCGTCTTCTCTCGAAGGCTAGTCTTCGGTAACGGCAATACTGTGGGGGACCTCGTGTGCCTATGAAATGTTCGACATCGTGTTTAACGGAAACGTCGTGCTGTGGTGTTTTTACTTAATCGATGTATCCTAAAAGTAGGGAGCGATAAGGGCACATCGGTGTGTCTGTTTAATGTTTGAGGTGAGACAGTATGGGGCAAAAGGTGCAACAAGTAACCAGTGCATTCGTGCCGGCGTTCAACAGGCATCGTCCTTGGATATTGAGATACTAATTAAATGCGTTTAGAAAATCAGCGCCGATTATTGGTGACGCAATATCCGCCACTTTAAATTTCCAGGACTGCGGGTGCTTTAAATCTAGGTTAAGGGAAAGGCGGCGGCGTGGGAATTGAAGAAAAATTGATTGCTTGTAAAAACTGCGTTGGGAATGAGGTCTGAAAGTCAGAGTAAGAAAAGGTTGTTGGCGCTGACTTCAACGCCTGAATCCAGCATGAAGCAATGATTATTGCTGGGGTCTCCAATGAAGAGTACGCAGCTTGTCGAGGGAGCGCCAGATGAGTCGTGCGCTATTACTCCCTGGCGACGGCGTTTCCCGATCGCCGGCGCGGAAAACGACAGTGTCGTGCGTTAGGCCCGAAGTAAGTGTGATATAAACACAAACCGTCGTCTGCATCTTTTAGATGAGGGCGATTTATTCTGCGAAAAGGTGACGAATTTCGGAAATTTGAACTAGGGCTGTGTTCGCGGTTACGTCCTTGGAATTCAGCGCGTAGCTTGGTTTCCATTTGGTGAACCAGGCGTTGCATTTCTTCGTGCCACTCTGGATTTTTGATGTCCTTCCTCTCTTGACTAGGCTTTCTTGCGAAGGCGGCTATATACCAGTGTTGAGCGTCAGCTACTCTGTCGGCCATTTTGGCAAGCTGTTTTTGGGGGACTTCCATTTTCTTTAACCAAAAAAAACGTGGTAAGTGACGAAAAATAAAATAAAATGCTCGCCAATTAAAGGGCTGATAATAGATATGTTCTTATTCAAACGGGCCCACGGAATATAAAAAATCAAGACAACCACTTCGGTGGTTCGAATTGGATGGTGTGTCTATTTATCGTTTTAAACAAACGTTTATTAATCAGTACACTACAACGTCATCGACGACTGCTTATTAAACGTGAACAACTACTGATAAGATTATGACTAGTTCAAACAAGTTTGATACGACACAGTTGACTTCAACCACTAATGATATGACGGATTCTTCATCGACGACCGCTTGTTATAATTTAACCTCGTCGGATTCTACTTCGACAACTTCGCATATTACTAATACAACTTCCATCAGTTTTGATACAACAATGACGAATTCCATGATTTCTTATACCTGTAGGACTACTTCAATCACTGGGGCAACAACGACGACCATTTCGAAAATAACGCATTAGAACAAGACGACTTCAACAACTTATTATCCAACGTTTTTGCTTCTGTAACTGCTTATACAATTTCGAAAATATTAAACACCTTCTGCCACAAATTCTATAAAATTACTTACACGTCTTCCAAGACTACTGATATTACTTAAACGTTTTCGAAAATTGCTTATTCAAGTTTAACAACTACTGAAAAGACTACTACTAAATTAAACAAGTGTGATAAAACAACGATGGCTTCTACTACTTTATTATATAAAAATGATAATGAAAAACGGAGACACTTCTTAAAAAACTGCAGATTCAACTTTTACAACTATTAAAAGAAAAATTACAACTGAAATCAATCTTAATACGATAAAGACGACTTAACAACCTATTGATACTTCGGGGACTACTTCCACACCTTCGAAGATTTCGAAAATAACTGTTACATACAACTCATTATTCTACAAAGCTAAATTTCCTATAACTGTCGGTTATTAATAAACCCTGTAAATGCGTGCCACGTAACGTGTAATGATAGCACAGGCTTAAAATCAAACTTGAAATGTTTCTGAATTAGCAATATCTATAGATTGGTATACAATGTGTAGCCATTGTATGTGTGATATGAGGATGGCATATGCAGGACAGGTAAAATTTACTGATGTCTACCATGTCCAAAACAACAATATAAATAAAAACTCTGTCTGCGGTATGCATGGCTTTTACTTGCATAACACGCGTAATAGGTCGGCTATACGATCTCTTTCGATCGGTTGACATAAGTTAGGGATTGTACGTGCGATAGAAATATGGTTTTGTTTGAAAGTTGAATTTCCTGTAAACTTCGAGTCTGATAATACCCTTAAAATGTGTACCACGTCGGCTGTGATCATGGCACAGGCGTGAGACAACACTCTAAATGTTGCCCTGCTAAAGTTCAATCGATTGGTATTCAATGTGTCGCCAGTTTATGTGTTATAGGAGGATGGCATATGCATAGCATGCGAAATAGGTCGGCTTTACGATCTCTTTCGATATGTTAACATAAGCCGAGTTATAGTCAGTCGTTCGAGTCACCATTTTTCAGCGTGAGTGAATAAAGCGATATTCGAAGGTTTTTCCAAGTTAGTTTGGTTTAAATAAGCCAATCGAGTGGGGGTGTATAAAGGCGTCCAACCATAGGTTTAAATTCTTCCAATTAGTCGTCAGGGCCGACAAGGTATGACTTTGCTAATTCAGCGTGTAGTTTGGTATAATAAATGGCAAAGGCCAATGATGAGGAAATGGGGGTTTGTTAGGAGTGACGTTGTTTAGGTATAATATGATCAATTTCAATGGGATCAACAACAACCTTATTTTCCGTCATAACTTCCACCGGTCGATCCACACAGTCGGACAACAATGGGGATGGCATTGAGGAGTGATATAATTGATTCGAATGAAATCAACACTTCCTATAATCCTTCCTGCCTACACCTCATCAATTTTTCTTAGACCGTCGTTGTAGATCTAATACGTTTTTCTGGGAATTCCGCGGCGTAATTTTGTACAGTCGGTTATCTTGTCACTATATAACTGTTTGCTTTGTCACACTGTCGCATAATTCTACTGATCAGATTCCAAGTGACGCACCGTCCAAATTCGGTTGGGCTATAACAATTTCCAAGCTGTTTAATTGGCGAGATCTGGAGGAAAAAAATGATTGACTAGTTCTTATGAAGGAAGTTTGTCTAAAGTTATGCGTATCGTGCAAATACACGAACAAAAATGATGGACGAAGAAGATCGAACGGAATATGACAGTTGGGCGAAATGTGGACACTTTCTTTCACCCGGGTAGCAGCCTGGCTGAGTGGAGTGGGTCGGGACCCTGAGATGAAGCACGAAGCCTCAAATGAACTTCTGGAAAACTTGACAAATAGAAATCCCGAAGATCGCACACCTAGTTCACGTGAAAGGAAACAGACATAAAATATCACGTGTCGTCATTGTTTCATGGAAGGGCAGGCTTGTTTTTGAACACTCGTGGACAAAGGAGTGTTTATGTTTTTTTTCATACATTTAATCGCCATCATTAGAACACAGTAACAAGGTTTGATAGATTCAATTAGTAAGAAACTGTTTAGCCGTCAATAAACTCGGAAATTCTGATTTTCTTGGTGTGTATGTTTTTAGATACAATTGATTCGACATTTTTTCATTTGAAAAAAAATTGTCTTTGAACTCGCGCTTACACTAATGTGCTCTCTGATAAATGTATTAAAAACCTTTAAAAGTAACGGGTTTTAAAGCAAGATAAACGTTATTTCGAATGATTCGCCGTCAAAAACGGACCTTTGTTGTGCCGACCGATGATAATTTTTCGATAATTCTAATATTGTATTTGAACGTGAAAAAATAAGTAAATTTTGTAAGCGTAGAAATGCCGCTTTTTGAACCGGTCTGATAAAGCTCAGCTTCTCGATTCGTAAAAGTAACTAAAAAAAGAACAATATCGACTCAGCTCTTAGTTGCCATTCTGACTAAAAACAGACCGTTCCATCTCCTAACTGATAAGAGACATGTCTGCTTTTCTGCCTGTTGAGTGATCTAAACATCGAGCGAAGGCTTGCTGATTCGCTTAGTTGCGATTCTGTTTTTTTTAACGTTTAGCATTTGGCACCTGTAACAATAAGATTTCACTGCAGGAGAGTAAGGGATTACGGTGGTGGTTGAAGGGTTGAGAGTAACGGGGTTTGTAGCGTATTGTCGTGGGGAATAAACGGGGATATCGGGAATAGGCTCTCTTTCCATAGCCGTGACAGGGATGAGCGACGACTGGTCCTTATTCAGCATCTTGTTCTGATGCGCCGACAGAAGGATCGGAAAGAAGTCCGGAAACCACTTCGTGGAGTTGTGCCGATGATGATATCGTTTCAATTTCCGACGCGGAGATTCTGGATGAATGGTTCGGTCGATCGATAATTCGCTTCTGTGCCCGTCTCTCCTACGAGGACACCATCGCGAATCTGGCAACACCGTCCGATAGGCTGGTGGCAGACCTGTCTTCTCGAATACCTGTACACACACCCATTTCGCTTAAGCCCATAAAACGCTTCATCGACTATCTTGACATGCTGGATGTTGGCGGCGAATCAAGCCGTGGCTCGCCGCCTCTTCCACGAGGCCACCAAGGAGAAGAAGAATTAGGCAGATCAGGAGGGTTGCGGCGTCCTCGGCGGCGGTGGTGCCGAGAAGAGACGTCACTACCGGTCGTCTATGGGCACCCCGGAGTGCCGAGATGGCGGAACTTGTCCAATTGTTCAATGGACGCCTCTTCAGCTGGTTCTATTCGTGCTTCCCTGGATGTCTACACGAAATCTCTCCGTGAAAAGAACATTCCAAAGACGAAATCTAAAGTATTTCCACGGCCTTGAGTTATCTGACGTATATGCGGATGCAGATGGCCTTGTATTTCAACGTCGAGGACATTGTCGATCGCGCGCTGCGTGGATTGAGTTGATCGGCCAGCCCCTCCAATTCCATCCCCCTCCATCCTCTCCCGACAACCCGTCCTGGGAGTCCTCCATGGCCGCCTTTTCTCACCATTTCAGCCCCAACGTTACCCTCTACACCCACTTCACCAATCCTATCCGCCGCTACGCCGAACTCCTCGTCCATCGGCAGCTGGCGGATCTCCTGGGCACGGGCCACTGGTCCTGTTCCCAGGCGGTTGGTGGCGGCGGCTGCGGCGCCAGGACCACCGACAGCCTCCCTCCGGGGCCCCTCACTGTCCAGGCCGCCTGGTGTTATCGCATGCGGCGGGAGACCAGGCGCGCCCAGGAGGAGTCACAGCAGCTGTTCCTGGCCGCGTGGATAAAGTCGTGCGGCGGTATCAACGAAAGCGCAGTTGTTCTGGGCTTTGGAGGTGGAAGGATTCAGCTGCTCGTTCCATCCTGCGGTTCGGTTCTCACTCCAACAATGCAGAAGTTTTTCCGTGATGCCCACAAATGGAAAATTAACTCGAAGGGCGTGGTGGAGATTGACGGAACTAGCGGCACTGCCAAAAGAGCATTCATTGACGTCCACTGGAGGTCGGAGAAACGGCATGAGAACGGCGATAAAACGCCTCCCAGCCGCCAAAGTATTCTTTCGGTGTGCCCCGTGAAGCTGTTTTGTAGTTCGAGGGGGCTTTTCATAAAAGCGGAGATTCGCCATCCCCTTCCCGTTAAAACGTAGTGTCAAGCACACCCCCCTCCACAATTGATGTACAGAGTACCTTACTATTGGTTTAATTGTACAAAATAAAGAGACTCGCATGACCACGAAGCGTTTTGGATATTGCCTTTCAATGGCCGCCATTTCCCGTTTGCCAAACTTTATATACTTAGTGGGTTAAATTGGCCTTTCTTGCAAATTTACCTTGATGTTACTTCTTTTATTCTTCTTAAATTATTCTGTATTTTCTACGTATAATCGTGACGTCCTGTAACATTTTTGTTTATTGTACATTTTAATGCTGAAAGTTTTGGTCCTCGTGACCTTAATATAGCGAATATAATAATAATTATTATTATTATCTTCGTCCATATTGACGCGTGGGGGGGGAGTCTGTCGACGTCCCGTTGTCGACCTTCGTAGGGGAACGACCTTGTTAGGCAGGATCTTTTCCGTCTTACGAGCCACGAGTTTGGACATTTCCTCAAGAGAACAAAGATTCGAAAATGACAACCAAACCGTACACTGCACGAAGATACGAAAAAGTCCCGGTTTCTAAACCCGCTCCAGTCTCGATTAAAACAAAACTATTAATCGAGATTAGAACTACAAAAGCTATTGGAATTTATGTTAAAGCTTACTAAAAACGTTTGTTATAATTTAATAAGATAGTTTTTTTCCACACCACTTCCCTCTCAGACAAGATCCCCCTTTCCTTTGCCGATCAATCTTCTTCGGAGCATTCATCGCAGGGGGTATCCTCATCTTCCAAGGCTTCAACCTAGACAATCGCCGGTCTTTTAGTGGAAAGCATGCATTATACATATTTTAAATATAAAAAAATATTTTGTTATGTTTATTTATTGTTACTGGTGTGATCCTGTCCGGGGCACCACCTCTCCACTCAATCTATACCCCACCCCCCTTGCTTTCGTCCCCGGAGGACGACCCTTCCAAGTAATCAGCGAACCGTAGGGGTTTGGTGGTCTTTAGCTTTTTTCGTCTCGACAGCCCGTTAAAAACCGCCATGTCGTTGCGATGGAGCGTTTGATGTATACCATTTTCGAATTCGACGACAGGGCCCTATCCACCGGTCGTCGAGTTTTGCTTTTCGTGAGCGATTCATGACCAGGACCCACTAGCCTCGATGTAGGTCCGCGTTCAGAGTCCGTGAGGCGAAACGAATCCCGATGGGGGCTCCATTCTTCCCGTGCTCGAGCACGGCCCAAAGGGCTGCATCGGATGCATCAGCTCGAGTCGTAAACTCCTGTTCCAAGTCCGGGAGGGCGATTATTCGGGGCTTGCTGACGATTGGCTGGAGTTTTCCGAAAGCTTCCTGTTGCTCCTCCCCCCAGACGAACGGACCTTTCTACCGCACCAGTCGGTTAAGGGGTTTGGCTATCTCGGCTAGCCTATCAATGTACTCGGAATAGTACGTAACGAACCCCAGGAATCGGCGGATGTCCCGCGCGTTTTGTAGCCGGCCGTATTGGAGTACGAGCGGTGCAGGTTCGGGGATCGCTGTTACTCCTTCCGCCGAGATAAGATGTCCAATGTATTTTACGGTGGTTTGATACAACTGGCATTTCGAGGGTTTGACTCAAAATCCGGCCTCCCGCAGACTCTGGAGGGTTTCCTGGAGGTGAAGTACATGGTCTTCGACTGTCCTTGAGAAGACGATGATGTCGTCCATGTAGGCGGATGCGAACTTTAGCAGCTTAAATAGCGAGTCCATAGCGCCCTGGAATATGGCTGGGTCGTTTTTAACCCCCCAGCTTCCGCCATTATGTCCCTCAGCTTGGGAAACGGGGTCGCAACCTTCACGGTTTGGCCGTTCAATTTCCGAAAATCGACGCAGAGGCGCCAAGTTACGTCGCGCTTTCGTTGGAAGAGCACTTGGCTCGCGTAAGGGCTCACACTGGGTTGTATAACCCCCGCGAGTAGCATTTCGTTCACCTGACGCTTGAACTCCTCCTGAAGCGTGTACGGTATCGAGCGATACGTGTGTCGGAACGGTTCACCGGTCGTGGGGATATCGCACCGAAACTCGTGAGCGCGCTCCAGTTTGGCCGTAGAAAGGGCGAACGTGTCTCTGTATTTGTCAAGAAGTGTCTGGACCTCCTTAGGCGCTCCGGGGATCTCGACGGATTCTGAATTTTCCCGGTTCCTAGGTTCTGCGTTCGATTTGTGGAACGTGACGCTCCGGGTCTTAAATTTTATGATAGAGGCCTCCTTCTCGAGGTAGTCTAACCCAAAAATTAGGTCTGCGTTTAGGCCCGGCGTGACTACAAAGTCCCACGTGTACCGCCCTCCCTCGTGGGCGAAGGTGATTGTGGCGGCTTCGGAATTCTTCTGCGAAGGCCATGTAAACCCTTGAAGACTAATTCGTCGGGCGTGTCGGTCGCTGGTTAAGGCCGCGACGGAAGTGGAGCATAGGGACAGACTGGACCCCGAGTCGATGAGCCCATCCACTTCCTTATTACCGATCTGTACTTTAATCACGATGGGGTCGGCTGGTCTGAGACCTACGGAGTAAACGGATATAAGTAAACGGGGTGACTTACGCAGCCTACTGCTAAATCATAGTTTTCCTTGAGGTTATGTCGAACCCGAAGACTCGCAAGATTCAAAAGCTCCTGCCCAGAAAGGGCACACCAACGAGAATGTCGGCAACTAAACGTCAATCTGGACGAAGATGAAACAATGTCATCATCGGCACAACTCCGTGAATTGGTTTCCGGAATGGCGATCCTTCTGGCAGAGCATCAAAATAGGATGCTGAACAAGGACCTGTCGTAGCTCATCCCTGCCCCGGCTATGGAAAGAAAGCCGATGCCCGATATCCCCGTTCATTCCCCACGACAGTACGATCACAACCCCGTTACTCTCAACCCATCCACCATAACTGTAATCCCTCCCTCTCCTGCAGTGACTTCCTATTCTAACAGTACCATTCATGTTTAATGGTCAAAGATGTACATCTCGTTAATTACTGAAAAGGACGAGTTGCCACCGCCTCATGATTTTTCTGTCTTTACACATGGATTTGTAATGGATTATTAATCTTTAAACGTTACCATGCAAACCTTTTTCATAATGAATTAATGCATTTTACTGAAAAATAAATGGTAAACATTATTATTTAAATAATCTTGTCCCATAACTGTAAATTAATGCATAGGTCAATTTGTTTTCTTACTTTATTCACAATTTAAATAAGCATTTAATGTACGAAGTTAAATAGATTATCTTGTCAATTATCAATGACATCGGGAACATTACAGACGGCTACATTAACCCGAGGGCGTTCAAACATTCAGGTTACACACACGCCGTTTTGACGTACTTGGCTAATCATTCACCGCGTACCCAACGGCCAGTAAATAAGCAGTACGCGAACTACCCAATCAAATTGCAGCAAGCCGACCAACCAATCATTGGTTGTCTCGTGCGTGCCTTGAACGCGCTTCAGGCGGTTAGCTTTGATTAAGCGAGTGTGTGCCAACCGTCGGACCGATGTTGTCGGCCACAGTACCTCTGTTTAAAACAACTGGATTTCAAGTTCCTTGTCTTGGTTTTGGAACATACAAGGCTAGCAATTTTATTAAACACATTGTGTTGTTTCAAATAGATTGAACTTGATGAGATCGAGACATCACTACGTGAGGCCTTAGATGCTGGTTATCGCCATATCGATTGCGCTCATCTCTATCTTAACGAAGACGCCATTGGTGAAACCCTGGAAAAATGGACTAAAGAGAACAATCTCAAGCGAGAGGATTTTTTCATCACATCTAAAGTAAGTCGTGGTGCCAAACTGGTGAATTTGCCTGCAGTTATGGAACACGTGCCACAGACCCGACATGGTCAGGCCAGCATGCGAGAAGTCCTTAAAAGCACTCCGGACGTCCCACCTAGATCTTTACCTGATCCATTGGCCCGTCCCGTACCAGGTAGACCCGAGTTTGTTCCCAGGTCAACGTTAATTTTACAGCCGTCAGAAGAAATCGTGCCCACAGACCACGAAGGTAAAACACTATTTGATGATGTTGATATAACACGGACCTGGAAGGCAATGGAGTCCTTGGTGCAGGAAGGTCTCGTTCGTCACATCGGATTTTCAAACTTTAACGAAAATCAAATTCAGCGCATTATCGAGTGTTCCACCATAAAACCGGTCGTCCTGCAGATCGAATGCAACTGTCATTTTCTGGTGGTGGTTGAAGGGTTGAGAGTAACGGGGTTTGTAGCGTATTGTCGTGGGGAATAAACGGGGATATCAGGAATCGGCTCTCTTTCAATAGCCGAGGTAGGGATAAGCTGATGACTGGTCCTTGTTCAGCATCTTGTTCTGATGCGCCGACAGAAGTATCGCCAGTCCGGAAACCACTTCGCAGAGTTGTGCCAATGATGACATCGTTTCAATTTCGACGCTGAGATTCTGGATGAATGGTTCGGTCGATCGATAATTCGCTCCTGTGCCTGTCTCTCCTACGAGGACACCACCGCGAATCTGGCCACACCGTCCGATAGGCTGGCGGCAGACCTGTCTTCTCGAATACCTGTACACACACCCTTTTCGCTTGAGCGCATAAAACGCTCCATCGACTATCTTGACATACTGGCCCAAAAGATGCGGAAAGGTCGCATCGACAGTGGAGCGTTACTTTTGGACAAGGTTGAGCTGCAGTTCGATCTTAATCCCCAGAGTAAAACTCACCAGATGGAAGGACTGGCCTGGTGGCCACGGGGCTACCACTTGAAGCAGCGCGGGCGGGCCCACCATCTCATAGAGGAGTCGATTTTGGCGGCGATTCAAGCCGTGGCTCGCCGCCTCTTCCACGAGGCCACCGAGGAGAAGAAGGAGAAGAAGAACCAAGTAGATCAGGAGAGTTGCGGCGGCGTCGTCGGCGGCGGTGGTGTCACTACCGTTCGTCAATGGGAACTATTCTGTGGAGACACCCGGCACCCCAGAGTGCCCAGATGACGGAACTTGTCCAATTGACGAATTCAGCGGCAATATCAATGCACGCCTCTTCAGCTGGTTCTTTTCGTGCTTCCCTGGATGTCTACACTAAATCTCTCCGTGAAAAGAACATTCCCAAATCGGAAGTCTTTCCACGGCCCTGAGTTATCTGACCTATATGCGGATGCAGATGGCATTGTATTTCAACGTCGAGGACATTGTCGATCGCGCGCTGCGTGGATTGAGTTGATCGGCCAGCCCCTCCAATTCCGTCCCCCTCCATCCTCTCCCGACAACCCGTCCTGGGAGTCCTCCTTGGCCGCCTTTTCTCACCATTTCAGCCTCAACGTTTCCCTCTACACCCACTTCACTAATCCTATCCGCCGCTACGCCGAACTCCTCGTCCATCGGCAGCTGGCGGATCTCCTGGGCACGGGCCACTGGTCCTGTTCCCAGGCGGTTGGTGGCGGCTGCGGCGGCGCCAGGACCACCGACAGCCTCCCTCCGGGGCCCCTCACTGTCCAGGCCGCCTGGTGTTATCGCATGCGGCGGGAGACCAGGCGCGCCCAGGAGGAGTCACAGCAGCTGTTCCTGGCCGCGTGGATAAAGTCGTGCGGCGGTATCAACGAAAGCGCAGTTGTTCTGGGCTTTGGAGGTGGAAGGATTCAGCTGCTCGTTCCATCCTGCGGTTCGGTTCTCACTCCAACAATGCAGAAGTTTTTCCGTGATGCCCACAAATGGAAAATTAACTCGAAGGGCGTGGTGGAGATTGACGGAACTAGCGGCACTGCCAAAAGAGCATTAATTGACGTCCACCGGAGGTCGGAGAAACGGCATGAGAACGGCGATAAAACGCCTCCCAGCCGCCAAAGTATTCTTTCGGTGTGCCCCGTGAAGCTGTTTTGTAGTTCGAGGGGGCTTTTCATAAAAGCGGAGATTCGCCATCCCCTTCCCGTTAAAACGAAGTGTCAAGCACACCCCCCTCCACAATTGATGTACAGAGTACCTTACTATTGGTTTAATTGTACAAAATAAAGAGACTCGCATGACCACGAAGCGTTTTGGATATTGCCTTTCAATGGCCGCCATTTCCCGTTTGCCAAACTTTATATACTTAGTGGGTTAAATTGGCCTTTCTTGCAAATTTACCTTGATGTTACTTCTTTTATTCTTCTTAAATTATTCTGTATTTTCTACGTATAATCGTGACGTCCTGTAACATTTTTGTTTATTGTACATTTTAATGCTGAAAGTTTTGGTCCTCGTGACCTTAATATAGCGAATATAATAATAATTATTATTATTATCTTCGTCCATATTGACGCGTGGGGGGGGAGTCTGTCGACGTCCCGTTGTCGACCTTCGTAGGGGAACGACCTTGTTAGGCAGGATCTTTTCCGTCTTACGAGCCACGAGTTTGGACATTTCCTCAAGAGAACAAAGATTCGAAAATGACAACCAAACCGTACATTGCACGAAGGTACGAAAAAGTCCCAGTTTCTAAACCCGCTCCAGTCTCGATTAAAACAAAACTATTAATCGAGATTAGAACTACAAAAGCTATTGGAATTTATGTTAAAGCTTACTAAAAACGTTTGTTATAATTTAATAAGATAGTTTTTTTCCACACCACTTCCCTCTCAGACAAGATCCCCCTTTCCTTTGCCGATCAATCTTCTTCGGAGCATTCATCGCAGGGGGTATCCTCATCTTCCAAGGCTTCAACCTAGACAATCGCCGGTCTTTTAGTGGAAAGCATGCATTATACATATTTTAAATATAAAAAAATATTTTGTTATGTTTATTTATTGTTACTGGTGTGATCCTGTCCGGGGCACCACCTCTCCACTCAATCTATACCCCACCCCCCTTGCTTTCGTCCCCGGAGGACGACCCTTCCAAGTAATCAGCGAACCGTAGGGGTTTGGTGGTCTTTAGCTTTTTTCGTCTCGACAGCCCGTTAAAAACCGCCATGTCGTTGCGATGGAGCGTTTGATGTATACCATTTTCGAATTCGACGACAGGGCCCTATCCACCGGTCGTCGAGTTTTGCTTTTCGTGAGCGATTCATGACCAGGACCCACTAGCCTCGATGTAGGTCCGCGTTCAGAGTCCGTGAGGCGAAACGAATCCCGATGGGGGCTCCATTCTTCCCGTGCTCGAGCACGGCCCAAAGGGCTGCATCGGATGCATCAGCTCGAGTCGTAAACTCCTGTTCCAAGTCCGGGAGGGCGATTATTCGGGGCTTGCTGACGATTGGCTGGAGTTTTCCGAAAGCTTCCTGTTGCTCCTCCCCCCAGACGAACGGACCTTTCTACCGCACCAGTCGGTTAAGGGGTTTGGCTATCTCGGCTAGCCTATCAATGTACTCGGAATAGTACGTAACGAACCCCAGGAATCGGCGGATGTCCCGCGCGTTTTGTAGCCGGCCGTATTGGAGTACGAGCGGTGCAGGTTCGGGGATCGCTGTTACTCCTTCCGCCGAGATAAGATGTCCAATGTATTTTACGGTGGTTTGATACAACTGGCATTTCGAGGGTTTGACTCAAAATCCGGCCTCCCGCAGACTCTGGAGGGTTTCCTGGAGGTGAAGTACATGGTCTTCGACTGTCCTTGAGAAGACGATGATGTCGTCCATGTAGGCGGATGCGAACTTTAGCAGCTTAAATAGCGAGTCCATAGCGCCATGGAATATGGCTAGGGCGTTTTTAACCCCCCCAGCTTCCCCATTATGTCCCTCGGCTTGGGAAACGGGGTCGCAACCTTCACGGTTTGGCCGTTCAATTTCCGAAAATCGACGCAGAGGCGCCAAGTTACGTCGCGCTTTCGTTGGAAGAGCACTTGGCTCGCGTAAAGGCTCATACTGGGTTGTATAACCCACGCGAGTAGCATTTCGTTCACCTGACGCTTGAACTCCTCCTGAAGCGTGTACGGTATCGAGAGATACGTGTGTCGGAACGGTTCACCGGTCGTGGGGATATCGCACCGAAACTCGTGAGCGCGCTCCAGTTTGGCCGTAGAAAGGGCGAACATGTCCCTGTATTTGTCAAGAAGTGTCTGGACCTCCTTAGGCGCTCCGGGGATCTCGACGGATTCAGAGTTTACCCGGTTCCTAGGTTCTGCGTTCGATTTGTGGTACGTGACGCTCCGGGTCTTAAATTTTATGATAGAGGCCTCCTTCTCGAGGTAGTCTAACCCAAAAATTAGGTCTGCGTTTAGGCCCGGCGTGACTACAAAGTCCCACGTGTACCGCCCTCCCTCGTGGGCGAAGGTGATTGTGGCGGCTTCGGAATTCTTCGGCGAAGGCCATGTAAACCCTTGAAGACTAATTCGTCGGGCGTGTCGGTCGCTGGTTAAGGCCGCGACGGAAGTGGAGCATAGAGACAGACTAGACCCCGAGTCGATGAGCCCATCCACTTCCTTATTACCGATCTGTACTTTAATCACGATGAGGTCGGCTGGTCTGAGACCTACTGAGTAAACGAATATAGGTAAACGGGGTGACTTACGCAGCCCGCTGCTAAATCATAGTTTTCCTTGAGGTTATGTCGAACCCGAAGACTCGCAAGATTCAAAACCTCCTGCCCAGAAAGGGCACACCAACGAGAATGTCGGCAACTAAACGTCGATCTGGACGAAGATGAAACTATGGCATCATCGGCACAACTCCGTGAATTGGTTTCCGGAATGGCGATCCTTCTGGCAGAGCACCAAAATAGGATACTGAACAAGGACCAGTCGTCGCTCATCCCTGCCCCGGCTATGGAAAGAAAGCAGATGCCCGATATCCCCGTTCATTCCCCACGACAGTACGATCACAACCCCGTAACTCTCAACCCATCCACCACAACTGTAATCCCTCCCTCTCCTGCAGTGACTTCCTATTCTAACAGTACCATTCATGTTTAATGGTCAAAGATGTACATCTCGTTAATTACTGAAAAGGACGAGTTGCCACCGCCTCATGATTTTTCTGTCTTTACACATGGATTTGTAATGGATTATTAATATTTAAACGTTACCATGCAAACCTTTTTCATAATGAATTAATGCATTTTACTGAAAAATAAATGGTAAACATTATTATTTAAATAATCTTGTCCCATAACTGTAAATTAATGCATAGGTCAATTTGTTTTCTTACTTTATTCACAATTTAAATAAGCATTTAATGTACGAAGTTAAATAGATTATCTTGTCCATTATCAATGACATCGGGAACATTACAGACGGCTACATTAACACGAGGGCGTTCAAACATTCAGGTTACACACACGCGTTTTTGACGCACTTGGCTAATCATTCACCGCGTACCCAACGGCCAGTAAATAAGCAGTACGCGAACTACCCAATCAAATTGCAGCAAGCCGACCAACCAATCATTGGTTGTCTCGTGCGTGCCTTGAACGCGCTTCAGGCGGTTAGCTTTGATTAAGCGAGTGTGTGCCAACCGTCGGACCGATGTTGTCGGCCACAGTACCTCTGTTTAAAACAACTGGATTTCAAGTTCCTTGTCTTGGTTTTGGAACATACAAGGCTAGCAATTTTATTAAACACATTGTGTTGTTTCAAATAGATTGAACTTGATGAGATCGAGACATCACTACGTGAGGCCTTAGATGCTGGTTATCGCCATATCGATTGCGCTCATCTCTATCTTAACGAAGACGCCATTGGTGAAACCCTGGAAAAATGGACTAAAGAGAACAATCTCAAGCGAGAGGATTTTTTCATCACATCTAAAGTAAGTCATGGTGCCAAACTGGTGAATTTGCCTGCAGTTATGGAACACGTGCCACAGACCCGACATGGTCAGGCCAGCATGCGAGAAGTCCTTAAAAGCCCTCCGGACGTCCCACCTAGATCTTTACCTGATCCATTGGCCCGTCCCGTACCAGGTAGACCCGAGTTTGTTCCCAGGTCAACGTTAATTTTACAGCCGTCAGAAGAAATCGTGCCCACAGACCACGAAGGTAAAACACTATTTGATGATGTTGATATAACACGAACCTGGAAGGCAATGGAGTCCTTGGTACAGGAAGGTCTCGTTCGTCACATCGGATTTTCAAACTTTAACGAAAATCAAATTCAGCGCATTATCGAGTGTTCCACCATAAAACCGGTCGTCCTGCAGATCGAATGCAACTGTCATTTTCAGAATCAACAACTCGTCGAGTTTGCCACCTCCAACGGAATTGTTGTCACCGCTTACGCACCTCTGGGATGTCCTTATCGTGAAGTGTTAGTTAGTGGCTTTAACTTGTGTTAATTGTTTTTGACGCGTAACCCTGATTACCCGGTTCTACAAAATGCCTTTATTCATTGCCGTTTTAGTGCCGACCGGCAGTATCGTCTAATTGAGGAACCCATTCTACTGGAAATCGCAAAAACTCATGGAAAAACGGCAGCTCAGGTAGCCATCCGGCATTCAATTCAGCGGGGAATTGTAGTCATTCCTAAGAGTAAAACACCCTCGCGGATACGTGAAAACCTTGAGGTAAGTGGTCTCCTGTCTGTTAATCTGTTCCCGCAACAAACGTAATCATCAATGCCGAAAATCTCGATTGCAGTTGATTCTAATTCGAAGGCCAATTTAAACAATTCCTTAAACAGAGCGATTTCATTAATTTCAGGTCTTCGATTTTGAGCTGTCAGATACCGAGATGGCCAAAATTAAGAGAATTGGTATCCACGGACGCCAAATTGTCGCCCAGCCGTGAGTTAAACATTCAAAAGCACTTAAATAATTCGGTGCAGAGAAATTTAATATTGATTTTACCGCTATAGAATGCGCGGGCACAAAGAATTCCCATTCTTGGATCTCCTATGAAACAAAAAAGACAACAACGGAAATCTTTTTTATAAAAAAACGCATCAACAAGAAAACGTCGGATTTTTCTTTTGGTTGTTACAGCAACGCAACTGCACCGCTTTCGACGTTTGCACGTATCGCTTTGTATGGTAACAAATGGATTTCCCCGGGCATCAATGTCAAATTCTGGGACCTAGGTTAAAAATCATAGATTTTAAATTATCCACGCTTTGACCCATTCTAAACAGTTTACAAAATGTGTGAAGTACTGCACAACTCACGTCTCGTTTTGGGAAGGTGAGGCCGACCCCACGGGAACATCGTCAATGCGAGAGTTCACCTGACAAAATACATAGCTGTCCAAGTTCGGGCTAAAGGCTGCATAAAAAACGTTAATTAATCAAACTGGTAGTAGTTGTGTTGCAGAATCGATGGAGCCCTCTAGGTCGCTCCATTCGTAGGAATTGTTTAAACAACAGGGTTTTTTAACTTAGAAGATAACGAGCTCGTCATTAAAAAGACCTACCGATTGCTTTTTCATCGACATTTACCATATTCGCTGGCAGACAGTCCAACACTGTAGAGCGTAGGTGCTCCATAGTGGTGTCACAATAGCTAAAAACAAATGCCGAAGTAAGGCTGGATTAAATTCGTGTACAGGGAGACAGCAAGTATGAAACAGTGATGGCCCGCAGACTCACGCCTTTGCAAATTGGTACTCCGCGGCACTCAAGTGGGGCTGTTCAGAAGCCGACCGCACCCGTTCCTCCACTATAATGTGCTGTGCATATTGCTCAATCTACCAAAATGGTTGGAGGGCATAAGAGTGGTCGAGTAGTTGTGAAATCATTTACCTTCCTGATTCGCACCCGCATATAATCAGAGAGCAAATATCGCAATCTTTGGGTCTTAAGAAACGAGAAAGGCATCGATTAAGAGCAAGTGAGGTGAGGGGTTGGAATATCGGTGGAGGTTATATGTGACCTGCATGAGGATGAGCTGGGCCTTTAAGTTGCCCTTTGGAAGACTCTTGGCTCGTGCCTCGAAAGACGAGAGCTCCGATTGGACAAGGGCCACAAGATCGGAATGAGAAGCCATGAGTTCCGGTGACACCTTTTCATTTTGCCAAATCTACAAAATCAATAAACGGAGCTCGTTTTTGTGAAAAAATAACGATCCCTACAACAAGAACCCACCCAGGGGATTATATGAATGAGATCCAAACACCGCCATGAGACCCTGGGTGCCATTTTAAAACCAAAAAAGGTTCTCACATCTACATTGGAGATGTGCAGTAATGGTAAATAATCTAACCACCTGTCGCAGCCGACGGATGAGTTGGGCCAGAGTGAGATGTTCTGCGGGACCCCTGTCGCCTGCTTGATCGATCAACCCAAGGAGATCCAAATTCTCCTCGTCAGAGTCCCCAATGATCTCGTCCAAATCCGGTGCATTCGCCTTTGTTTAGTTTAAAAGGGGTAGAAATCAACAACACATAGTGGATCAAATGAAATCCCCGAGAAAGCTACCTTGAAATAGCACCATCTCCTGATTTGCAATATTCCAACAAAAAACTTCCTAAGCAAGCCAAGCCCTAAAGCACTATGAAAAGCTAATACATCCATTTATTTGATCCATATTGAGAGCATGAAAACAATGTGTCAATGTAAGCGTGATAGTAGTGAAATCACATCTGCCGACAAGAATTGCTTCCTTTGGGCCACTCGGATTCTGGAAAAAAAGAAGCAATACAAAATTCGGCGCCCCAAAAACAATAAGCAATTCCAAGAAAGACGTTTGCCTTCAGACTGGTGTCCGTCTATGGGTGCCGGTAAAATTGCAATCGGAAGAGAAGGTCGATTAACCAACGCCCTAAGATTTCGCCGATATGGACGTCTCAGATCGCGTGCCGTCGACTCTTCTACGAAGTGGAAGAAGATAATTACATGATAAAAAGTAGAACATACTTGTGCATAGCATTCAAAGCGTAATGCGAATTCTAAATTGCCACCATTGTAAAAGTGCGAAATTTCCCATGACTACCACGATCAGCCCTAATTTCCACTATACTAGGATAGCTGCACGGCGTAAAAACAGTGTTGGTAACGGAAATACCTGACGACATTATTTGGGATTGGCTTAATTTCTATGGTTAATGAAGCGACTTGTAATTGGAAATCAGAACTTACTCAAATGCGTAAACAAACTGGCCTTTCTCCAGAATGTGGCACATTGGCACAGTGGACAGAGAAGACAGGGAACGGTATGATTTATACGCACGTGGTCTCGAATTCCGGTGGAACCCGATGCAAAACATCGTTGGCGGTTGTCTTTCGAGATACCATCACAGCGCCACTGACAGGTTATTCCAATGCCCTTGAAACCTCGTACATGATGTAAAACATGATTATAAAAAGCTGCTGGTTCATCGTGACTGAATTCACAATTGGCCCATTCGCAACTGAGTCCGGTATAATTTGGGTTTAAAAGAAGGTCATTGAACCAAGTTTTTCGAGTTTTGCGACACGGACGATTGCAAAGAAATACTGACATGGTCGCGGCTGCGTCCAGAGCAGAAAGTCTACACTGCTCGGCAAACGCATGCAGTAGAAGATGTGCTCTACTCAGGTTACTAGGAGCAGGGCACTCTCGCCAAAAGCACACTGATGAAGACGTCGCCGGTGCAAAATGGCATTCAAATATGTGTTTTTGTAAATCCACCAAATTAGCGAATCCATCAGGGTTGTTCCAACAAGCCAACCAGCCACAAAAAAGTCTCTTCTTTTTTAAAAATCGACCACCGATTTTCCGGTTATGATCACCACTGAAAAGATCTGCAGCATTTCGAAATGATCTGAAACACGAGGGGCATGCCCACGAATCCATAAGTCTGACCGTGTTGACTGCGGCAAAAATACAATAAGGGAGATGTTCAACAAAAAGAAGAGCAGAGTCTGTAAAGAAATTGCCACAAGGACAATGATAGTCAGCGATTATGTGTGTTGACAACGGCGAAGCAGAACAACATATATCACTGCGTTCAGGAAGGCAGGTGGTGATGGCGACAGAACGCTGTAGAAGGTGTTCCACGAAAGCGTGAAATTTCACATGACGGATTAATGTGTTCATTGGCACCTCCAATAGGTCATGCGGTGGGTATCGACAGTTGGCCCAATGACAACGTCGGTCAACAAGGCGACCATTTCCCACCTCATTAGATAAGGGATTCAGATGTGTCATTACCAGATGGTATTCCAGATTTCGGGAATCGGAGAAATGGCGTATACATCCAGACCAACGGCAATGCGCTTCAGGCATAAGATCACTCATGGCGCGATGATAACGTAATGGAACCGTAGAGGATATCGAATAAAGTTTTGAAAAAATTCGGCGGCATCGACTTAATTCAAATTATTGTATAGCAAATACATAAACTATAAGGCATGCTGCGAATTTGGGGGGGTGCGGTTACATTAACCGATATAATACACACACCAGTGACCGACCTTGGATTATCCTTGAATTTCAAATTAAACGTGAACGTTATTGTTAAATTAAACAGAATAATAGGTATTTAAACAAAGAGAATCATAACGAACAGCATCGAAGTTAAAAATGTTAAAAACAGGATGCAAAATTTCACAGATCGTCTTTGACGTGTGATTAATATTTCCTGTATTGTGTAATTATTCAACAACGGGATATTTGTCCCTATGTGTGGTTCTTCTTTGGGGCGCCTTGTTCCTGCCAGAGGATGAGCTGGCTTCGTGGGACTAAGTTCTATATAGATGTGGGAGAATTGAACAAAAACTGCACAACAGAAGTCTTAGATATATCGTGGTGCATGTTTGAGTGTGTTCGTGCAAACTATTGAACATGTGCTTCCAATGGGTGTGTTATAAACCGTTGGCACGGTAAAAAATACGCAAATCGCTGCAGTTGGCCTTTCGTGTTTATCTTCTATCGCCAGTTGATTTGCATCTGGAATTTTATGCTCGCCAATCGTAGTTTCCCTATGGTTTGAGCGCCGTCTGCGTTATCATTGTATATCTTCTCTGGGAACATGCTGAGTGCTGTGGAACACTTTCACTCGAACCAAACGCACTGTCTTATGTATAATATGTTGTCGTAGCAAACAAAAATATCGGCTTACTAATGTGCGCCCTTTGTAATTCCTCAGGTCACATCCGGGAGTTACACTCTCTTGCAAATGTCTGTCGGGTGTGCTTTTTATTATTCATGATTACACACTTTGCGTCCTGCATGTAATTAATCTGAGAAATTTCTTGAAATATGACGATGTGGGCCCATAATTCGCCCAAATCTCCACTAAGCAGAAGGGAATGGAAGATTGGCTACGATGATCTGGTGCATATAACCTATCCGAAATATGTACCAAGGGCAACCCCAGTAGGACAGTAAATGGATTATTTGGAGTAAAAAAATAACCGCGATAAAATTCTTCATCATCACACTTCGGGACAAAATATGCAACTGATTCACCAAATGCTTATGCGTCCATTAGTGAACAGAATCTTGTTTTTTACCGACTAAGTTGTTTCAAGATGTGTATATGGATAAAATTGCAACACCCGGAAGAGCGTATCGGAAGCGACAAGTCGTATCGGTATAACAATTTCTAATGCACAGTTAAAGGATATTTTTCGTTGACGCGCTCGAGACTTACAGAAGCCAGTGGCCACAATTAATGTTTACTTGATGATAAATAGGGGCATGCTTGGGTACAAACACCTCGCAGACGTCCTTGGTAACACCATACCAAGGTACTAAATCGCTTGAGCAAGATCAATAATATATTCTTCGAAAATTTACGGAATAGGGCAGACTTGAAACTGGATTCGAATGTACCTGAACAAACAAATTCATAAAATAATCAGAGGTAAATAAACGTTTGCAAGCCATCCACTTTATTAACACTCTCAGCAGTTTTTAACAATTATCATTGTATAATACTGTATTGAGGTCACGATGGAAAAACATTTAAGCATAATTAAATGGTAACATCCGGTTTTTTCTAACAGGAAAGCGCAATGAATGCGCACGATGTATCAAGAAACCTTATATTGTAAGTGACCATATTTCTTTGGAAAATATGCCGCCAAATTTTACAACAACTTTCAAAACGTGTGTACATTTTATTTTAGAAACCAACCAAATTAGGGACATCAAGCAATTGTACAAAAACGCAATATTATAAGTCAGTATGGGGGATTTTGTGCCTATTCTTTTCCGCCATATCAACAAAGTCGCTCTTGTCCATGCATCCATTGCATTCAACACTCATAAATGCAAGAGTTTGCTTTAGTTGCTTAACACTCATCTTCTTGAAGTCAGCATCACGATCAGGAACAAAGTCTTAAAAACTGGTGAATGACAAAAGCTAACTTACTATGCACTATTTCACATATCTGCGGGTCACTTCGCGCCAAAGCAGCACAAATTTTGTCAGCAGGGATTGAGGAGGAAAGCTGTTTCGCTACAGTGGAGACTATACGCGTTGGAGAATTCGGTAGCGCACCAATATTTGAACACTAACAATGAAAACATAAAGGCAACAAGATTTACGATCTTCTTATGTTTGCCGATAAAAGTAGCACAGGTCGCGTCGACAACCGCCACTGGATCTTTTTCTTTACTACCAACAACTGCCTTTTGCAGTTTTTCCATTGCCTCGACGCAAACTAAAAATGTTTTTTGTATATAATATACTAATATACCTTGGCATTTCTTCTTGGATGCTTCTACTGAGTACGAAGTTAAAAATATGATAACGACGAAGGCAGCAGCCCAACCAACGAAACGCATCTTGATATCTTAAGTGGCGCGTACACCTGGCAGTAGCATTCACCTTCATTAAGTATGGTTAAACAAATATCATGACGTTTCATTCAGTCTTTCAATTTCGTCATTTCTGTTGATTGCCTACTCAGATTACTAATTTTTATACAAGATCAATAAGTTTTCGCAAAATGAAAAGCCTTTATAATGACACGTGGCTTTATAAAATTTCTAGAACTACGGGAATACAGAAATATACTTCGAAGCCTCATCAATATCGATAAGAAAATAAAATCCTAGTTATAAGCGAATTCTATTACATGGACGATGACAATTGGTTGACGCACAGAAAACACACAGAATAATAATAATTTTAATAATTGGTGTGGCTTTATTGAGGTCACGAGGACCAAAACTTTCAGCATAAAACAAGACAGCATAACAAGTATTAAGTATGAAAATGACATTTAAGTTCCTGCTTCACCTGCTCTGGTGAAACTAAAAATCGGGAAAAATAATGAATGACCGAATTACAATATGCCGCCGTTCTTGTGGGTATGGAACGGTATAGCCTACGCATTAATCGAAGAGATTTGCACTTGGATAAACTTGAAACGAAGGAATGGGAGTGGTCACTTAAAATACGAGCAGCGATTAATGAATAACTATTGAAGTGGCGTTGAACAATGATTTCTTGAATGGAGAGAATAGGCAGGCCACTAGAAAACGAGATTATTTTGAAAAGCTTACGAAGGGTTAAAAAGTCAGAACATTAAAAGCAAATTACTGGGGAACTATATGCAATAATGGGAAATGAAAATGCATGGGCAAAGGTTTTTATGTAGCTGGAGCTAAAACCATGTCTCCTGAACCGGCGTACTATGAAGCAAAGGTGACGGCATTTACCAAAGACGGCATCCACGTGATCACTCCATGATAACCGACTATTAAATAGAACGCTAAGGAATTTCGATTTTGAGCTCGTGGCAAAATTATGGAGTGAAAAGATTTCGGGAGTGTCAATATCGGCTCTCAGGATAAAGTAATGGGTATGCATTTTGATGAATTCAATAGAAGACAATTCTCCGAAGACCACTCGAGTATCTCAGTGACTGCCTGCTCGATCCGGTTTCAATTGAAGAGTGAAGGGCATGCGAAAACGTAACTGCGGCGTCCAGAGTGAGTCTATTGGATTGATCAGCCAACTGGAACGGACATCAGCAGTTTTAAACGTAGCCTACAATTTATAGAGGAGGTGCTTCTCAATCACTTTCAACCAGACGATATTTCGATATGTCTTAACTTCACAGGTCCCACAAACAATTCGCTGGTTTCGGAATAGGTGTTACAGCGACATCTCTCCATGAAAGGAGCATTCTCCTAAACAATAATTGACCAGCTTGGTGACACTCGGAGAAATCTCGCGGTGACCAATTTTAAGAACCGCGCGAGGGACACTGTCCGGATCAGTTTCCGTGGAGGCCAGCCAAACTTTTGGCGATAGAGGATTCATGAGCGTGAAGAAAACCGGGAAGAAAATGTTCAATATGAATTTTTAGTGGAGGTGGCGCGCGTTTGGTATAAGGCCTTTCAATGGCCGCCATTTCCCGTTTGTCAAACTTTATATAATTCGTGGGTAAAATTGGTCTTTCTTGCAAATTAACCTTGATGTTACTTCTTTTTTTCTTCTTAACGTATTCTGCATTTTCTACGTATACTCTTCACTTCCTATAACATTTTTGTTTATTGTAAATTTAAATGCCGAACTTTTTGGTCCTCGAGACCTTAATAAAGCGAATATTATTATTATTATTGTAAAAAGCCCCGCACAAACAGATGAAATATGTGCAAATGTAACCTTAGTGTGTATAAATTAGGAAAACATTGAAAAACAGCATCCAGCCCCCATTAATACGACAGACTTTTAACGTGCATCCAGAGAGAACTCGCTGCAGAGAAACCGCATTTTCGGCGTTTTTTCCCAGCTCGGGCTCTACGTATGGTTTGAATAATAAACCATTTTTATTCCCGACGTTAGTCTTTGCCCATTGTGCCCTTATGATTTTGGGCCACACACTCCTCACATACTTACAATCATGCATTGCATGTCTATAGTTACATTTTGAAAGTATTACCAGTACCCTTAGAAGTGGCCGTTTTTCGAATGTTGTTGTCGATTTTACTAGCTCAATGGGGCACAACCGCCATATTTTGGTATTAAGAATATATTCCGATTAGTTTATATTTTTATATTGTTACCAGCTTATTTATGTTTCTAAAAACTCCTTGTTGAGGAGCCGTTTTGATTACCCCAAGAATACTGTTATTGCATTGGTCCTCTTTAATAATTCCTGTAACGTGTAAACAAGCCCTCCAGGTTAAAAGGTCATCATGTCGCTTTCCCTCCTCCCTTCTGTCAACATTCTGTCGTGTCACAATCAAATCGATTCACTGACTCAGTCACCAAACTCACCCATTGGCCGACTGGCCTTACTGCCCCTAGCCACTGTATAAAAACCATATCATGCCTGTTAATAAGCAAGGCTGTTCAGGCCAACTCTCCAGAACTCCTCCGGTGTAATAAATTATCTTCAATATCTTCCGGTTGGTGGGACTTCGGCTACACGGCATATAACACTCCTTCAGCAGAGCCAATACGGCATTCTATGGTATAGCAATGGGCAATAGCATCCTTCCATTGGGGCGTGCTGTGTTGGAGCTCCCTGATACCGACTTGAATTTGAATGCAAACCTTATTTCCTATCAGTAGTACGAATGCAATTTCCGAACATGAATCGGGTGGCGCGGAACATTCGACGTAGATTGCAAACGCGATCGTCACGTGTCAAGGCTCACTTGACGAACATTGCTTCTACGTCAATTTGTAAGGTTTTAATTTAGAAAAGCAAGGGTATTTGCCAGACATCTTCATACAGCGATCGTCGTATTCCTCTAAAAATATTTAAAAACATTTTTTGATACAATAAGCTTGAAATGCGTTTGTTGTAATCGGTGTAAGGTTACTGCATTAAATACTACCATTTTTATTATCTCGACTTTAAATGCATCAATACACAAATGGATGTTTGATAACAAGCTAGTATATTCTCCGCAGTAAAAGAAAGCAATCAGACCACATTTTTCTCATGACGAATCACACGGGTCAATACAAACTGAATCTACAAAAGAAATTGAGGGTAGAAAAAGAAACCGTCGTTGCGTTGCTTCCTAAATTAGTTTGGTATAAACTCTCCGATTTTCTTGTCAGGAATATGTTCAACATCAACAAATGTTAAATATGTGGTTGTCCGCCCAACCCTCCGCAGACGCCCGCTGTCACTTGAGGAAAACACATGCTCCAGCGTTTTTCAGTCAATAGTTTGAATCGTATATTTTCTAAGCCCCATTCGGGCGCTATTCATACCTTTTGAATGCGAACGAGGACAGTCTGACTAAATGTGTGTTCATGAGTCCCGTCGCAGCTTTAGCAGGCGCATTTCGACAGATTTACCTGAACTGGTCGGTCTCAGAATCTGTATCAAATAATAATCAACTTTATTCATTCACGACCATCGTCTGTTGCCATCGTACGATTGAGATTTTTTATCGCAATATCCAAAGGATAAAAATCCAGCATCCGTGCTATATAGACTACCAGGATTTCCAAACAATATAATTTGAACTCGGCGTTAT
Organism: Proteocephalus fallax; assembly: GCA_028672205.1. Lineage (NCBI taxonomy): Eukaryota > Metazoa > Platyhelminthes > Cestoda > Proteocephalidea > Proteocephalidae > Proteocephalus > Proteocephalus fallax. The sequence goes on from JAPUBX010000611.1 coordinate 34,413, forward strand.
ACCTTTTATAAAGATAGTTTCTAACCTCAAAATATCATGGCCGAGTTTGCACGAAAAACTCATGCAGATTAAATAAAATGCAAGCATTCCGACACCTAGATGGAGAAGCACGGAATCTAAAAATAGAAATAAATAATACAATAACGTTATTGGAATTTAACGTCGAGCGATTATTCATCCAACTCTTTGCCTCGAACTAGACTCTAGTTAGTAGAGGAAAGCGTAAATTGTCAATGATCATTTCATAAAGAAAGAGAAGGTGGGCAGGAATTTCAACACTCCTTCAGGACCATAGGTAATGCAGGCCCTATCAATAAAATGTATTCTGTTTTTGCGTAGTTATTTATTGTTACCCTGCCCATCTTTATTCTATAGCTACACTGGTCCTTTTATTCTCAGTCTGTATTCATGTGTACCGTAATGCGAATTAAAATCGATATTTTTGAGGCGACAGGAGATGGAGACATAGGTGACGAGTGCAATGCTGTCCCATACTTCACCGTCCCAAATCTTTTTCAAAACATTTTGTTATGAACATATGATAAACATTTTCTGATATATTGTCTTAGCAAAGAAAACTTACATCTTGCCTTCTGTCCCGTCATATGTGGGCACTTGAGCACAAGGACAAGGAAGCATCCGCTGAAAGTAGCATCTGTTATAAAAGTGTCAAGAAGCATATTCATTGAACACATTCAGAACACATCAGGAATCTGAGCCATGACTTAACAAACATTTTATAATGATGATAAACACTATACTATATGTTGTATTCAAAAATCCAAACGGCAACAATACGTCACTTCAAATACCGTTTTATATGTAGATAATTAGGTGATCGATCAGCACTTCTAACATCTAGCAATAATAAAACAACGGCGCCACTTTCGAATAAAAGATCGACTCTAGCGATTGATAGTCGTCAAATTGTTTGTGAATATCAGTCAAATGTTACCAGATTTTAAATTACCCGTTGTCATTTGCAAGTAAAACCAATACGTATTTCATATTGCACCTTTCTACAGAATGTGCGAAAACATTTTTTACTGGCGTTAACAATAAAAAAGTTATTTGGTAGTCAATGGACATATTAAAAGGATACAAAGTGCTGCGATGATCAGCACTTCAATCGAGTATTGACCTCGGTTTTCGTCCATCCAAATTTTAATCTTTCATTAATGTAGAAGAGCATGTTGGCTCAAACTAACTTTGCCCTTCTGATATCCAAAGATTCGGCTTTTGTATATTTGGCAATGCATCAATCCCGACACGGTGAAAATAATGAATGCCTAAGGAAAAATATAATTTCATTTTAAATATTCCAACCACGTACAACATAATTAAATTTGAAGGTATAATATTATTTACATAATGGCAATCTTTAATAGTGTGAGAAAATAGTTAAACAACTTTACATAAATTCAGATTCAAACTCATTTGCTAATCATAAGCATGCTTCGTTTGGTAAATGCAACTTGGGTAAATTACTAAACTCGGATGAATACACAAACGCTCTGGCATCTGTCACTGTAATATCAACGATAAAGACTTCTAATTTACTTGAAACCTGGTTTGTATTTCTTCAATAACTGATTTATGAAATGAATGACCAGTAAGAGACTGGATTAACTCCCTATCTTTTCAGGTAAAGCAAGGTGAACGAAAGAGCTTCGTTGGTGTAGTGACCTTAACAAACTTTTATTCATGTCGAACAGGTGATGTGACTCGTGACCTCAAAAAAAGGTCACAATTATTAAACAAAATTTCCATTTCTTTCGGGATCTTTCTGCTTCAATCACCCCAAATCACAGCGATAAAAACCTTTGTCTCACTACTACGTGATATCCGCGGCCGCTTTTTGTCAATCCGAACGCGAACTCTGCAAATGGCTCGCATCGGACGACACGAACGTTTTCCCGACGGTTTCCTTACGTACTTAAGCACTCTATTTCTTCGTGAACTTGGCCGTATCGTATCCGGCTGACTTACTGTTTTCCGCGATGCCCCAACTGACAAAAATCTCCCATACCGAACTCCGCGGGCTTTGCCGCATAGTTGAAACGTTGATTTGTCATCGACCAAATCAGGCATTACTTATTGTGATTCTTTCCCTATTGACGAAGACTCTTAATGGGGAGCCTTGTAGAAACCAAGAAAAAGCTATCAGCACCGTTAGACAACAACGCAAGCACATCCGTACTATTGTCACTCCATTGGATAGCGCGCACCACCGCGCAGGCTATGACCTTAACGTGCATAAATGAAGACAACATTGACGACGCCTTGCCGGAAAACTAAACTACGACACGGCCCACGACTCACCATGAATGGCGCAGATATCGAGCCTTGTAGGCGTTTTTGACCCAGGGCGGGCTATAAATATTGTTCGTGCAATCAACAATATAATTTATGCCCGACCTTCATTTTTGACCATCGTGAAATTTTCCTCTTTTTGTCCTCGCACGCTTAGTCATGTCTTCAATTCAATAAAGTATATTTCATCCACATTTATATGGTCTTCCGCTTATTGTTTCACGTGTATTAGGTGACTCCCCCTACCCTCTTTATTCTAGTCTGTCTCAATATAAATCTCTTCTATTAATCCGAAGGCTACACCATTGAAAAAAATTAAAGTTGAATAAAACTAACCACAAAAAACGTTGCTAGGCCTGTTTGAAACTTCTGTGCGACAACCTCAGACATTGTTTGCCCGCTAAGAATTCCAGCTAATCGGATCTTGCTCATCTGCATAATCAATAAGTACGACGAATTCAATTTTCTGGAATCAATAACTTCAACTGCGTGTGTTAATGATGCGTTGCGATTGACGCTTGCAACGTATCGTATGCGTGTGTATATATGCGACAGTCCCTTATCCGTCGCTTTTTGACGAATTGTGTATTCATCCGCTCTGTAACGGATGGAGTTACTTCAGTTGAAAGTAAGGAAAGCAAACGTAAGTTTTTCAACCTCCATAATTATGGTTGACAACTTCCTTCAAGAACTCAAGTATAACTGACATTCGTCACGTTTTGAATAGTAAACGATTCTTTTTCTTTAAGTAAAATTTAGTTTTTCTATTCGAATACAACTTACCTAATTCGTTTGCCTACTCTAGGCGAATCCTTTCTTGACCTTGAACAGTTTCTTAACCAATTTATTGTAGCGCCCCGGTGTTTTACCACAACACAGCGCGGTATATGAAGGACACACAATGCCAACTGCGCGCCAATAGGACGCCATCTTGTGTCATCCACCTTTAGACGGGGTGGCCGTTTTCTATGACGGCGAAGACTGCAATCTGGTTCATCTAGAGTGAGACCAAACACTCTCCCCTCCAATACAGGATGCCTCACTGGATTTCACAAGGACACAGCCGCCTTCATCCACAGTCGCCGAGACTCGAGCAACTTCCTCCCTTTCCAAGCCAGCGTCGTAGTTTTCCCGTTATGAAGACCCATCCCATTTTTACCCTAAGTCTATATTACCTCTCCAACCATATATAACTGTTTGCATCATTATATCTATTCCTTTCATTTCCATGCGTCTCCTCATTATGGCTGCCTGGTATGTGGACCCAAGTTCTACGATTACCGTTACAAAACCCCCAGCGAAGGTTTAACATTTCTTAGGTCAGAATCCCACAATTGGAACAGCGTCACATTATTCCCTCAGTGATGTAGCAAACCTGAGACGGGTGTGGAAATTTACTGGCTCAATAATAATAACCAGGGTAAGGGCTTTATTTATGGATATAAAAAGTTGAAACAGGTGCCATTAATCAAGGTAACTGGTAGAGGACATAGAGGTGACTCTTAAAGAAGAAGCTAGATGTCTGTGTGAGCCAGATAAATTGCGGTTTTTATTCCACCAAATATTTATTTTACCGATAAATTTGCCAATGAATCCATTAAAAATCCAAATATCTGATATTCTAGATTCGCCCCCCTCATTTGGTCTCCATAGTTGAAGTGTACATATGATGAAATTACAGACCTTCTAGTGAACACACGAACCGAATTTTCTCAGGGACGCGCAAACGCCAGAACAACTATGTGAAATTCGATTCATTTACAAAAACAGCAATCTGGATTCTATTTGACACGTATATCATAAACGTTTTACTGGTTTGAAGTATCTTCGACCAGCGACCAGGATATCGACGAGTATATTTTATTTTGTGATATTCTTCTTATGAACGACTCGAGTGATATATCTCTCAACGTATATGCCGTATCCGTTAAACTTTAACCTTTATTGAAGAGCGATATCGATGCATGGCTTTCGTTGGTGAATCCCAATTTACGGCTAAAGGAATTTTCACCGAAAAACGAAGTTCCATCGAATATTTGCGTCCCTGACTGATGATCTGGTATCCCGAGTACGCCATTTGTTTCACCACTGGCAGAAAACCCGTACACGGTGCTAAAAAACACCCCTTATCCGGCAGTCTGCAATAAAAAAGACGCAGCGCTACAACGCTTTATTCACAGATGAGGAACTAAGTGATCAGACCCTCGCAAGGTTTGCAACGCCTGGAAGCTTTATCGGTGAACCAAGACGTCAGCGAATACATCATTCGGTATTTTTTCACCAAAAAGCTGCACCCGGTCGTCTGGGCCTTTTTGCCTTTCCCACCCTCGATGCTGTTGGTCGAGATAGGCGAGTACTCCGACCGCATTTTTGCCGCTCACCCACGAGAGCCAATAGTTGCGTGACCTGAGGCGCCACTCGAGCGACCACCTCATTCACATTCCTGAACGCGAAGGTAACCGTGGTTGCTGATGCCCTTGCACGCATCGAATTGAACAGTTTTCGACTGGCTAATGGTATCGACTACAAAGAGATGTCGGACGCCCAGCAATAGGACGGTTTACAAATTGGGCAGCCAATGCGCGGCGATCAGAGGCGGCCAGGTCGGAGAAGAAGATTGGTGTCCGGTTCCAGTGCCCTCCGTAGGCAGACTTCTGGTGCAACGTTCCACCTTTCATCGGCTTCATTGTGCCTGCCCACGTGCTTAGTTCACCGCCGCAACGGCACTTTAAGGACACTGCAGTTATCCAACGCCGTTTACCCGAGCCGAATACACCGTCACTGTGTTACCTGACGAGAACCAAAAACGTGGTTTTAAACTACAAATTGGACCATTGTCTGTGAAAACGATACATCATTTTACATGAATTAATGGAAGACCCAGTTACAGAAAATTACTCCATTACCTTCGGTCTGCGCAATTTCGATGATGGAACCAACGGCAAGTTCAATCGGACGGATATAACTCTTCTTTTGTGGGATTTGATTTCCAGATGAACGCAGCGCTTGTCAGGCCTTTCGATTTTCTTCCAGTCTATGGGCTGCCCCCAACACCCCGAATCGCGCCTATCTAACTGATTTCAAACCGAAGGACTGCATTCAAATGGTATTTCCTGGAATTTCGCCCGGTCTCCATTCGAAGGCCAAATCCGAAAACATTTTACTACAATTTGTTCTACTCTTATCAGTCTGGATGATGAATTGACAAATGGGAGGAAAGAAACACAGGTTAGTGGTGATGTGTGCGCTTTTGTGGAGATTACCCAAGTAGTTTGACCCAGAAGAAGTGATCGCGGAGGCATTGGAAATACTATACACGGTTGCTGATAAACCGACTAGTAATCTCTTCCCAATATCTGTTCAACAGATCTTTTTGTGTTGTTTGATGGAAGGTTTCGTACGTTTAACCTCACCAGAACCAATCGTCAGTACTCGGTGCTCATAAGGCGTTACAATTATTTGCAAAACGACTTTCCTTCGCGTACACATTTATTGGTTTAAAGAAGATACATACTGCAACCAAAATAACATTTCATGTTTCCAACGTCGTTCATAGAAGAGAGAAACTGAAAGGAATAAATACGCATAATTAAAGTCAAATAGGATGGCTAAACTTTAGAAGGGTGCATAACGGAAAACCCAAAAGGGGGGAGGGACATTTTTTTCCAATACAAATCCTAAAAGGTTTACGCCTTAAGTAGAAAACTAATAATTAAATGAACGAGAACATTTATTGTTAGTGAAGAAACCAACAGCAACCGCACAAGCATTCGTCAAATACACCGAGAAAACGTCTACGCCACTGCTGGGGCGAATGGGAAAAGTACCAAATTTATGATGAAAAATGGCAACAGTTCGAATTTCGTTGTATGTGCAGCTTATTATCAAGACTCATTGTGGAAATGTCATTAATTATGACATCAACGCAGCCCAAATGCAAAACACACTAACGAACCCGAACAAAATTAAGGAATAGTTAATTTCATAGTTATAAATCTGAAAAAGAGAACAGGACAAACGAAATGGGGCAAATACGAAATCAAAGAGTATTATGCCTTGTTCCCTTTAGAAGATTCACATTAGTGTCAGAGAACATACTGATATGGCAGAAACCCATTCTTCATCCGATAGCACTCTGCCATCTGGTTAAAACTGACTACCGAGAGAACGAGTCCGGCGAGCACAGCCACTAGGAAAAGTAAAGAAGAAAAGATAGAAGAAACCATTGGCAACCAGACAAAGAAATGGATGTACTTACGAATATAGACGATACCCTTTCCGCGGAGCTTGGGACACAATGTTGTCAGAAGTAAAAGACCTCCGCTCGTTGATGCGTCTGTTTTTTTAAAGTGAAGGCTATAATTTGTCCAAACAATATTATCAAAACGTTTAACCCCCCATTTCGGAGATGGGGATGATAAATATTCCCGCAAAAACATGTCTGAATACATTTATGCTCACAATTAGTAATAACTGTCTTGGCTAAAAAACTTTAAAAGGATACATAGAAACATGATCAAGACACACTCAGATCCCAACTGAATGCGATTTTGGGGATGAACGAAGATAGTCTTAAGGATGTAATGGATTTGGAAATATGGAATAATTACCTTGCCTTCGATGCCACCAACAAAAGGAACGGAATTGATAACAACCCACATTAAGCCGGAGCACATGCTGCAGATAAATGCCTTAAGGAAACAAAATGTCAAAATTGGGGAGCATTTGAGATTTGAAGCAACTTGATGGATCGAGTTACCAGAGAAGCCAGAGTAATTATTGTTCGTGGTATCTTCTGTTTGTATTTCAATAAAACCAGGGCAGTGACCACTACCGCAACGAGGATAAAAGATGATGACGCTTTCTGTGGATCGGGTACCACCATCTAAGGTGTATGAATGACCGAATAACAATTACATCAACTCCAGACATCTGAGATAACCAGCGCGAGAATAAGGATGTAGATTCCAATATGCCGCGATCATTTGTTTTGCCCCAAGAATCCAATTGTTCATTTGCCGTGGCAACGAATACATAAGGTGCAGTAGTTATTTGTAGCTGACAAATAAACAAAAGCGACATTTTACCAGATTGATGGTATCCATCGAAACTGCGAAATCAACAAATGCAAAATGTAAATTTGTATCCCCAGGATTCTGCAGTCGCCAGTATTGAGCGATATGCGAAAATACCGACATTGGGGTCCTAATATTAAACGAGTCAAAATTTCGCACTTGCACGCCGAGCATGGACTAATACGACTTCCGATAAAGACAGCAACTGAATAATTTCGCGGAGACTTCCAAACTAACTCTTGAAAGTCGTGTGATGCCAAATTAATTAACCCATCTTGTCGAGGTAAGGTGGTGATGCGTTGAACTTTGTTCAGAATTAAATCCTAATCCAGAATGAGACAAATCGAATGCCAACCTCTGCATTAGCGCATTCAACAAACGCTATAAAGAGTAAACTCAAAATATGCATTTTGCGAAGTATTTTTCGAGTTGTTTAGAGCTACGTGTTCTGTGTTCAATGAGTTACCAGTTAGCGGTCTGTATGAGACTATCCAATCGTCATTCGACACAATTATCAGTTTTAACCAATAGTTATGCAGGTCACCTTATATTGAATTTGTGGCCAACAAGCTTGAATTAGTCTTTGTTTAAATTACAGAAAATATCTACTTCAGAGTTCGCCCATTCCAAGACGATTGGGGCTTCATGTTCGCTTTGTACTTTGCTTTCATTAGGAAATTATTTTTATTGTCTTCACAGCATGTCCTGCAATTTTGCGTATCTGTTTTCCTCGCAATCCTCGTCCCTAGTCTGTGCAACAATAGATACTTAGAAATAGGGGAGCCCGTTTTTGATATAACACCCATTTTAAAAGCGAACACCTAAGCGTGGTTCACCATTATATTTCCCCAATTGGCTTAGATGGAAATTAATAGGTTCTACCATTTGGTCTGCTTTAATTACCGAGCCCACATTTGCGTTGAAATACGATAATCTTCAACATTCCATGGATAAAAACAGATACCTTTATTCACTTTATCAATGTACGTTGCCGAAATCCTTTCATGCAAAGATACTTTCATGGATCAGAAAACAGCCCCGCAGCTTTCAATTGCATCGTTTCATTATCGTTTGAAATTCGAAACTCCTGCAATCATTGCCTAAACTGTTCAAACGTTTTCTGTACAGTTGATCTAGGATTTTTAACATAAGTCGGACTTTCAAAACAATTTTTCTGATTAACAATCGAAGATGGATCTTAATTCCCTTGACTACAACGACGGAAAATCGGTCAATAACCTTGTTTGGTATTCGGGCAACTATAGAAGCGGATCTCCAAAATAGTCCAATATAGCATGACGTTTAAGCATCGTGACGATGGCCAGATCAATTTTGAAATCTTTTCCACGAAAAATATACACGTCGTCTGTGAATTGTGGCCAGTTGAACACAATTAGTAAACTTGCTCCAACATTAGTTCCAATGTAACTGGGTGCGACAAGCAATATGGACAGAAAACACATGATATATATAATTGGGGACATATAGAGGGAATGTATAATGTGGGAGTTTGATAATGTGAAGACTTTAACGACGAGACGTAGACGATTTGCTTTTTTTGTTATCAATAGGTTCTGTTGTTAAACAAATAGGGAATAAATACAGATTCCTCGATTCTGTATGTAACCAAATATGGCGGTATACAAACGTTTAAATAACCACCAAATGTCTTTCCTTGATTATTTTTTGTCCGGCTTCCTTTTTCTAGACGATAAACAGGCTAAATTGATGTATGGGAGTGAAGAATACTGTGCGAAGCTATCCACCTCGGAAGCAATGCAGACCAGCATCAGGCGAAGCAGGTCGTCAATCTGATACCGACGCACCGCACTGATTGTTTTGCACTCGATCCTCGTTGTTTTGTTTTTCTTCTAATGTCGCCGAGTGGAATAAATAAAAACCCTTTATTTGTGCAAACGTTTCGGGTGGTAGAAACTAATAACTTTTTTACCAGAGAATTCGATTGAATACGCAATGGACATAACGTTTTGCGATATGATGATAGTAATCTTTCGAGAGCACTAAATATTTATTTTTTTGAAACGCGTTTCGATCTTAATTAGCTGCGTGACTACTTCCGATTGTCCAATCGGCTGCAAAATACTAAGAAGGTCAAAAAGCGAAACAAGAATGTATCTATTTAGTGGGTACGAGAATCACTAAAGTTAGCTTGTTTTCGTTTATTATTTATACGTTTAGTTTCAAATTCAGTTGATTGTATTAATGTGATTTTGTGTTTAACGTGTCTAATCCAATTATTTATCTACGACCTAGACGCCCCAAAAACTTTAAAGACGACTGATGGCATGTTTTCTATTATGCGCGTTGCACCGCATTATATATTTCATTTTACTATAATTATTATTCTTCGTGTTTTAGTTTTCTTGTAGTATACCCAATCCTTGCTACCCCTAATTCGGATTGTTTTGACTAGTTTAGAAATATACATTTTTTCGTTGTATATGTATGCCTAAGCTATCCCATTTTTGAAGGCGAACATTTTATGATGCTTGATATTGTTAAAAAACAATTATGTCTTCGCCTTCATCGTACTAAATTCAGTTATTCAACGCATTTTCAAATTAAATTAATAATTTATTGCTATAGTAATTTTAGCGAATTGAGCCACCATTTTATATAAAACGGAAATACAGAATAAAAAAATTTCTCGTTTTCTTGTAAGAAATAGAAAACCTACTTTATGACTGATCTGTGCTTTTGAAGCAAATGTGCTGGAGTATTCTCGGCGGCTGATGGAACATATCGCGAATTCCCTGTCATAATCATATCTCTGTATATTGTTATTCCGTGGCTCAAATTTCTATTTTTTAACTCGCTTGGGTCTTCACAGTTAAACCTTAGAGAAACCATCACCCTGAAAAAAAACACCAACAAGGTCGAAAAATGAAGAGGTTTATCTAACATGTTTATTTAAATACGTCCGCCATAAAATACTGAATTCAAAGTTGAATAAATTATAAAACGAGCTTTTATTTCATATTTTATATTGAAAACCGAAAACGTTTACTATTTCTTACCTACTGTTTACCTGCAAATGGCTCCATATTACTGACCTTCGGCGCTTCTTGATGGTGTAGAGAAACCCAAAGTCGTCTCGATCTTTGAGGGAATTTGTTGCTTATTATTCGAAGCGGTCCGCTAGATATTATCAATTCACTTTTAAAAGATATCTAATTTATTTGCTACGGACTAAATGAACATCTATCATTTTAGATTTCGTCATTTTGATTCAAAATATGCGGACATTCTATTTAAAGATTGGATCCAAGCGCAAGGTAACAGATTGAATTGATTATATAAATAAAGTATGCTGTTTTGCTGGATCCACTACCAAAGACCAGCTTAATGCATCAGTTTGTTATTTTGGAAAATTGTTGCAACTTCAAGGAATATGAAATAACGATCAATATCCCAGAATGCCGTGAACGTCTTTCATTTCTTGGAAAACAAGAATCATGCAGACCCGACAACAGTTATCGGACATATTTTGATAAAGAACGTCGAATGACCTCACTCTTCGTAACGGTGAATAGCACACTTTTTTCCGTGAAAGAATTTCTATTGGGAACCAAACATACATCTCTACTGCGTGTTACGGTTATATGTTTAAGTTCTCGAAGCAGTGTTTTTGGTTCCAAAAAACTCGTCTTTTCCCGATGTCCGGTATGGGATTCACTTTCCAAAATTTGGACGATCAAAAGTGCAAAGTCATACCCAGTTAACTATGAAATGACCGTGTGGGGGTGTGTCTCCATTTTTAAATAACGTCCTGTTAGACCTTTTACACTTAATGACACTAAAGGAATATTAGTTCCATCCGAATTGAAACAAATTCTGACAACATTTCGGCCTGAGTCTCTTTCTGAACGATGTGGTTTGATATGCGTTACATGCGATGACGGTATTCGAAATTCCTAATTTACATATTAAAGGTGACGGGTTTGTGTGTGAACTCGAAGGAAAAGGATATGAGATGGACATAACACTATCTAATTCGCTTGTCTCCATGCCTTTAATTTACATTGGGACTCGATGCTCCAGGAACATCCACATATGTAACGATGGCGACAGAACTGTGCATTTCAAATGGACACCTGGGGTAATCTATTTTATTCGAATAACCATGTTTTAGATAAGCGAGAGCCCGATTCTGTTCTCTCCTGAATGCGGAACAATTTTGCAGAATTCCTCGCGTGAAATCAGAATAACATTTAGTCCGAATGAAATCGCCGAACATGACGAGCAAATTTCCTGTTGCGTTACAGGTCGGGTTAAACCATTAATGGTGTCTCTTATTTGCAAGGCCAGGGGTCCCGATGTCGAATTCTCATTCAAATCTTTCGATATGGGCGCAGTCGTTGTAACCGAAACAAAGCAAATTGAATTGGTGATTGAAAATAAATGCGATATTGACGCAATATTTTCTGCAAGGTCGTTGAATGACCTCGCAACTGGCGTTCCCTCTTCTGGCATTATCGAGTCACAGGGACATCAAATAATTTCTTTAAAAATAACCTCATTTCAAATTGGAATAATTAATGAAGAAATACATTACACTTTCAATGGCTGCAGCAAATCTACAATTGTTCGCCTGCGGTAAACTTCCGATTGGAGGAATATTGTCATCTAAAACAAACTTACCTGTTTGTTTCGTTTTTAGCGCGGAGATTGTACCGCCCATGGTTGTATTTTCACCCTCGGCCATTGATTTCGGCAAGGTGGCGATGGGTAAGTCGTATGCTCAATAAAACACCATCCCACGAGTATTGCGAGGCGACATTTTTAACAGGTTTGGTTTCGCTTCGCGTATTTTTCAAGAAAAATGATGAAGAAACTTACTTTCACTTTATGACAGCTTATCGGGTTTCAATGTGATTTAATTGTTTTATTAACGACATGAAGTACAAACCTTTCGGCATTAACAATGTAAATCATTTTGTAAGATATTTGTAAATAGATAAAATGTTCAAATGCTCTTTTTCTGACCAAAACAATCTCAGAATCAATTATAGCAAACACATTTATTTGAATAAAGTAAGCTTGTTGGAAAGTTAAATTAAACCCCAGAAAAAGCAGTTTTTGAAAACATTGGTTGTCGTTACACTATTCCCATTATCGTTTTCACTGTTATTGGGTGAATTCGGTTTTCTATATATTTATATGCATCACCTACATGGTAGATTATATAGTTGTTTCCGTCAGTCGTATTATAATAACTGTCTGCATCTTGTAGGATTTCCTGTCGATAGATTACTTGCTGTTCGGAACGATTCATTAATCGACGTTTTGGCCGATTTTAAAACTGCTTCGATCAAAAATCTCCGAATATCCCCATGCAGGATACTTGTGAAATCGTTGGAAACGATTGAATTAATAATTTCTCATATTCCCACGACCACGGGTCAATTTACCGGCGACCTCGCTGTGATAATGGACATGGTCGGAAAAGTCTGGTCTGTGCCAATTACTGCATTGTAAGTGGCTAAAGAGGCATCGAACTTCCGAAATGCATACTTCGTTCATGTTCCGAAAACGTTTGGTTGTATTTCTTTAATAAGATAGCGCTATTACCACTTAAAACCACCTTTGGCATAATTTCTTATCAATAATTAGTGTTCGAAACCTTTCCTAGATAACTTAAATCTAAACGGAATGCATGTTTTGCAAAGAGTCCGTGGTCGAGGACATTTAAATATCCATATTGCTTTTATTATATTAGTTGTGAAGTCCCTGATGTAATGATTGAATCGAATATCATCCGAGTGAAGGATTGCTATTTGTCATATCCGCGAATTTTTGTGGTTCCATTGACAAACAATTCAGATATTCCTTCTAAATTCAAAGTCACATTGCCTCAATGTCCGGACGTTTCCTTCTCAACAAGCAGGGCAAAGGTAAATTTCGAAAAATATCCCGCTATATCTATCAATACATGGTTTGCTTTTTAGGGAGTTTTAGAAAAGCAGTCGACGGTGGAATTGCAAATTAGCGCCATCGTGAATAGGGTTGGCACCATTTCAGCAAATATCACTGTGAAGATTTTTGGAATGTCTAAACCACTGGTAAGAACGTTAACTCTGGAAAACGTGAAATAACCCCTTCATTGATACGTTGACTCGTATAGTCTCAATAACAAGGTCCAGATAGCACTGCAATGAGCTAAAACGTCCATACACATTTTTAATACTTCGAATAATAAATCGTCTTGAAATTGATGCAGCAATTCGAAGTTCTGTGCGCTGCCAAAGGCCCCGTGATATCACTTAGTAAAACTCTGGTGGATTTCGGAAGGATAATCGCTCTCAGACCTGTCAGCAGAAAGATATCTTTGCGGAACGAGTCCCCAATTGTAGCAAATCTGACGGATATCGTGGTAATGTTTTATCAACAGATGGCCTAATTATTTCATAGATAAGAAAATCACGGGTTTTCACAGTATCACCTTCAAACGAAACAATTCCGCCTTTTCAAAACGCTGAAGTGACCGTCACAGCTTGTCTGGACGATACGGATGTCCCATTCACCGCTTTTCTTGAAATATCTGTCGATAACTCCGGCGACTCCCCGTATCGAGTTGATGTGATGGCCACTGGCGACGGAAGCACAGTCACCTGGGAACCCGACATAACCGAGACCCTTCAACTGGGTCCACAATTTGAGGATTTGGCACACATTAAATGTTTTACGGTTTGCAATCATGGAAGACGGAATCAGTTACTCAAGTGGACCGTGGAAAACCTCAACTGGAGACCTTATGCAATTGTAATCTGCTATAGACATCAACTTGAATATATTTGGTCTCCAAAGAAACTTGTGATGAGATTTAGGAGATATCGATTTCGAACGGACAGGAATTACTTAAGACAAGCCAAATGTTCGCATGACATCTATGGGGGGGGGGGAGTTGAAGAATCCGGGAGCTTATATCCATGAAAGCAATGAAACACTGCCGTGTTTGTGTGGTGGTTTAAAAGTGATTGCAGTCACATTTATCTAAAAACGCACCATATAACTGGAAGAAACCAATAAGCCGTTAGTTTGCGAAAACCAATTACGTGGAAAATTGCAAAGGGCTTGTAAACCAACGACAGCCAATAAACAGCTCAAAGGGCCACCTTTTCTCCTACGTTTCTCGCTGCTCTACCAGAAATATTTATCGGGGCTACATTTTTCATTACAGGATTCTACAACGTCGTCGCCTGTGAAAACCACACTAGAGCCGTCGAAATACGAATTAAAGCCCTCTGAGAGTGCTGAAGTTCTATTGTCTGTTTACAGTCAAGAGTAAGCCCATTTCTTGAATGATTCTCAGCCTAAAGGCAAATTATAGTTTATGTTCAGATGCCCATATTTAATCTAAATGTCGCCGATATCACTAAAAATGCACTGTAAAATACGATGCGGTTTTCTTTCATTATTTTGAATATGACGGTTTCATATCCCGTGACCATTTTAGACCGCTCTACGTGGAATTCACGCTTAAATGTTTTGCCGTAGTCGACAACAGAGGTCCCAAAAAACTACTAAAAGAATGCAGGGTGTCTGCAGAGTTTATCCAGCTTGAAGTGACCGCTTCCGCGAATCCAATAATGTTTTCTATTAAAAAGGTAAGCAAATCCAATTTAAAGCCGATTTACCTCCAGATGAATGCGATCGATCTCACCGCTGCTCGTGAAACGGTGTCTCTGCACAACCCATTGCAACTGAGAGTTGCGTGTGTTCTTAGAACAATGTGGCCATTTAGCTTTGTTACCGGAGATGAAAGCGTGCTGTCTATGGTAAGCCATGAGCGCGATGGATTGATTCAAGTTGTAGGAACTCGATCTTCAAGCCAGGGAGATGAAACAAATAACTTTCGCATTTGACCCGAATTTCAATAAAAAAGACCGAAATAAAGGAGCCATTAAATCAAACCTAGAAATTCGATTCAAAGGCCATAGCAAAATTGCAAGTGTCAGCCATTCATTTAATGCATTCCGTAGATCAAAATACCTGTTTTGGGGGAGGTTTGGTATCCTAGCTTGAAAATAGACACAAATCTCGTCGACTTTGGGTGCATCGAGAACGATTCAATTGCAAGGAAATCCGTCCTGCTTTATAACAACAGCCCAATCGACGTTCAATTGTGCTGGGAAATAATCAACGGGCGCTTGCTGTCGTCTGAGAGTCGAAATTGTTTCAAAGGAAGGTGCTTTTCAGCGCCTATGAGTCAGAAGCGTCTTAGCAAACCGATTCGGCGCTGTCATACGCCTTCAAGAATCGACTGTTTGCGCGTTTCCGACGTATTGTCGATCACACCGAACTGCTGCACAATTCCACCCTGGGACAGCGTGCCTGCTCATTTTGAGTTTCGGGGCACATCAAATCTGAAGATGGATGTCACTGCCGTTTGCAATGTCAAAGAGGGCTGCGCACAAGAGATTTCGGTTGTCGGGGAGACGTCAGATCAGCTTTGCTTCGTTATGGTTGACGAGGTGTTCTTTGGGGATATACTGTTTGGCGAACGGGCTTTTCGGTCTCTCTCCATATGCAACCAGGGCAGAGTTGCGAGTACTTTCACCATCACTCACGAGTTAAGCGACATAGAATTGGAAATAATACCTTCAACTGGAGTGCTTCTGGGAAGGACTTCCGAGACGGTTAAAATCGGAATTACAGCGTTGCATCCAAAAGACTTTTCGGTATTAGCAAAGGTGCTCATAAATGAACGGTCGTCGAAACTAATTCGGATTCACGGAAGGGCCTGTTTCCCGCACGTTTCGCTGAATACTACTTGCCAGCAAATTCAACCATCATTATGTGAAGTCGAAAGAGCTTTTGTAGCAAACAATTTGAGTGGAAATAATTTATCCATGTCAGTTGGACATTTATTGAGCCTGAATGAGACCGAAATCGACTTTGGGATTGTTCCACTTGGATCGATCAAGAGATACATTTTGCCGTTTTTCTGTAATGATCATTCGTTCGATGTAAAGATGTTCATCGAAAAAACGCATAGGAAACGTCTATCAGTCGATGGGATTTATGTTCGATTCGGAAAGGTTATTGAAATTATATTGGATGCAACGACATTGGAAGGCACAATGTCTATCAGCAATGCAATCCCAATTCAGGTTTGTTGCACAGAAAGCCTTAAATTATTTAGATTCACAAATGTATTTGTCTACCATTACACGTGGTAGCGATGATAGTCTCCCCGGAAATTAAACTGAGCACGAATAATCTGGAATTCGGCGATATTTTACTCGGCGAAGCGAAGATATCCGCGTTTCAAATGCACAACCCATCTCTCCTTCCAATTCGGTGGTCTATTGATATGGATTCTGCCTGTTTCGCTATTCTTCCGCTTTCAGGACTCTTAAGACCCGACGAAAAAATTACGATCTTCGTAAGTTCGAATGTTCCCGGTAATCCCATTAAGGCTAAATTCACGCCGACTGGCGAGAAGGCGGTGGGCCAAAGCGCCGCAGAAATAAGAATCAACGGAAATTCATGTGACCTGAAAGTGGGCCTCGTGGGGAGGGGTCTTGTTCCTCGGCTCAAATTCGAACCAAAAGAGGTGAATTTTGCGCCAGCTATTCCAGGACACCAGCCCATGAAAATAGATCTAGTAGTAGAAAATCCATGTTGCTTTCCTGTGGAATTTTACAACCTTGAATTTGACCAAAAGCATATCAATGTAATCCCGTGCGTGTTCTAATAAGACTTCGTCTTAGGATGCGCATGCCATAAACCGCTTATTAGAGCTGAACGAAACGGATGAGCTCTTGTTTCCAATTGGAAATCCGCGAGAAGGCTTTCGATCAAATTTGACCTGGATGAGTTCGACAGAGGTTTGTCTTACACCGAACGCATACATTTTCTTATTTCAATTTTGTAACTTTCAGAAAATCAACTCGGAATTCATTGGTCATTCGATACCGAAAAAAGAATTATTTTTAACCTTCGAGAGTTTTGTTGATGATAGAACGATCGATATGAGAATCGAAGGCATTTTTGTGCTCATAACGGGTTCCCCCCTTTCCGGGAAATCTCGTGAGTTTTTTCAATTCCATAAATATTCTTTTGTGGAGTGAATTTTGCTGTGATGGTAAGATGATTGTATTTTCTGAACGCAAAATGACAAAATACCAAAGTCGGAATGACTAATTCGTTTATTACGACCACCAATAGTTAGGCGCGACGCGACGCGACCCCTGTGTCTGCTGCAGCCAGTCATCCCAGAATCCCGGTTCGACTGTGGTTTCAAAGTGAAGTTCTTTCTTCAAAACCCCCTTTTCGGGCGTGTTGGCTTGTCTTGGCCGAGACCTCTTATATGCTATGCTACACTTCCACGCAGATATGGTTTTATTACGAAGGGGTGTCCTTGTGGTGTGTGTTGATTATTTTGTATGACAATTGGGAAAGCGACTCGTTGATTGCTCGATCGGTGAAATTTTAATAACTGCATTCATATTTAGGACTTGCAAAGAGGCTTGCGGCCATTTACGGCGCGTTCTACGTCGACCTGACTGCTTTGTTACAAAACGATGTACGTTCTTTCATTGTCTCGATGCCCTTGACACCATTTCTACTCTTTATTAGAAACCTATTGAGTCCCTTTTTGAAGAAACACTTAAACATCCAGACTCCTGTTTCGGTGTAATAGTGGATAACGTTACTTCAGCTGACCAATTC
The DNA here is from genome assembly GCA_028672205.1 of Proteocephalus fallax. Classification (NCBI taxonomy): domain Eukaryota; kingdom Metazoa; phylum Platyhelminthes; class Cestoda; order Proteocephalidea; family Proteocephalidae; genus Proteocephalus; species Proteocephalus fallax. The sequence goes on from JAPUBX010000611.1 coordinate 52,499, forward strand.
GAGGTCATACTATCTATCCTTGGTAACAGAAGGAAACACCGGTTGGCCATCGCGCTGACAAGGGATTTGGGCTCCATAGAACTCGCCGACTTCCGATTTGAAGCCGTAGCTGTTGCCGAAGCACGAAACCCAGTAGCGAAAAATGGGTCGGCTGAACATGTCAAGGAAACGGAAGGTCGACAGGAATATTGTCAGTTAGAAGATGCAAGGAAGGAGATGGTGTCCACGTCTTCGAAAGTCGGATGGAAAATGGCGAAGTCGCCTAAGTCTAGTCTGTAAGAAATACATTGCCCACATTTGGTATTTGCAATAAATCAGAATCGCTGTTTTTAGTGAAACAAATTAACAATAAATAACGCTCTTTTGAATTTAATCAACTAAATATTCGTGTTCTACGGTGCGTTTAACGGCCATATAACTTTTGTCATGTTCCTTTAATGCCCAAATATCGTGTCGTCAATTGCACTTTTATTTTGTTTCTAGGCGAACTAGACGGAACAAAAACGTGGTATCTACACGCAAAAACAGGACAGCCAAGAGGCAAGTTATTTCCTATGCATGCTATTCCAAATAATGGTTTCAGAAGTCGGACGTCAAATGGATCTTTGTTGAGTGAATCTAATGAACGATATAATGAAATTTCGCTGAAGTAGGTGTAGTGATATTTAATGCAAATTCTAGAATACAAACGTTCGAAAAAGAATACACAAAAATTCGTCATATGCTTGGTTTGCAAAACACAAATGATACGATACAACGCAATAGTCCTACACATCACCTGACGTCAAATAGGGCGGAGGATCCGTCAATGAGTAGAGAAACGTCCTTCGATAATGGCATTCAATTTTTGACCTTTAAAACACAATTGGATGTTGAGATTGAAGATCGAGAGGGCGCAGTGCTTTATAATGATGGATCCAATACAAGTCGAGAAGAGCCCAACCTTGAAATTCTCCTAGAAAGAGTCCTCTCGATTTTACCGACACGAGAGGCCATCAGACGAGCAGTTGGTTTCGGCCCCCTAGATATGACGATATCAGAGGCAAAAACGTTTTTAGTCTTTCGAAGGGAAACTTTGGCGACCGAGTCTCTGGGGAAGATATTTTTCCTGGCTGTGACGGATCGTGAAACACAAGTGGTTTCGGTATGTGGCGAATTTCTATCGCATCTCTTTTCCTTGTTTCAATTGTACCCGGGCCGTATTTGCGAAGACTGATTGCCGTTTTCTCTGCATATTTAACTGGTGCTTTTTCCGACTTCAGGAGGGTGAGGGTGTAACTGGTCGGGAAGGCTCCCATTTGGAGACAACCGGCAGCACGACATCCTCACTCGGCGGCTCGCACCATGGTGAAATGGAAGCTTCGAGGTTCGTTGGATGATCAAGATGATTTATTAATGACTCGCGTGCTGCCCATCTTTAGAAGGAAAAGTGGGGATGTGAATTTGAATTAGTCTTGTTATTATCAACAGACTCTAATTTGGTTATGTGGAAACGACGACTCATTGGTAGTCAGGCTTTGTCCATTTTCTTATAAATCGTTTTCTCCACGACATCCCCAGTATTTTGCCACAGTCAAAACGAGTTATTTATACAAATTCGAAATTTCGCGGGTGTATTTAGTAAACTTGGAAAACAATGATGCAATAATACATGTGTGTCAATTATATTTCATTTCCAACGATTTGATTATCGCGCACGATAAAATCTTCCTTATAGTAAGATTTACATATAAAAATTCAACATACGTTTTTGTTGCACATGTGCGCAATCCCTCAGGTGGACAATTGCACCAAAAGGCCAAATCACAATTCCAGTTTCGTTTAAACCCGAGACAGTGGGAAAGTTTCAAGAGTCGTTGCACTTCGAAATTTATGGCTCTAAACAGGTTGTAACTGTGATCTGCAGTGGTGTATGCGACCGTCCTCGAATAATCGACGATCCGAAGTAAGTTTTTTGTTATCTCCATATTTGTGAATGCAAAACCGCATTAAAAACCTTTTTTAGAGAAATATTTTCTCGATATATGGAAAAAGTGGATAAGGGCGAACAATTAAGAAAGGTATTCGTCCTATCGGAGAATCGCTTTGAGTTTGGACCACTGTGTATAGCCAACACATGCAATGGGTAAGAATGTGTTTATTTGAGTGGACAAAGCTTAACTATCGCGCGCACTCATTTGTGCGAATCAAAAGGCTCCCCCTGAGTGCGCATGTACGCTCTGTGAATTGTGCACCAATAGAAGCGAAATGCGCGCGAAACGTGTCGATTAAATTCTTCCGTTTATATTTCAGCATTAGCGCGCGTGATTGTCCCGAAAACATGACCAAATTACTATTGCGGAATAGCAGTTGGCATCAGGCTGAAATCCAATTTTCTTTACAGCTAGAAAATAATTTTTTTTCCATTGTTCCTGATTCATTAACAATTGAACCAGGTGAAAGCAAAACTGTTTGTTTATATGCGTCACCTAAAAACCATGGTCTCATTGTAAACAACCTTATTGGACGTGTGAAGAACAACCCAAAGCCGATTGTATTTGAAATTTCTTGCTATGGAGATACCCCATCTCTAGAAGTGCAAACAAAGTCGATTAATTTTTGCAAAGTACCTCTGGGATTGTGAGCTTGTATTTTACTCAAATGATTGTTTAATAGCTCTGTTGACCATGATGTCGTCATTACGAATCCATCCCGAATTCCTATCGTCTGGAAATGTATTTTGTTAGAACAACTCGACAACACCCTATTTCACGTCAGTCCTTCCCATGGTGCACTTGAACCTGGCTGCTCGAGTGAAACTCTTCGAGTGTACTTCAAGGCTCCGAAAATTCCGGTTGACGTGATACATGAGAAAGGACTTCGGTTTGAATTAAATGATATGTACTCCCTCTCTGAACCGATACGCATTCCACAATACGTTTCTGTAAAAGCCGAAGCAGTTGATCCTTGCGTCGATATGGTTATTTCGAACGGTAAATCTCTCCCATTTTTATTTAATCAATCAACTTTGTCAAAAAATGTTATTAATTAAGATAATAGAAATTTTAAATTATTATTATATTACTGCTATGCAGAAAGTATTTTAGTTGCATTCACCGAGAATGCGTTTGATGCATCGCGAAACACTCCATATATTTCAATGATCTCATTCTTATGACATCTTATTATAACACAATATTTATCGGTTGTCGTAGTAACGGGCACACAAGAAAACACACACGCACACACACACACACAATACCACACTGCCAACTTGCCCAAAACAACCAAAGCAGCTAAGTTTGCTTGTCGCTTCAAAAACGTCTATCCATTGATTTGGAAGGTTTGATTGACTTTGGGCTGCTAAAATGTGGCGAAATCGGAAAACGGGAATTCGAGATACGAAATTCAGGACCATCTGAAATTCGATTCAGGTATGTGATTGGACAAATTGCTGTTTAGCTAAATCACCAACACTTGAAAGGCCATTTTAAATTATTATATTTTAGGCTTGTGTATATCCGGAAGAAGGGTTGTAGTTATCAAGATGTTTTTGAAATGATTCCAACTGACGGAGGTGTTATGCCAAATGGTTCAACTATTTCCATATCTGTGAGTCCAATCACTTATTCGAATGCAAATATGCCGTTTATTTATGTCGTTTTGTGTGTTTTGAAGGTTATGTGCCAGCGTACAGAAGAAATAGCATTTGACAGAGAAGTCATCGCACTTTGCTACATTGATGATTTAAAAGGACGATCTATAACGAAATTTGAAATCCCAGCATCAGCCAAGATATGTGCTAGTCGGTAAGTTTCACAGCAAAACCGATGGAAGTTTAACTGTCCAATCAGGTTATCGTATGGAGTCATGCTATTTTTTAGGCATCGAGACTTTAGGGTAAGGGACTGCTCTTGACGAACCGCAATCCCCAGTGGAATTTTGTTCCCATGGAATAAAAATGGAACTGAGAGTGCACCAAACATACTGAAAACCCCAGTGAAACTAATCACATCTTTCCGCTATATACTCAATAAAAATAATCGTTGTACCGATTAGCTACTCCAGCGTCATCAGATCTTGGAAAACCACTACTACTGCCACGGAAAAAATAAACTACGAAGAATCTACCTTTCTCATGTGTTGCGCAAATATTTCGTGTTTTTCGACCACGAGGTGCAAGTTGTCGGATAGCCGAGGGTTGTGTCTGGGGGAAGCACGTATTCCTTAAACTTAAATGCCCTAAGAGGTATGGATTTTTTTAGTGACCAGCATATGCAATAAAATCTTCTGTTCAATAAAAATTATTATTTGGACTGCTTCTAGATTCTACGTATCCCCGTCAAAGGAACTTTTTCTAGACGACAGGACAACCCACCAAACGTCCTCCGACTATTTTACCATTCACAACGACGGCCCCTTCCATATTCATTTCGCCATTCAGTCCATGAAGCAAATGCTCATCCCCGGAGACCAGAAAACCTTACGGCGACGGAATCGAAATACTTTGAAGTAAATTTGACTGGCTTTTTTTTAATAAGGTCATGATAAAATGGCTAGATTTTATGAAGTGTGTACGCGAAAATGTGCCACTGTGAACTTTTAACGATTCGCGTTTCATTCACGTGTCATTCACATAGATCAGGCCGCCTTTCTATTGGAGTCTTCACGATTTATCCGACAAGCGGTACCGTAAAAACCGGTTCTGAGCAGAAAGTGTTCGTCGAAGCCCTCTCTGATGTGAAAATTGGATCGTACAAAGAGGTAACTTGGCCCGCAATCTTTTTTTCAAAATTGGCGATGAAATAGTCATTGACGAAGATGCATGGCGATTTTAGGAACTCTGCATACAAGTTGTGGATAGGCCAGGCACCGAGGTTGGTGTAAGCCGAATTCCTTACGGCCTTTTCATTGATGTATGTGAGGAAAAGTTGGATTTCCGAAATTTCCTCTCAATATTTGAAGAACACCAGATTTGTCGTACCGCGGAAGAATACGCGATTCTAAGGGCGAACGGTGTGAGTCCATCCACGTAGTCTGCGCATTTGTGCATATCATACCAAAACATCTCAATTCGTGATGGACCATTTGTCCAAAGCATATGGCTTACCTGAATATTATCTAACCGCTACGCTGATCCATGACACAACATCCACATGATTCCACTTTAGGACACCCAATAACGCAATTTCTTAAGCTGGACATCACCATGACGCGACATTCTCTTTTTATTATGTTTGTGTGGGATAATAAACTATAGTAATTTACGACAGTCATCCATACTGATTTGCGCATGGATTAAGCGAAATGCTGATTCCATGGAGTACCGTTTCTAAAAAATCACGTGCATAACTCGCGAGTATTCTATACCGACGAGCATGACTTCACTAATGCCCCCTACAGTCATTCCCGGAAATCGTACACAACGACAGAAGTCATATGAACGAAAACACGGGGACGTAATTTCGAGACAATGTCAGTATATTAGTCTGCCGTTGTTTGGGTTCGGATGGTGCCTGTGCCGTCAGCTCTACAATGTCCCAACATTATTCGTGGGTCTGTAAACCAAGAAGCCGGCTCATATTCCCCGAGGAGAAAAGAGGGGTCAGTTCACGCCAAGAATCTGCGAGGGTGGTGGATAATATTCAGTTGTTATACAAACCCCAAATTGATTCGTGCATGCTACATGCAAATTCATGGCTCTATTATCCACAAACCCGCTTAATATTTCTGCAAGGCAACTGGTGGTATCTTCATTCAACGTGAAAACGTATTCAATTTCGGAAATTCCCAAGTTGGTAGCTCTACTTCGGCGCGGTTCAAGATATCAAGCACTTCAAAGGTTACCGTTGACGTCAAATCCCAACTGAGAATTGTTGATAGCTCTTCGGCATCAAAAAAGAAGACAGACAGAGTCGACTTCGTCGAGTTAGTAACCGGCTTCGAGATAACTCCACCACTGTGCCGAATTGAGCCGCATGATTTCGCTTACGTGACCTGTACTTTCACACCAACTATGGTTCATGTAAGTTGTATTCTTTCTACTTAAGTTTTATAAGTACAATGATGCGATACTCTTTCAATATTTTTAGAATTATTGTTTGACCTTCGAGGCCTCTATTGTGGACAGCGAGGCGTTTCCGATAACATTTAATATTACGGGGAAAGGCGAGTTCCCGCGGATATCGATCATTGAACCTTCAACAAGAGACAATACTGGGAAGCTGAGCTGCTTTTTTGTATCTGCGACATCTGAAGAAAATTGCAAAAGATCAATACGATTAAAAAATAACAGTCAACTGTCATGCGATGTTAGTAGTTCTATAAATCGGTTTCTTTTGTGAAGACGCACAAATTTTCGCTTCAAAATCGGTTTTCTCCTAGGTTCAACTGGAAATACGTGAAGAAAAGCGGGTGTTTTATTTTCTAAATGGGGAAGCTGGTATGATTTTCAAAATGCATTGCCTTGTAAACGACTCATTTTTTTATTTAAGTAGAAGGCTCGTTAAGCCGCACAATATTTGTGACGTCACATCCTGGAGAGGTTTCAATCATTTACTTGTTGTTCGAAGTCCATGAGGAGATGATGCAAACGGCATTTAATGGGCAGCTTGAAATCACGGCTGTCGGCAACGACTTCGAGAAACACCAAATAAACCTGATCGGTCTAAAAGCTGAGGTGGATCAACATGCTGTGTTGATTGTTCCTTGTCAAAATCTGAAACGTGATCTCCAAGAAGCTTTATGCCGATGGATGTCTTCGAAGCCGGAACTAGCCTCACACCCCGAATCTTGGAAGGGCACATTGCTGGAACAGGTTCCAAGCTGTCAAGTTGAAGGTACAGTCGTATGGTTTAGAGGCCTACAATGAGCGGTCGGTCGCAGTCATCAAAATAGGTCATTTTAAATGAAATCTTAGAGTATATGTCTTTGCGGACTTATATAAATACCCATATTCCAATTTCAAACATCGATAATGTATTTGATTGTTGTATCTTTATCGCAACAGGATTTTTGAAAAATCATGTGAACTTTGGCGACTGTTATGTTGGATCGAGACTGAGTACCTACTTCTATCTGAAACACTCGAGTAGTGTCAACGTTTCACTTCGATTTAAGTGGCCGACTGATCATTCGCACATCCATTTCGATCCAAGCAATGGGCAACTTAATCCCGGAGAGGCCATTTTGATCAATGTGACCTTTTCAAGCATATTATCTGTCATTTATCGATTCGCGTCAATACAGTGCAGCATCTCAGAGTACACTAAGCAATCGATTTCTGATGTAAGTAAATTTACTGTCTATAATACCACCGCTATTTCTTCTTTCTCAAAATTTGCATTCTGTCTTCATTAAAGGATATTATCTCAACCAATAGATCTACAACGCAACAACAGTAAACCTTTTTTATAAGCATATGCATTCTAGCGATTTTTTAATGTTGTTTATATTTTTTAATGTATTATTTTTTCCATGAAACATTGCATATGTGACGGATAAAATGTGCCACAGAACATAGTAAGACTTGCGAAATGATTAACACAATTTAATAAATGTTCAACGTTTCTGAACGATTTCCAACAGAAATGTGAGAAACGGCCTCTGACAGTGAAAGCTGAGAAGCTTTATTTATTATCTTTAGACCTCCTAATTAATTGGTAAAATTAAGGAACACGTAAAAATATTGCAAGTTATGATACAGACACAATTCCTTTGTTCATATCACGCAAAGAAATGACAATTGTTGTAGTATCGCCTCGGAATCGCTTGTGATTTGCACCAGGCAAATCAAATCTGCACCAGTTCGACAAATAATTCGAGGACCATCGGAAACAGGATCCTTAAAAACTCGAGCGTCAACTTTGCAAACAACCCACACAACTCCCACCACTAGATTCGACCAGTCTTCGAAAGAATTCGCATCAATTGAATTACTCTTCACTGCGGTGTCGTGTGACGTCCAATACGAATCAGATTTCACCAATTTCGAATTTGCAAACACTTTATTGTTCACAGAAGTTATTAAATTGTAAGACCAGGCCATTTCTTAATTAAAGCTTATTTTAGATTCCTAATGCGAAATGTGGGACTGGTTTCAATGACATTTTCTATTGACCTGGAGTTTGCAGAGATAACACCATTTCGTATTTTTCCCAGCGAAAGCATAATTTTACCTGGAGAATCCTTGAAGATTCAGGTAAATCAGACACGTTTCGTGCACAGCACAAATTTGCAGACTGGTTTTAGCTGGATTAAGACCTTTTCTCCATCTTATTGTCGAATATAGGTAGCAAACTACTCAAGATAAATTAACTTGTTTATTCATTTTTTGAAGGTGTCCTTTTGCCCCAAACAAGAAGGTGTCTTCTCGGCAAAACTTCAGTTACGTGTCCCATGCACTGCCGATACCATCGACCAGTCAAAATGCTTCAAGCTAATGGGCAGAGCAATCAGTGGGCCCTTAGCATTGATTTTCCCTGACTCCGATAATCAGCGGCCGCATTTGCTCAGAAGTACGACGGAGACATTAGAAATTTTAGCCAAAGGAACCGGAACCATGGCTACAAGGTGGGTTAACCGGAAACGTCTTACGAAGCCAAACAAGACTGGAGGACCCGCTTCCTGCCCCAAATACTGTCATAGCAACCAGTCAGCCTCTTTTAATGTTTGATCAACGGTGCTGAGACTGTCTTTTGGTTCGTTTTCTAGAAAATTTGAACTTCTGAATGCAAGCGACAGAGAATATACAATAAAACTAGTGAAAGAACATCCCGGAGAAGCCCATACTGACATGGAAGTGCATGAAAACACACTTAGGCCTGGACAGACAACCCAGGTGAGAAATAAACGGCCGTAATTTGAAGATTATTTGGTTTTCGTGACTCAATGAAGCCATAACCGTAATTTAAATAATTATTATCATTCAGACGTTTAAACGCTGCTTCGATTTTTTTTATAATTTTCTAATATCTGCTGCGGTCGTAGGAAATCCAAGTGATAAATGCGGATCTCAAGTCGACAACTCTGTTCTACATGGCTTTGTGTTAATAATTAGTTTGTCCAACGAACAGGTTCGATTTAATGATCTGCTTTCACTTATTCGGGATGCCGATATGCTTCGCAATTGCTTGTAAAACGCCACAAAATAACTTATCCAGCAATAAAATTCTCAAACAGTGGGAAGTTAAAATTTGTAAATGTTTTCTCCAATATTCTTGGAAATTGATACTATTAATTATTTCTAATTGGGTTTCGTTTCACCCACGTGTATGACATTCGATAATCGCAACATTTGCAAAAAGGTTGAAGCGCGTTGCAACTCGAAATGCAAAAATATACTGGTCTGCTAATCTATTGAAAACCGACGCCCGAAAATCTCTTGACGAAGGAAGATGGCGGGGCTAGCGGGAAGTTTGGCCCATTAAAACCTAATCTCAATGTACTTGGTTTTAGGTCAAAGTAAAGTTTCTTGGGCAAACAGTTGATCGCGTTGTGTCCAAATGGAAAATTCGGACACCCGGCCACGAATTACCTATTAGCATTGTTGGAATTACTGAGGACAAACTTCTTCTTATTGAGCCGTCCCACATTTCTATGGGCACCATTTTGATAGGTTCCACAGTTTATGCTATGCTTACTATTATCAACTGTGAGGAATTTCCTGTCGGATTTTCCTTTGACGACAAACGCTGCTACTGTGGTGATGAACGACTGCTGGTTTATCCACGCAATGGAGTGCTTAATGCAAAAGAAAAGTTAGTTTGCCATTATTGACAGGTCACCGTTGAGAATGCCGCCATTATAAAGACAACCCTTTTTATACAAGGCTGCCAATCAAGATTGAATTCTCTCCCCGCGAAGTTGGATCGTACAATTTTAACTTAATCTGTCGGATTAAAGGAAATCGTCAAGCTCTTAGGGTGAATGCAAAGGTGGAATCGTTCGCAGTTGCAGCGACACTCTGGTTGAAAGAGGCCCAGGCAGAACAATACAAAGAAGTTGTACCCTTTCTGAAATCATGTGTCGCCTCGAACGCGCTCAAAACTGTTTCCCTAGCTACTCGGAAGCTCAATGGCCAACCCTCACTACGAGAACACTGCACTGGAATTAATTTTGGCAGCTTCATGCCGGGCGACCAGTCCGTAAAGCAACTTAAAATCCGCAATCACACAGAGACGAATTTGGAGTTTTCGACCAATATGGCGGAGGGCGTGTTTGTGATGGCACCGTCAAATGGAGCCATACCAGCATTGGGAGCAATTTCCATTGACGTACAACTAAACACGGAAGGGATCACTCAATTCAAAACGTATTCAGCAATTGGTATTCTTGCCATATTAAACGGACCAGCGTTTATGCTGAATATCACGGGAAATGCGATCCCACTGGCTATTGAATTTTCACCACCCACAATCAACTTTGGTTATCAGTTTGTGCAAATGGAGGGATTTGAAACGGCAGTTTTTACTCTTGTTATAAGAAACGTTAATTCAACCGAATCACTAAATGTAGCGTTTTTGGAATCGTCCTTGCTGCAATTCGATTGTCACCTATCGGGAGCAATCATTGCACCCCGTTCGAGTGTCGATGTTGATGTATTGTTTTTCCCGCAAGCATGTAGAACATACGAAGGAGTTCTAGTTTTTCAAATAAATGGAACGAAAATCTACAAAGTGCCGGTTAGTGGAAAGGGAGCAGTGTTGAAACTGGACATAGTTGCCGGGCCGCTAATGATATCCAGCGACCGCAATGGAAAGAAAACGACCCCTATGAAGACGTCGAATGCCGACGATCCATACATTTTTCTTGGATGTCTCAAGGATAAACAAAAGAGTCGTCGGAAAGTGGAGATCTTTAACAAATGCCCAGTCCCGCTAACAATACATGAGGCGTCAATTCTGTCAAGTTCCGAGAGTCTACAGCAAGCTGATAACGAGACGCGCATTATTGAGGTACAACTGGTCCCAGTGTGTGTTGTATCTACGAATAAAAGAATCAAACCTGGAAAGGAAGTCATACACCTTCAACCGCGGCAAGGAAGGGGTCAAATCGAAGTTATCTTCACACCGAACGGGCGTTCGATTAAAAGATTTTGTGAAGATGTTGCCCTAAGAGTATCGGCTGGTGATGGAAGTTCAAAAAACAAATGGTTAGACGTGTTCAAGGTTAGCGGCAGCTGTATTGCTGCTGACGTTGGCTTGGAGAATTCAACGCTAAATTTTGGTCATGTGGTGACAGGCAGCCGAGCTGTGAAAAACCTTGTTATCTTTAACAAAGGCAACACAACGTCGAGGTAATACAACTATTTATCCAAAAACGAATGACTAGATTTTGTTGGAATACTGAATCGATGACACAGGGGGAAATTGGCATAGCCCCCAATTCTGGCAATATTCCGCCCAATTCGACTTTGCGGTTGCAAGTTACGCTGTGGCCGACCCAAGTGAACCACGAAATCCGCTACGAGGCAAGTCTTTCGATATCTTTCATCGAATTCTCTTTAACAGGCAACGAAGATATTTGTGTCTTGGCAATTCATTGCCGGCACACCTCTTTTATTATTCATATATGCATAAGACCGATAATCCCACGATTGTGTGTTCCAATAATAAAGAATAACAGGTATATTGACCGCACATCATGGATTGTAGTGGGTTAATGATTTGTTCACTCTGTACCTAGTTAAACATTGCTTCAAAGGGGTGGGCGTGGGCCGATGATGTGGCGTTCAACATCCTGAGTGGTGGCGTCTCGGCCGGATGCATCAAGCGCACTTCAACCAGCCCAAGTGCCGTTTGTGGTCTCAGGGGGGCGGCTTAAGTTGTAGGTGATGCTTTGAGTTGCCACGGGGACGTAAACTGGAAAAAATTCCCAAGAATCTCTAGACGGATAAAGTCGTACTAAAGGATGTTGCTAGAAAGCGCAGCAAACACATTCCCAGTTAGTTCATATTTCTTTATTTTGGTCCGGAAAGTTGCTTAGTATGTCAAATACTGAAATGCATCCGTGTAATTTGGTGGAAAAAGACGTACATTTTCTAAAAATTAAAAGCAGATTATATAATTTTAGAAGATTCAGTGTAATCTAGATGGAGCAAGACCACTCGAATTGGATGTCACTGGATATTGTTCCGAGGCCCCAACATTTTCTGAAACTGTAAAATTCTCCTGTTCTGTCCGAGAAAGTGATGTTAAAACGATTTTCCTAAAGAACAACACAACCACCTCGTGGGTAATAACACCCCAGGTAACCGGATCCGAATGGCATGGAACAGAGATCTTCACAATTCAGCCGCAAAAGACCATGGAATACCAGATTACGTATCATCCAGTCACAATGACACCTGAAACTGCATTTCACCATGTAAGTGTCCCCAAGATAATGACGTCTGATTCCAGCTATAACGTTCATCCATATATTTTTAGCATATAATCGATTCCACGTAGCATAATGCAACCAGATTTACTTTTGCTATACAATCTTTGTACGCAATATACAATTTAAATTCGACAAACGCCCAGAAGAAATGACTTCTCCATTGGCGGAGTAACGCTAAGCCCAAACATTCCTTAGCTAATATCGAACCACCCTATACTATGAAGCAGGTGTTAATTTGGAAGTTCGTTAAAATTAAAACCCCTTCTACATTATTTAATAGAACAGTACTCCCGGGGAATTTTCCCAATTGAAATTATTTTCATGCAATTTGGTTATTTTTCGATTCAGGTCTCCAAATTCATGACCTCGGTCCGATCTAAATAAATTGCTTCCGAAATTTAGCGGTTTTTTCCTATCAACCAGGGCTCCATATTCTTTCCGTTGCCTAATGGAAGAGGAATCCAATACAACCTTGAGGGCTCAGCCGGACCACCAAACCCAATGCAACCGAAACAATGCGTACAGGTGCCTTGCAAGAAAAATTACCAGCACTCTATAGATGTGTCAAATTGGTTACATACGCCACAGAGATTTCTCGTAACGTGGAAATCACCGCAGATTGCTCGTTTCACGATAACTGGATCCAAATATATTGACGTTCCTGGAAACGGTTGTAAAAAGTACTTCCTTGTCTTATTCGCGCGTGCTGAGGTCACTGCTACTATGAAGGTAATGTTTAGATCGAAGCGGCAACGTGCATGCTAATATCTTTTAAGTCATATAAATAAGTTAATTGTTGACGTAATGTTCTTTGCAGATAACATTTACGAATGAATTATCGGAAGAATACCAATTTACAGAAATCGACATCGATGCAACGCCACCAAGACCAATTGGTGTGGTTGAGATGAAATCTCCGATCCGGAGATCTGTAGACCACAACCTTCACCTTGCCAACCCACTCCCTGTCGATGCCGAAATTTGCATCAAATCTTCGGTAGCAGAGCTGCTTTTCCCTCCGATTTTCCGATTGCCAGCCAAATCCCAGGTTTGTGCACCCCGATTCTAACGAATTGTACTGCGTTTAATTTTATTCTAAAAACATGACAATCGTTCATTATTCGGTTACCGTATCAGCGTGATGGCAGCAACTATATTTATGTTGACAATTTATTCGCATAGGAAATCCCAATTGTTTTAAAAATTGTCCAAAGAACACATTTTATTTGGAAATCGTTTATCACAATCGCATATCTGAATCAACTAACACTGCTCCAGAAGCCGAATCTGTTGAGTGGAAAAATAACCGCTTCAACGCGTTTTTCTGAAGTACGACAGGGATGCAGAAATACTATGACCCGATAAACGAGAACAATTGCCTTTCAGGGAACAATTAACCTCGAATACCGACCGTCTCTGGTTGGGCGCGTTTCTGGCATCTTGGAAATGGAAAGCACCGAGTTGGGTCGATCAATTTATCGGCTTCAACTCGAAGGCCTCGAACCCTTGGGCGAAATTCAAACGTACATCAGGGCCCCCATTGGGCAAAGCGGCAACGCCAGACTTACGATCAAGAATATGAGCAAAAATAAAGCCAAGTTTTCGATCAAGGTGGGTGGTGGTGACATTGCTGGTCGAACATACTAAACGTATTGTGTAATAGTACTTTCTTCGTCGCGTTGTTTAAATCGTTTGATCGTTTAATTTCATAGTGTTCACTCTCTGAATTCCAAACTGACAAGGACATTCTAATTGCGGCAAATACATCGGCCGAGGTTGCCGTGACGTTTGAACCCTATCAAATCGGCTCCGTCAACGCTGTCCTTCGAGCCGATAGCAGTCAAGCCGGCTCCTACATTTTCCCTTTAGTCGGCATTGCGGAAAAGCCCTCAATACAAGGACCCATAACAATAACTCGAGCAACTCCCGGGATCGTCCATTTGAAGAATATCTTTCCCGAATCAACATTTTTTAACTTTAAGGTGTGTTTATTAATTCTAATTGTCCCTTTATTATCTATAGGTAAATAATGCCGCATTTGTTGTGCCGTTTCCGAAAAAGTTCCTAAAACCCAAAGAGGAATTAAAAATTGCAATATCGTTGAAAGAAACTAGAGATGCGTCTCCGGTTCGTGGAACGCTAACGGTATGGAGTGGGAAAATGTGCGAGTGGACCTACTACCTCACAGGATACATTCACGATGTCTGAGAGATCAAATGCTTTCTTATAAACGAAACCCTGCATTTCCATACCCTTTACATAAATGTTTAGAATATAATAAGTCAATTATTTGAATAATATCGCTGTAGAATATATTTAGACATGAGCCATATTTTCGTAAGCACACTATATGTTTGTTCGTAGTAACATCAAACATATCAATTCGTATTACTGCGGATTTGTAGGGACGATATAAATGTTCGACAGAACAACAACAGAATGCTACATAATTGATAATTATCGTTTCACCATTATTGTACTTAGAAGTTTCATTTCTTCCGATGAAAGGCGAAAATCGTTTACCTGCAACAATAGAACAGAAACAAAATGCACTACCTCCGCATAGGCGCGTAGACGCGTTAAGTTGGCCACTCTGAGGAGCACAGAAAGACCACGCTGGGTGGCATGTTTTATCAAAATTTGTCCCGGGCATTTCTGATGAACTGCTGCAATATCCTTCACAATTTTTTCCTCGATTGCCATGCGATGATTTGGATCACTAAATTGGATAGAACATCTTAAGAAGATTTCGAGGTTTATTGCAACATAATTAGGGCATAGAAATACTCACAAAACAGGGGAAAATTCTCCAAAAAGTTTTGTGGCTATGATATGGAGTTTCGTAGTACGAGCCAAGGCCATCATATTTGTGTTGGGAAAATGCACAGAAGACTCCATTTGCAAAAAACTCGGACGAAATTTCAAACTTTTAAGAGCAATGGAGAATTGTTGTCGTGTACAGTTTGCAAGACCGACGTGAGTAAATTGGTTCTGCCAGAACAAATTGTCTACAGTCTTAAACAAAAACGAAAAAAAGTCAAAAACTTGTTGAGGCCGATTATCCAGACTTGGTAAAATCCACTACTGCTGATAATCTAAGAATTTCTGGCAGAATCCATCGACATCATATATACTTCCAAAATATGTAAATTCTTAGTAGCTACCCGTTATAACACTAATTTCCATTTTTTACTTAACACTATATACATTATATCCTCTGTGTGTGGCCTGATACGCCAGTTTTTATGAGAAGTTCTTTCGAAAGCACCGAGTAATGTCTATCATTCAGGAAATCTGATTAATTACTCAGGAAGAGTAAACCAATTTATCTGTATATTTACTCTGTCCTATGAATGCCAACGGTGGATTTTATACACGTGTATTTAATTGAAATATTGTCAGGAAGATCTGTCATATGAAAGACTCACTTTCCAGGTTTCAGCAGTTCGACAATCGTTTTTCCATAGGTGCATCTATTATTTTATTACTAAGAAATAGTCCTTACTTCGAAATCGACAAGCAATATTTTTTTATGTGCAATAATTGAAGAGATTTTCACACACGATGATCCCAATCCAGAATTAACGACATCCGAAAATCTCGCCTGCAATTTTATAAAAATTAATAATTTCTTACCAAAACGGAAATCTGAAAATCTGATCGTTCATAATTTTCATCAGCGTCGATTTCTTTACTCCATAACTGGGACAATTCTTCTAAGACAGCAGTGTTCCGATTACTAACTTGAAATATAATAGATGTGTCGCGAGAAATGACTTGAAGCTCTTTAATAATTGATAATTGTGGAATTTTAGTAAGCCACATCCAATAATTGGCGGTCATTTGTAATGTTTCCCGAAGATCTCAATTTGGGGAATTGTTTGAGCTGATTGAGCAAGACAACGACTGTCAATTCATGACGTGTGTATAGATTGAAAAATCATAATCGACATTTAATTATTTTCGGAACTCTCACGTTTACTTTAATAAAGCGTAAAAGGGGATACAAATTACAAGTTAAAGAAACATGTTAACGCGCATCTCGAGAGTCTTTTTAATCCGTACATACAAAACGAATACGGTGAAACAAATTCGGGAAATCGGTTCGAAGGTTAATTTAAAAACAGTTACATTGCAGCTTTGATAAACGATTTTCGACATTTGAATACTAATAGTTGATTAAATGAAGATATTGTTTTGTTTTTTTCTTTATATCATACAGGGAGGACTGCACCGACCGCTTGACAACGGTTTCGTGTCTACAACTACTGCACTCACCCGAACACCACTAATTCACATCAAGCCCAAGCAACGAGCAGGTTGGCTCAATGTGGTTCGCAGCTGCTAACTTGCAAATACATCACTTCCAGCACTTGCGTCCTTCAATGTACGTTTAATTCTCAAGTTGATGATTTTGACTCTTTATTAACAACTGCTCTGTTTAAACCTGTCAGCGTGGCCTGTCTACAAGAAACCTTTCTTCGAGAAATCAATTTTGATCAAATATTCATGCCAGAGAATTTTGTATGCTTCTGTCAGGAGAGAGTGAGTAGCGTTAAATCAACATGGGGTGGTTTCGCTAGTTGCATAAATCTGAGCTTGTCAAATTCGAACAAAAAGTATTTCTGCTATGCTGCAGGTTCTATTGAATGTGTTGAGGTCTCTTCAAAACTGTAAGTCTATGACAGTCTTTTACTTGTGTTTGCGCCTATCTTGTACCAGAGCAGATATTCTATGATTCCATGTACCTTTTTTTCTTCAATTATGGATAATCCTTTTTTACTGTGAGGAGATTTTAATTCTTCGCCCATTAGCCCACTTCATACACTTGGTCTAAGCACCATAGCAAATTTTCCTACACGCGAAGGGAATCCTCTTGACCAGTCTGGCCACTGCATCGTTGTTGATCTACCGAAAATGTACGGCAAGGATAACCAAAAACATCCACGTTGTCCCAAAATTAAAAAAACTGCATCCGTTGTCACAGCCTCCTGAACAAGTGCTATTTAAGAGATGCCGTTGCCACAACCGACTTTTCGCGGATTCTGACTTCGTTAAGGAAGTAAACCATATTAATGGCAATCTCCGATTTCTGTACGATATGCACTGCCCACTTACGGAACTATCCCTCACCTTCCGTGTCGCATCATCTCCATTTCTTAGACAATTGAGGCGAAAGAAGGGACGGCTCTTCCGCCAGGGCAGGCATCGAGAAATTAAACCAATTTCAATCGTGATCACAGCTGAGTAAAATAGCCTTAATCAGATTTTATTAGATGAGCTGTTCTGAACATCGAAGAACGGCGCCCTCTCGAAAAATCTAGGTAGATTGACGGGAACCATTCGCTCATATCTACCAACTGGTGGCAAGGCTTTTGATGCTCTGAATGATGGCTTTATCTTCAAATCCGCTGACCATTCTGCTGTGCCTCACGTTAGATCTATTAATCCAAACACTTTTCTGCCTGCTCAAGAATCCTCTATTTCCGAAGTTTTGGCTGGCCTAAATATCTCCACAGCGACTGGTCCGGACAGGTTCCCTCCCGCGGTTCTTATAATCTGTCACCGCAGTATTTCTCCGATTGTCAACAAGCTCGTCAATTATTGGTAAGGAGAATGCTTCTTTCCTTCGGAATGGGGAGATGTCGCTGTAATACCGATTCCGAAACCAGCGAATGGTTCCGCGGGTCCTGTGAAGTTTTGACATATCGCCAGCTAATCTGTCTGGCTGAAAGTGATTTAGAAGCACCTCCAAAATCAATTGGAGGACACGCTGAAGACTGCTGATGACCCGTTCCAGTTTGCTTATAAATCAAATAGAAGCACTCTGGACGCCGTGGATACGTTTTCGCATGACTTTGCGAATGACTTGACTTTATGCCATGCCTGCAAGCTGAATGGTGATTCCAAACAACTGGGGCAGGCAGTTACTGAGGTGCTCGAGTGGTCTTCGGAGAATGGTCTTCTGTTGAATGCATCAAAAGGCATCCCCATTACTTTTTTCCGGAAATCCGATGTAAACATGTGGATGCCGTCTTTGGTAAACGCCACTTCAATAGTTGTTCATTAATCGCTGCTCGTATTTTTAGTTACCCCTCCCATCCCTTCCTTTCAAGTTTATCTCAGTGTAAATCTCCTCAACAATTGCGCAGGCTATACCGTTCAATACCGACAAGGTCGGCGGCATATCGCAATTCGGCCATTCCTTATTTGTCCCGATTTTTAGTTTCACCAGAACAGGTGAAGCAGTAACTAAAAGGTCATTTTCATATCTTATACTTGTTATGCTGTCTGGTTTTATGCTGAAAGTTTTGGTCCACGTGACCTCAATAAAGCCACACCAATTATTAAAATTATTATTAACCCGAACGCGAATTAGCTCACAGCGATAGAAGCTTCTTTTATGGACTAGCCTCGACCGCTCTGAATCAACCCGAACGCAAGTCGTTCTACGACGCATACGACATCGTTTTCGCGCCTTGATTATGCCCACGTATTACCTTTCGCGTCCGGCAGGTGTTTAACAACACGGCTAATTTTCAACTCCGTGATACGATATAAAATTATGTCTTTGAGTCAAAGAGGGGTCGAATTTTGGTGAAAACTGACTTACACACACACGTAACTACAGCATCTCTGTCAAGATTCTAGAAATATATTCAGTGAACGATGGCAGTGAGTGGCGGCACAACCCAACAATCCCAGCCATTTTTAAACTTTCTCTGTATTGTTTTATGCTGAAGGTTTTGGTCCTCGTGACCTCAATAAAGACACTAAAATTATTACTTCGACAATCCTTTAGTTATAATACCATGAATGACGCATGCCGTTTTTGATAGGGTCTTTCAATGACCGCCATTTCCTATTTGCCAAGCTTTATATTCATCGTGGGTTAAATTGGGCTTTCTTTCAAATTTACCTTGATGTTACTTCTTTTATTCTTCTTAACTTATTCTGCATTTTCTACGTATAATCGTCATGTACTGTAACATTTTTGTTTATTGTACATTTTTATGCCAGAAGTTTTGGTCCTCGTGATCTCAATAAAGCGAATATTATTATTATTATCAAGAGACGCTATTCTCTTGATCAGAAGAATACTACACATGTGTAGCATTATAAACTCCCTTTTTGAACAATTTCGCAGATGTTATATTTTGATTAGTTTGCTGTTTAATAGAATAAAATATAACACAAATAATATTTGGTTGATGATTTACGAATACAAAACAAATTTGCATTGTTATTCAAAATAGCGCGTCTTTTTAAACCCACGGAAACACATTATTGTGGTTCAAATGTATGATAGCGATCTATCCGATTTGTCATCGTTGTATTCTAATTCGTCAGGCGGCGAATACGACGACCAAATAAATATTTCAAATGATGCCAGGATTGGGTCAGTAAGACGCGAAACCGAGCAATCAATACCTAAGTCTATAAACAAGCCTGCTGATGAAGGATTCGCTCCTACATTTAAAATCGAAAGTCAGATGTTAGTATCTAAAAAAGATGAATTATTTTGTTAAGGGTTTTGGAACGAGAAGCAATGACTGTGAAAATTTCACCAGACAGGTCAGCTTTCGCTGTTGGTCTTGCAAATGGACTAATTCGCGTAATGTATATATATAATTCAATCAACGTTCAAAGGTATTTTTTATGGACAAAAAATTAAACGAAAAGGTAGTCATAGCACTGAGGTCGCCTAAAGAGAGAATGTCGTGCAACGAGCTCGTATTTATTGAGTCGACAAAAATACAGTCATCTAAAAATCGGCATCAACTACTAGCGGTTTGTAAGTATTCTTATATGTTACTCTTATTTTTAGATTCGTCTGGTTGTATTAGACTATGGGATTGTTTTGATGGTAGCTCGCACCCATCAACGGTTTTTGAAATATTTGAAAACTCTGTCGCATGCGATTTCAATCAAGTTCGCCCTGATGAAATTGTGCCAAATGAGATTTTATGTGTATCTGTTTCAACCGATGCCACCCGTTTCGTTACAGGTGGCATTGACACAATCATAAAGGTTTATGATTTACGATCCAGAGCACGTATGCTTGATCTAAAATCTGGGTAGGTGATATATAAAAGAAAAAAACGAACTTTGAAGTTTTCGTTCCAGTCAAAAGAGCGAATGCACTCATCACAGTAGCCGAGTAACAGCATTAGTTTACCATCCCAGAGGAGAAACGGATACGAACTATGCTCATGTCTTTGTATCTGCGGGCTGGGATAGAACCATCCATATCTGGGATGATCGGAACGTCGCATCCCTTTGGTGCGTTCCTTGGGTTTATATAATTTAAGGCATTACTATGGACCCCATGTTGTCGGATCAGATGGTATCGATATTGATGGAAACCAAAATATAATTATTACATCCTCATGGCCAAGCAGTGGAGTCATTGTAAAGGTATGAGGGTTACATCCATCTAATAAAAAAAACCCGCAGATGTGGAAATTTGCGGATTTCGCTCTCAGTGGGAAGTCACCGGCGGCAAAACGAAAATTCTTGATGAACTATAGTCAACCTGTTAATGAAGTGGCCCTGGATGGACCGGATGCAACTACGCAGGTGATTATCTTAACAGCAATTACATCTTCAGGGATATGTCGCACAAATCGGCGGCAACGGAAGATATATATTTTTTACGGGTTTTGGAGAAAACATCCTCAAGGTAATCGATCGCGATAACGTTTCGGTAAGAAACCATTTTTTGTCTTATATAACTATGTTTTGGCTTCTGTTTTGGGGACTAGAATGCTCAAATAGTACTGAGATGTATCAATAACCCCAATTTCACAACAGTAACCATCGGTATATAGAAACAGATAAATATGAATTCAAATGAAACGGTACAAATCACACTAGCATATTGCCATAGCTCAATATGCTGAACAATTCAATTATCGATAATAACTTGTGCCGTAATACTGCTAACTGAAGGACATTCGTTTCCAATTACAGTCAATTGCTGGGATGAACAATCTGCCAGGCGCCATCTACAGTCTCGACTCGTGCATTGATGCCAACGATAAGAGGCGTTGCCTGCTTGTATTTACAAACACAGCCAATGTTTTTCTGGCCTCAGTGGTGTCCCGACCATCACCAACAGAAGCTTACGTCTAGGTTTCCACTATTTTTATGAATAAAGCGGTAGCCGTTTGATCTTGAATAAAGTATACCTCAAATAGAATCTAGAGACAGCAAATAACAGGCGCATATGATCAAATTAACTTTTATTTGAACTAAGATACCATGAAAAGCTGCAAATGTCTAGGATTCTTTGGGTTGCATTAGCGGGATCGGTTTCTCTTGAGACTTTGCAACACAAAAAGCGACAAACACCGATCCCAAAAGAATCACGTACAGAACAGAAGCGAAGCTCCTCTGGTCCATGCGGTACTCAAATGCGCTCTTGGAAATGTTTTCATCCGCGCGTTGGGCCCATGCAGAATTTAGGTTGCGGTTATAGGACCGAACATAATGGGCTTCAAATGAACCACTTTCGGTCTTTCGGAGGATTTCTGGATCTATTTTAGATGGAAAGTCCGAGGATTTAGTAGTATGCCGCGGGATAACAAGTCCACGATCGTAGTCTGAGCGCTTATGGGGATCGCATAAGATTTCGTAGGCGTTTGAAATCTCTTGAAATTTAATGCGAGATTTTGCGTCGCTACTTATATCAGGATGGTGAAGTTTGGAAAGAGCATAAAATGCTTCTTTTATTTCGCGTTGTGTGGCATTTACTTTAATGTTGAGTACCATGTACAAGTTTTCTGCTTTCGTGGGAAAAGAAGATTGAAATCTTCGAGCAATTGCAGACGAAAAACATTGGCGCGACGCTGGGGACACTCTCAAAACACCCAAAAACCGAGACACCATCGGGAAAAAAGAATATATAACAGGAGTTTATAAGCAATCAAAACTGACACTTTTCATTTAGACACATTAAAACAAATGTATAATTTACATTGGAATTCGATTATGCATTTCGAAGCCCTGAACGTTCTTGTTTTATCTTTTCATCTGCATTATTCTTTTTTTCAATAATTATTCGAAACTATTTATTTACCTCTCTATCGTTTAGTAGAGGTGTGGTCAATTAAATATGCACAATATAAACCAATAAACCACATCGAATAAAAGCAACTAAATGTTTTTATAAAATAAAATGAATAATCTTGGACTTTCTGGTAATCTTTAAATTTGTCTAATCAGATAGGGTACGGGAGTGAGAAATTTTTCAGCATCTCAAATGGTTCTTTATTGATATGCCCTGGGTGATTTGGGAGATGTCAGAAAAACGTGAAACAGAGTACATCAAAAAACTGGAATTGTAATTGGGACTGTAACCAATAGGATTTTTTAATGCAAATACCAAAAATAAATTTGCCGTTTTCAAAATGAGAGCTTATTGTTCACATGTGCGGTTGATGAATATAACTAATCGGTTCCCAAAATTGACGAGCATAAAATTCTCAGCGTAAATGTTCTGATCAACATCGATCAACGATTTTTCCAGTTCTCGTCTCTTCGCTACCCAAACTCTACGGCTTATTTCTGTCGTGGGTAATACGCAGGTCAGTCTACGATGCACATGACTCACACCGTTAAACTCTCTTCATCATCCATTGGGAATCCGTCGAAGTTGATAGCCCCACACAGCACCAGCGACAGCTGTCTTTTTCTCACAAATACGTGTTTTCTTCGGCCGCTATGTGCCAACCCGAACACGATACAAAGATTCAAACAACCTTTAAAAGACACACAAAGTCTTTTTTTATTTGGTATGCGATTAACGTATGTGAAGTGGGGGCAAATTTATGGGTCGTAATGGAAGTGGCGGGTTCGCTTCTCCTTCTAATATGCTGCTATTTTTGACGTTTCGATCAATTATGGTACTGTCAAGAGTTAGAAGCATGGGTTCATAGGGAGATTCTGATGGTGATAAAATGCGTTCATTGTCAGAGGTTAAGTCCTCAGGGACCTCATATTTCGGTTGATTTGTGTAGACAAAAGAACCCTGGTTCTGTAGGTTCTCTACTCGCCTGGATTAAAATGGAATCTTATAGGAAACTATGAGAAACGGCATGCAATAACCCAAGTTGTCCTACCTTTTCCATGTTCTACGCTTGAGAAAGAAGACTATGGTTCCAAGTAGAAACAATAATCCAAGAACAGAGCATACAATAATAGAAGTCAACACAGCGTTACTCGTCTAAAAGGAAACGTTGCTTATGCTTCTGTTGCGTACGGCTCAGAGAAAGTATCTATTTTTTACTAACCTCGGTAACGTCGATTTCACAGCGATCGCCTACCCATCCAGCATTGCATTTGCAGAAGAAAGTGAAAAGTATTGGGTGGTCTATGCAGACACCCCCGTTCGAACACACAGTTGTACTGAAAACATCAGACGTCTTCTTTAAGTTGAGGATGTTTCGATTCGTAAGCAAGAACACCTGCTGTATTGCTGATGTTCTCTCCTCCTCGGCCAACGCGCAGAGTGACAGGCGTTTTTCACAGTATATACCGGTCCAGTAGGTAAGGCAACTGCACACGAATCCACGGGGACCTCCCGGGTTGCGATAGCACTCACCGTTATTCAAGCATGGCGACTCGCTGCATGGATCAGTTCTGGGGTAGCATTGGGGATCTAATTGTTGAATAATGGTATCAACTTATGAACTTCGAATTAAATATAATTCGTAAAAAAGAACATACAATCTCCTCCATTGCAGATGCATTTTCTTCCGTGTAATTTCGGAATACATTGAGCCTTATATGCGCAGGGCTCGTTGTTACAAACGTCAGTCTGGTTGCAGAATTCTCCCGAAAACCCTACGTGGAACATTGGGAAAGAGAGATGACGTAATTTCGCCAGTTTTGACTTTTATTGTTTCTTCGATTTGTAATAGAAATTCGACAGTATAATTGTATTATAAAAACAGAAGATCCTTGTTATTTCAACATAAAGCGAATTCAGGAGATCGATAATTAAACAGGGTTTGTATAAATACGTTACCGCTTCGTGTGGCACAATGCGTGCGGAAAATAATCCGCAGAAATAATGTGCTTGTGAATCAAGGTATTACGTGAGGAAACTCAACCCAGACATTCGTCTACAGTTTTAAACGATTTTCCCGAAATAATCGGAAAGGAGAAATGTTAAGAATCCAGGAAAAGTATTTTTACAAAATACCCAAAATTAATTTCCACACTGTCATTATTAAGGTTTTTAGTTCGGCATTTTCATGCGTTGCGTTACCTTTAACGTTGTGAATAAAAAATGCATGAACAATGTTATACGTACCCGTCATGCATATAAGTTTGCCTTTGGAGGAACAAGTGTATGAATAATCATCGGATTTGCAATACGTGCTGCACCTCTGGCCAAAATAATGTTCGAGACAGGTTATATTTATGGTGAATTTGAACCTAAAATACATTGGCGGAATTGTTTTTATTTTTATTTTCATGAAGGCGTCTTTTTGTATTTATTTTAACATAAACGAAAATTGTGTCGACAAATTGATTATTTATAGAAAGCACTCAAACAGATATATACTTTGGCCCTGGGTGTCATTTAACAGCAATCGTGTTTTTCTAAACAGTCATTTTTAGTAGGGGGTGCTGATTAATCTAATACGTGGCCTTTAAATTTCACAAAATCTGTCCAATAACGAAGTATTTACCAAATATTTCGTAGCGAACTCAACGTAACAAGTCAACATGACACTCACGTAACCTTTTGAACTTGGTAGATAGCTTACTTATCACAACGTTTTAAATGCGCACTTACAATATCGAACTTGACCCTTTTAACGATGACTGCAGAGGGATTTCAACTAATCCTGGGGTAATGGAAATATCGGGTATTGATCCCGTGTATTGAGCGATACGTTGCTTTATAATAGAGGTGTCAAAATCGTAAATTTTCACGGTAATATCGATGCTCTCCTACAAAAATGATGATGAACATAAAATCTTCACATAATGTCGATTCTCACCACGAAGCGGCAGGGGGCATACATGCCTCGCAGTTCCTGTAGCATGCTTTCCCCTTCCCATTAGCAGCTCTGCGTTTTAACCCTTTGTCGACAGCTGGGTGCATTTTGAAAAAGTCGCGTTAATTCACCAGGGGACCTAACGTCTCAGCACCGGGACACCGCCGTCACCTTGTCCGTGGTTTGTCGGTGGTATTTGTACTAAATTCACTATTATCATTTAAACTTATTTGGGTGGAACACCACATGCCCATTGAAGCAGAAATTAAGTCAATTTCACTATTTGTGATTTACTTGCAACAAAATAAAAAACGCACCGGAAGTGGATTCCATAAGAAGAAATTGAGAGCTGTTTCTCCACCAAGTCGTATCTCTGACGTCTCCGAAAAGGTCTTGCTCGTGTATCGATACACGTTGCATTTCCTGTAAAAAGAAACACCATAGGACTGCAATATTAAGGCATACCGATTTTCTTATAGAAATAGGATCGACAAATTGATTTTCGTTGAAGTACCGAAGAAAGAGATTATTTCGGTCCTGTCACACAATTAACATTTGAAATAACTTTGTCTTTCTCGTCGATGTAAAATCTCAATTCGAAATATGAAAGAGGATACGCATATATATACTTTATAACAAACATTGGACAACGAATCTTACCAATTTTTATAAACCCATTATAAACAAGCTTGCTTTTAAATTCTATAAAGTATGATATATTTTGAACTTCAACTCACCTCCCATTATCGCTCAAGCATATCTCAAAAATTACGTCACATTTATGACTGAAAATATCGCACTTTCTTCCTGATTCGAGGATGTTTTCCGGATTATTGAAAGCGATCTCAATCGAAGCCGTTGCAGCGCATCCCTTCAATTATTTCGAAATAAATGGAAAACAAGCATATAAGAATACATTTATGCATGTTTATGTAAATAATTATAGCATTACTTATTAAAATTTGACTATTTGTCTGTTAGAGACTATTATTTTCCAATTGGGTCGTTGTTAAGGTTATCTAGTTGCAGGTACACATGCGTTGAATGCATCTCAACATTACTGCCATCGTCTGGATTTCCAATCTTGACCATAAAGTTGTTGCTGGGAGCGCCATAAGAATAATGCATTTTGATAACTGTCATTATACATAAGCAAATTTATATTAGCCTTGTTTGACCTCGCTATGCAGGGATTGTTGTCACGTCAGGTGTCTTAGAGACCGGCAAACACGAATGCCACCTCAAGATGGCAACGGTGCGCATTAAAACATATAAAATTGTGGCTGGAAAAACCTGATGAACTGATGTAATGGTAAGAACTGGCCGTGTCTTATTCTATGTGGAGTTAGACGCCTGATGGCCGTTTTCTGGCTCAATGCTTGAGGTTCACAGGCCGTGAATTACTCCGTAAGTTCCTAACCTGCTACCAAATAAAGAATAACCGCAGTCGGGATGCTTGTTTTTATGGTTTAATCTTGGTTCTGTAAACATGTTATCATATGGTCAACAGCTCAAATGACCCATTTTTTATAATGCAATCCAATATCTTCCTCTGCTTTTCGAATGGCTTCGCCCGACCACCAAGTCAGTATAAGAAAACATTAAATGTCTGAGGACAGTCTGTTTTCTGGTCCACGTTGATGTTCTGCGGTTTATTTACAAGCAAATGGCTGTATTTATGTCACAGAGACTTCGTAATAACTTTAGAAGATTTTATCAAAATAATGTTACATAAATTAACTCACCAACACACTTTGTGAACAGAGTGAATAAGGGATCAAAAGAAATAAAAACACAAGCAGAGCATTTTGCCAAGTCTCCATGTTATTCGCTTGATGCCAAAAATTTAAAGTTCAGCTATACATCGAGCTCAGCATCTTTGGTAATTTACTCACGCTGCATTGGGTATTGATTCAATGTTGCGTGATCCAATTACACGCATACGGGGGCACAGGATCGCACGCCGGAGACGTGCAGTTCATGTAACTAATGGTTTTTCTTGTGAGTATCAGAAAATGGGTTGCATTGACAGATAATTATAGTATTAAACTGCACAATTAATACATCGGTTCTTTCTTCATACGGTTGCCCGACTACAAATGGTCTTGTGGGGACCTCGGAACCGGTATCGGTCCTTTTTGTCCTTTTGCCCCTGAGAATATACTCTGATTATTGGGAGCCCGTCATCGTAATTTAAGGTAATCACTCATGTTGAAAACATTGAATAAAATTATATTGTTTCCTTTTCAATGCAGCTCAAATAAAGGAAAGCAAGCAATTTACTTAGTGTCGTTCTTTGATTCTTTTGTTAACCCGAAATACAAAACACAGACATCGGCATTTCACGAAAATGCCTCCACTTTATCATCAAAGGAAAAAGGCTGTCAAACGACACGGCAAGAACTTAATTGTTGACCTGGAGGCGAAATTACAAAAGCAATCATGCTGTCTCGAAATCTACTCTCATTGAAAACGGAATTTAAACACATTTGTATGCCTTCGGTAGTAGATGGTACATATAAGCTGTTGGTGGTTTACTCATGCGTCTTGCAGACAACGCATAGATTGGAGAAATCCGCGATCTTGTCTGTGGAATAATTGTAAACTCTCCGTTCATGATTGTGAAATCACGAAATGAAAATGTTAATCGTATAGCATGGTTGCTTGATTCGTTTAAAATGAAGTTCAATTTGAGAAAAGCGAAGGACGCGGAATTTTGGAATGACCGAATTGCGATATGCCGCCGTTCTTATGGGTATTGAACGGTATAGCCTACGCATTGGTCGAAAATATTTGCACTTGGATAAACTTGAAAAGAAGGGATGGGAGGGATCACTTAAAATACGAGCAGCGATTAGTGAACAACTATTGAAGTGGCGTTGAACGATGATTTCTTGAATGGAGAGAATAGGCAGGCCACTAGAAATTGAGATTATTTTAAAAAGCCTACGAAGGGTTAAACAGTCAGAACATTAAACGCAAATTACTTGGGAACAATATGCAATAATGGGAATTATACAGGCATGGGCAAAGGTTTTTATATGGCTGGAGCTTAAACCCAGTCTCCTGAACCGGCGAACTAAAAAAGTGGAATGCTTCGAAAATGAAGCTCGTTTTTTTTATATTTTGATCAAAATATAATTTTAGCGATTTGTGAAATATATTATCATAATGATTCCTTAATTATAACTTTGTGCTCGTTTCATCGTGTTTGCCAACTACTTGGTTGTAGTGTCAAACTATGTTTAGCGGAGTTGTTTTTCGTAGTTTGGTTTTTGTGTTTGTCGGCATTTTGTACGAATCCTCATGTCAAATACACAACAGCGACGAGTTAGAAGTATTTTCTCCTATAATTTTCGTAAATTTGTAGCTTCTTGAGGCGAAGCACGTTCGCATATCATCAATCATTGATAACTCAAATTTGTTGAAGATCGATTTCAATAACTATAATGAGTTAATCACAGAAGACCCGCGAAATTACTCGGTTATTCTCATGCTTACAGCCCTTAATCGCCAAAGAAATTGCCATAGTTGCCAGTTAGTGCTATTTAATACCCGGTATATCCATTTTCTAGAGCTGCTTATGATGAATTTGTCGTCATTTCGGCCTCCCTCCGCCATACGATGGTCGAAAATAAATCGCTGTTTCTAGCTTATGTTGATTTCGACGAAAGCCCTCTCATATTTAATAACGTTAGTATATTTACCTCAAACAATTATTTTTCAAGCTTAATCAAAACACAGTGCCAGTTTTCATCCATTTTCCTCCAACCGGATCTTCGAAATCTCCCGACTTCCTTGACATCTCTCGAAATGGCATGAGTGCAGAAATTTTGTCCAGGTGGATTCTGACACAAACGGGAACAGAGGCAAGAATATATCACATTTATAACGGCGCTTAGATCCCAATTTTTCGAACACCTACCTACTCGGGATTTATACTCATCTCAATAATAGTCTTATTTGTGGCAATTTTCTTCGTTTTAAAACCTGATAATTGTGTGCTTTTCTTCAACCGATCGACTATCTCATATGCCTGCATGGTAAGACAATCAACGGTGCCTACTTGTTGGGTAGATTCTTATATTTTATATGATATCGGGACAAATGTGGAATAGTATTCGTGCACCGCCGTTTGTACATAGTCATGATGGCCAAATGGTAACACTTCTGTTTTTGATGTATATAACGTTTCCAGGTATTTATTCATCCCAATAGTGATTTCCAATTGATTGGAGAGACTGTCGTCGTTATGGCTACTTGTATCCTTTTAAAAGATTGCCAATTTAAATTCTGAAAAAAATATTCTTCCTCGACTTGAGTCACGCAGATGCACTTATTGCCACGAGCTTTATCATTCTTACAGACGTCATAAAATCCAATGATCTTGGGAATCGACGAAGTAGGTCATCTACTAATATTCATATCACATAAGAATTCAGCTTAATCTAACACTGCGTTCTCTCCTTAGCTCTGGCTATCACAGGACTTGCAATGTTTGCAGTATTTATTAGCGTTTGTCTGTCACTCTTCCGTCGGAAATATCAGGGATATCCGTTCAGGTGAGAGCTTTTCTTTTCCATCAATGTTTAGTTTCCTACTTACATAAAACTCGAAGAGCCTCCTTGACGACGATGCCTCTGGCATTTGGTTAGAACGTCCTATTAAACTTAGACTGTATGGAAGTGTAATATATCTATTTATACAAATCTTCCTTTCTCTTGACACCATCGTGCTCTGTGGTTTTAGCCTTTGTGAAAAGCAGCACCGTATGTCTCCGGGTTTGTATTTAGTTCAGTAAGATTGAGTCATGAATTTGTGTTTTGTTTGCGCGTCGGAGGGCCATGAGGTGATTGGCCAATTAATGACAAATTACATTCTTTAATCGACTCCTTTCCCATGTGCCCACATTGACGGCTGGTTCGCACGGACTAGCGCTTTCTTGGCCTACCGCATATGCGGGTACCGATGGAAAACCAGCATTAGAAACACAAGAGAAAGTTTTATAATGGCTTGAATTGTTTAGTTGTCCCGCCACTTACTGCCATCGTTCACTGAATGTTTTTCTAGAATCTCGAGAGAGGTGCTGTAGTTACGTGTGTGTAAGTCAGGCTTCACCTAAATTCTACCGCTCCTTGCCTCATAGACATGATTTTATATCGTATCACCGAGGTGAAAATTAGCCGTGTTGTTAAACATCTGCCGGAAGATAAAGGTAATACGTGGTCGTATGCGTCGTAGCATGACTTGCGTTCGGGTTGATTCAGAGCGGTAATACGTCGGCATATATCCAGGCACTAAAACCATGCTAACTTTGGAGCGCGTCTACATATAAATTGCGTATTCAGAACAGGCCCTCGTTTCCATCATCGTCGTCAAAATCAAATTTGCGTGGTTATCGGCTGCTAGGGCATAAACAGGCTTCATTGAGATTGCCTACCTGACGTGGGAGTCGAACTCAGATGTCTCACCAACAGAGCGCAAATGACAACCGCTACACCGTCGGTCAATCGTCGTCAGCCGAATTATAAATCAAATGAAATGTGCGAATATGCTGCAGGAGATTGCTGATGTATCCATTGGAAGTGGCTGAGGTTTTTCACCCACCGCATAGCCGTCCTTCACATATCTGGTATCGGCGTCGCAAAGAAGGTGAAACTGGGGCTTTCGGTTG
The DNA here is from genome assembly GCA_028672205.1 of Proteocephalus fallax. Lineage (NCBI taxonomy): Eukaryota > Metazoa > Platyhelminthes > Cestoda > Proteocephalidea > Proteocephalidae > Proteocephalus > Proteocephalus fallax. The sequence continues at coordinate 83,546 of JAPUBX010000611.1, forward strand.
CCTGATGCGAGGCGGATGAGATGAAAGAGCTTCCAATGCGTTTAACGCCATCTCCATTTTCCCTGTAATCTAGACGTATCTTGAAACCCGTGCACACAAGGGTGTTGGCAGTTACATTCTTGTTGCCTGTCTCCGCACCCCTTCTTATCGAACTTGGATGCGCTGTGCGGCCGTCGTCTGAATACCACGTTGGAAGATGTTTTTGGGTGGAGGAGGCGCGTGTCAGAAACAACGATTCTGTTGTAATCGCAGTTTTCACATCGTTCTCGGATTCAGAATATTCCAAGTAATTGTCCCGTAGGCTGGTCCGTGGGTAGGGGGTGTGTAATCTTGTTGATCCAGTTGTTTCGGCGAAGTCGCATGTTTCGTAGCTCAATTAGTGCTGCTTATTGGGCCGTCTCTTCGGTGAAGTTCGCGAGAAAAAAATACGAGATGACACAAGGGGTTGGATCAGCGACGAGCTCGTTTTCTGGCACCTAACCGCGGCATGATCAAAAGTTGTCAATTGAGGATGCCTAGCACCATCTTTCAAGGATGTAGTCGATTTGGTGCGAAGCAAGACCGTCGTTAGAGCGAGGTTCTTTTCGGAGGAAGGTTGCTTCCTTGTTGCGTCTAAATGAGCATGGATTTAGCTGTGAGCATTACAGACAGATACATTAAACGAGTCATTCTATGAAAAGGAAAAAATAAATTTCAGGGTCGTGTGTTTATTGATAATTCATGCGAGTTGCCTAGTCATAATTGAAATAAGCAATAACGCACAGTTCAAGGACTGACACAAGAGGTAAATTATCAAACAATATCCTTAGTTAACAAAAACGGCGAAATTTGTTCAACCATAGTTAAAAACGGGGTATGACAACACCGTCTTATCTCTTTTCTATTATTTCGCGTCAATCTCATTTTTATCGTCGATGGCCGCGTCTTTTACATCACTGTAGACACCAAGAACGTTAATTTGTTGTCACGCATCTTAATTTACAGTTGATTTGGTACGATGTGTGACCCTCATTAGAGAAGCACGTCAATAGATCCTTCAGGGGATGCCGGAGTGCTCGACTGATTTGTTGAACTAGTTTCCATCTACCTAATTCTGGAGTACGTAATGTTAAGGTTCTTAGTGACAGTTTTAGAAACTGCCTCCACCACAGCGGGTCAACCGACAACTCTGGCCTATACGGTGTAGCATTTGAGTTGGGGGAATCGAGAACAATGTCTTGCTCGCGTTTGAACCGATAACCCCAAGACTGGCGCTATGACGCCTTCGTGCCAGACGTTCAATCTCTTTGCCATTGCCGGCAATGACTGCACAATGACGTTTACGGAGAGCAGCTACAGGAAGCAGTAAACAAATTCCTCAAAGACGACATCCTACTCGTAATGTGGGACTGGTAAGTCCCCAGTCGACCCTCGTACAAGGCCACGCGACATATCCTCGAAACATTTGGCCTCGGGCAACGATTCGAGCACGTTGAGCAAATAATAGGCTTCGCGTACCATAACCGGCTCGTTATCTCCAACACACACCTACAGCATCCTACAACATTTGCTAACACAGTGCCACACAGCGCATAAAATCGACTATCTTCTGGTGTCATCGCTCCGACCATACACTTGTCCGCGCGCGCGCCTGACAAACTGTCGGAGTAATCGCATCACCATCCGCGTCAGTATTGCTACGCTCAACCAGTCAGCGAACCGTTTAGCGCTCTCTCGAGCCACCACGTTGCAACCTCTCGTGCTTGCGACCCCGGGGGTTGAAGAATCCGTCGGCCAGCAGTGGCGCACCATCAGCGAAACGTCCGACTAGCAAGCCGTCCAAACGGAGCTAGGAACAACGCGACGTCGCCGACAGTTCTGGATCACCCAGACAACACTACAGCTTTCAATTAAGACCAGAGAAATCCGTCTGCAATGCGCGCCGAACTCACAACAGCAGGCTACCCGCTCGGCCTAGCTAGATTGCAGCAAGCACCAGTGCAATGTCGCGGAATCCATGGAAGACTTTGGGAAGCTCTTTCGCGTCATTCGACAAGCGTCCGATGTTTACAATTCGCCGAATACTTGAACATTGATTCAAATACCAACAATTAACAGTAGCATGCTTCATTGAAACTGCATTCGATGTTTAATGTTAATGATTATTAAATTCATAAATAAATTAAACTAAACGGCGGTCACCTTATCGCTTGGCTCTCATGAAATACGCTTACCCTATTCCATGGTTGCAAGACTTCCCAACAGCGTATTTTCCCTGAGAGCATAGTTCGACAGACCGATAATAATTTAACTCCGTAATCTGGCCTCCAGCTCTTTATCTAAATCTCGGAGTACTATTTCGCCGTTGGTTATAATAATAATAATAATAATAATAATAATGTTTACGCTTTTATTAAGGTCACACAGACCAGAACTTTCAGCATTTTAATGTTTAACAGAAATGGAGGAAATAACAACGAGGTAATGGCGGCCATAGAAGGCCTTGTCCATAACGCGCGCGAGACAGTTTCCGCCACCCGGCCTCCAGGTTGCTATCTTGTAGTTGTCACGTGGATGCCGTCTACGTTAAAGAATATCGTCTGTGCTTCAAACTGAGCTCAAACCAAATATTGAAGGTCTGTGCTAGTCTCCTCATAGTAAACAATTCACCAATTGTTATCCTATGTTCTTACTGTTTGTACCTCAGTAGGCATTCTGAAATAATCAATTTTTCTAGGCGATTATCTGAACACTCGATCAAAGATATCTTTCAGCGAAATCTAACTAGTTGTTCCAGCCTTCTTTCTCTAGTTCAATCGACCAGTGACGTCCATGCCATTGAAACTCCTAGGTGCGCCATTACAAAAGTATCCGGCATGTTCTAGTGTCGGCTACCAAGAAAGGCTCTGTGGCTGCACGACATTGAAACAAGAGCATATTATATTGTATTAAACATCGTAGAAAAGTTTGATTTTTATCTTTTATTTCTTTCCATTCAACCAGTCTCAACCACAGCAACACGTTGGGGCGTACAGCGAGCCTATTATAACGAAATGATGGGCTAGTTAACTACTGGGAATTGCTCTTCAGCCAGCCATTCCAAAGTCATGAATCGATGAGTTTTCACCCTCAGGGTTCGTAGCGTCAATGTTGGCTTGAGCCCCGAGTATTCCGATCGATTAAGAAGGTGTCTTAAATGGATACCCGGATGACTGCTATGGGTTTTGGCATCATGTTGAACGCAGAGCTGGATTCAATATATGTCTACTCTTCTGATTCTGCTTACACATTGAACAGATTGACGAATAGCATTTTCTCAGATGTAAATCCCCACCCAGAAGCCCTGCGACCTATGGAGGGGCAATGACGCCCTAAACGCGGTTCTCTTCTATTATCTAGATCGCAGCTGGTTTGCAGAACGCAAAGACTCGTGATACCCGGGGCATCACGCGCACTCTATTTGCAACATTATGCACGCAAATTTCATCCACGAATCGGAATCATTCTCTTGTGGGAGATCGATCCGCAACACCAGTAATGCCTAACGCTAGATTTCATATTTCGGTCAATCCTCATCTCTTTAATTTATTAGTTTCTTGAGAGCGTGCTGTCTCGAGCGCTGTTCCGGCGTCCAATGCCCACGCCTATCGCCAGTATGCTCGTCTCAATTTCCTTATAATGGACCTCGAGAACGGCCTAATTTGTTAACGTGTGTTGGGGTAAAGGTGAAGTGGAGACAGTCGACCAAAAGGAGAAAGCCTGGGCATTCACATTTTTCGACGGTGGTAGTAGACTCGGGTTACTTCAGCTGGCCTCTTGACGTAGAAATTGTCTGCAAACCGTGCGCGTTGTCGATCTTTGCTTTAAAGAAAAACACTTAGGAAATGAGGGTTAAAAGGCAAGCCGATTCAACAAGTATACGTTGACTTCTCTTAAAGATCTCCCGACTTTACTATCTATCAGTAATTGGATACTGTTATTACAAATTATGTTGACTCTTGATTACTTCTTCTGTTGACTTTAATCACAGAGATTGAACCCAGGTTTATCAGTCGCTTAAAGATGTCAGAGCGATGCCGCGTGTGAGATTTGAAGCAGGTTTTCCGGTGACTTCCGGTTTCGGGAGAAGCATGTTAAGACTTCATGACGGCATTGATCCTGTCTCATCGGGGACTAGGAATCGACCGGAGTGCTATCGACCGTGCACCTCACCTCGGCATAGCTACGAGTAATAATTGCCAGCCAAATGGTGGATCCCGCCGCTCCGAGGCAAGTTTGGCGGACAATCTTGGTTTTCATTGGCTCCCATTGCTAAAACCAGGATTGGCGCCAGAGGTCGCTGCAGCTGTTGCTACCTAATTGCCTGCACACTTACGCGACCAGTGCTTGTTTCAAATACTCAATCAAAAATTCATTTCTCGAAGAACTTATATCAACGAGGTGTATCATGGAATAAAAAGGACACACTTCCGTGCATATCCGCGAATCTCCGTGGTATGTTGAAGGACGTCTTGCTGATTTAGGATAACGTATCTAGCAAGAAACCTGTGAGAAGTGCAGATCACGAGAGTAAAGGCCACGAACAGCCCGTCACGAAACCCAGGAATATGAAAAATGCAGCCATTTTATAATTTTGAATAAAGCCTCAAAATACCTTTATACGTGTAATCTGTTGTTGAATAAATACGAGCATCTGTTGCAATGCGCTCAACTGGAACTAGTCGAGCCTTCACGGCGCCAAGTAAAAAATAGGTAGCGAATTCAGACAAAACGCCGATAAGGAACAATAAAGTGTGTTCCTATTGACAGCGGACCACGACTTTCTGCATGAATGCAATTCGAGTGACATTTCGCTCGGGACGCCACCTGTTTCAATGCCCCCCTAAAACTGTATGGTTCTGCGAAAATGTAACCAAGGTCTGATATTTAATCAATAATAATGCTGATAATGTTACGTGCTTAATTGAAGTCACGAAGATCAACATTTTCAGAATAAAAAAATATCCATCTAAAAATGCTATTTAAGAAAACTGACTTTTAGTTCCTGCTTCACCTGTTTTGGTAAAACCAAAGATCGGAACAAATAACCAATGAGCAAATTTAGATATAGCGTCGTTCTTTCAGGCATTGAATTGTATTGCTTGTGCTCAGATGGCCTAGATAAGCTCAAACCGATGGCTTCATGTCTGTGCCATTCCTCTCATAGCAAACGATTCCCAGTTTTTATCCTTCGCCGCCGATGTTCTTACTTTTTGACCGTCAGTGGTCCACGAAATCAAACTCCACGAGATTGCCTGCAACTTTTGAGGGCTACCACCATTCAAAATCAAGTTTGGCATGTTTGAGAAAATCGATTTTTTACATCTTTATCGGCGTTTCTTTTCTCCTTTTTTGCACATGAATTGGACTCTTGTTTTAAATCACCATTTTCATTGATTTACTCCTTACACAACGAAAATACTCACGAAAAAAAACCACGTATTACCTTTATCTTCCGGCAGATATTTAACAACACGGCAAAATATCACCTCAGTGATACGACATAAAATCAAGTCTATGTGGCAGGAGAGGTCGAATTTAGGTGAAGCCTGACTTAAACACACGTAACTACAGCACCCCTGTCGAGATTCTAGAAATATATTCAGTGAACGATGGCAGTGAGTGGTGGGACAACTCAAAAAACTTAGCGAATGCCGTAAACCCCTTTTCTAAAGTGCCAATCGCGGTCTCTCGAGTTATTTTGAAAAAAACGCTTCGATTAATCAATGTCTCGCATAAATAATCTATCTTTAATCCCAGCGCTTTCCTGCCAGCTCACGAATCCTCTATCTCCCAAATTTTGGCTGGCCTCAAGAGCTTCACAGCAGCTGGTCCTGACAGGGTACCTCCCGCCATCCTTAAAATCTGTCACCGCGAGATTTCTCCGATTGTCACCCAGCTCGTCAATCATTCTTTAAGAGAATGCTCCTTTCCATCGGAATGGAGAGATGTCGCTATAACACCTATGCCGAAACCGGCTAATAGTTCCACCAGACCTGTGAAATATAGACCTATCGCAAACTCATCTATCTGGTTGAAAGTGATTGAGAAGCACCTCCTCTCTAAATTGGATGACACGCTTAAAACTGCAGATGACCAGTTTCCGTTTGCTTATAAATCAAATAGAAGCACTCTGGACGCCGTGGCTACGTTTTCGCACACCCTCCACTCTTCACTTGATGCCGGAGCGAAAACCACCAAAGGAGTTTTCTTGGACTTCTCCTCTGCTTTCAAAACAAAATATTACGCTCCCGCATTCTTTCTCAACAAAGTGAAGATGGCGTTGAAGGATGGTTGATTAATTGGCTTCAAAACAAATCGACCTCAACATGTAAGAGTCGGAAATGAAGCCTCCACCTCATTGCCAAATAATTGCGGTGTACTACGAGGCGCAGTGCTATCTCCTTTCCTTTTTAGCTATTACACGTCTAGCTTTCAGTCCACTAACGACGTGACACTAATAAAATACGCAGATGACCTTAATTTATGCCATGCATGCAAGACGAATGGTGTTTCTCAATAGCTCGGGCAGGCAGTCACTGGGGTACTCGAGTGGTCTTCGGAGAATGGTCTTCTGTTGAATGCATCAAAATGCATCTCTATTTAATCTTCCCTGACAGCCGCTGTTGACACTCCTGAAATCCCTTCACTCCATAATTTCACTTCGAGCTCAAAATCGAAATTCCTCGGCGTTATTTTAAAGTCGGTTATCATGGAGTGATCATGTAGATGCCGTCGCCTTTGCTTCATAGTACGCCGGTTCAGGAGACTTGGTTTAAGCTCCAGCCATATAAAAACCTTTGCCCATGCCTGTATAATTCCCATTATTGCATATTGTTCCCAAGTAATTTGCGTTTAATGTTCCGACTGTTTAACCCTTCGTAGGCTTTTTAAAATAATCTCGTTTTCTAGTGGCCTACCTATTCTCTCCATTCAAGAAATCATCATTTAACGTCGCTTCAATAGTTGTTCACTAATCGCTGGTCGTATTTTAAGTGAACCCCCCCCCTCCTATCCCTTCTTTTCAAGTGTATCCAAGTGCAAATCTTTTCGACCAATGCGTCGGCTATACCGTTCAATACCCACAAGAACGGCGGCATATCGCAATTCGGTCATTCCTTATTTGTCCCGATTTTTAGTTTCACCAGAGCAGGTGAAGCAGGAACTAAAAGGTCATTTGCATATCTAATACTTGTTATGCTGTCTTGTTTTATGTTGAAAGTTTTGGTCCTCGTGACCTCAATAAAGCCACACCAATTATTAAAATTATTATGTACCCGAACGCGAATAAGCTCACAGCGATAGAAGCCTTTTTCTAATAATTAAGGACTAGCCTCTTTCAGGTTAGATTTTATTATTTTCTAGAAATGTTTAGTTTCCTTCTTACATAAAACTCGAAGGCCCCCATTGACAGTGATCTCTCTGGGTTAAGATCGAACGTCCTTTACGACGCAGACCCTGTGATAGTCTAATACGTCTATTTATACGAATGAACATTTTCTTGACACCACCGTGATCCAAAGCTTGAATATTAATATATATCCTGCTTACGTACATGGATTCGTATTTAGTTGAATGAGGTCGTGTCATAGACGTGTGTTTTGTCAGCGCGTCGGAAGGCCATGAGGTGATTGGACAATTAATGACAAATTGCATTCCTTAATTGACTCCTTTCACATGTGCCCACATGGACGGCTGGTTCGCACGGACTAGCGCTTTCTTGGCCTAGCGCAATGAACCCACGTGGATGTGATAAGCGGCCGCGCGCAATGCGGGTACCGTGGAAAACGAGCATTAGAAACACAGGAGAAAGTTTAATGATGGCTGGAATTGTTGAGTCGTCCCGCCACTCACTGCCATCGTCCACTGAATATATTTCTAGGATCTCGACAGGGGTGCTGTAGTTACGTGTGTGTAAGTCAGGCTTCACCTAAATTCTACCTCTCCTTGCCTCATAGACATGATTTTATATCGTATCACCGAGGTGAAAATTAGCTGTGTTGGTAAACGCGAAAGGTAATACGTCGGCATATATCCAGGCACTAAAACGATGTAAACCTTGTAGCGCGTCTAAAGATAAACAGCGTATTCAGAACTGCCACTCGTGTCCATCATCGTCAAAATCAAATTTGCGCGGTTATCGGCGACTAGGGAATAGACCGGCTTCATTAATGATTGCAACCTGACATGATCCGACCTGGGAGTCGAACCCAGATCTCTCTCCCAAATGACACCGCTACACCGTCGGTCCATCATCGTCAGCCGAATTATGATTCAACTGGTATGTGAGAATAGGGGGCAGCAGATTTTTAATTTCAAATTGCTCTACCATCTATTGGTGGTGGTCGAAAGACTATAAAAGTGTAGGAGATGAAATTCGTGTTACACGCTTTGCTTGGGTGTCTTGCGAGCCTGTGCTGCTGCTGCAGCCTCTTCGTAAAGCCGCAGGTCACGAGTTATGCCGTACGGGTAGAGGTGGTAGACGAAGTACTCCAGCTCGAAGGCATCGTGATTGGACACGTGACCGAAGGATATGGAATGGTCACTGCCGAATTTCGGGTTCTGAAACAATGCAACGGCTGGATGATTGAAAATGTAGCAGAATTTAAAGTCGGCAAAATTGGATTTCGGATGTGGCGAATGTGGCTTTAGAACCAAGACTACGTCGGTTTTCGTTACAGGTGGTCCGCCTGTCAAGTGACCAACCGCGGCGACATACCGCTGCCGCATGCAGCTACTTGGAACCACCTATGCGAGTTGAGTGTCCGGTACGCTACCCGGAGAAGTGGCAGACCTCGAGACAAAACCATGTGCTACTCTTCCCTAACAATTAACTATACGAACAACCTACCTTGTCCACGTCTGCGGGTGATAATTTCGCATTTTGTGCGAGGTAGCCAGCATTTGTGATGACAGTTGACGGCGTTTCGTCATGGAAGAGTTGGTGACCGTCGCCGTCACGGGCCGCCACGAGACGAACACCCGCGGAGGTCGCACAACGACCTGAAAAAAAGCATGGCAACGTTGTGAATACTTAGCAGCGGGTGATGGAGGCGATGTGGAGTGTTGGTGTGTAGACGTGCGAACATGACGTCCTCAACATGATTGTCGGGATAAGTAATCGTCACCGAAATTGAACTGCTGAATTAATGCAAACACGGCCCCTGGCTGATCGGAAACTTCATGCGCCTTTTTTAGAGAAAATATATTTCCAAACACTCACTAAAGGTAACATACACACCTTTTAATCCGAGATAGCTTTTATTAGGCTAAGCTAGATATGACTGTAAGACTGTAATCTAGGGTTGCATTGAGACTCGAAACATGACCTTGGCATTTGTCGTAGAGATTTACGCTTTGAAAACGTCTATACATGGGATGGGAAGGAGTCCCTTAATATACGACCAGCGACCAGTGAACAGCAACGGAAATGGTGTTGGATGGTGGCCTCGTGGACGGGATAATTGCTGAGCCACTAGACCAGTGTTTCTCTGACCAGTGTTTCTCTGACCAGTGTTTCTCTGACCAGTGTGTCGCGACAGATTCGCAGGTGTGTCGCGAGATTTTTGAAAAATATTCAAAAAATGCTGGGGTTTTTGAACTCCGACATTTCTTTTCTAACTTATAATTCAGCTTGTTTAAAAATTCAAATAGATATACGTTCATATTTGAATATTATTTTGATCATGTTTTTATTTGTATTTGTTGTTACTTAATTTACCGCGTTTTTTTCGAATTTTTTCTACGTGACATCATAGTTGAATTACTTCTACAAGTAAATTTGTTCCAAGTTTTTCATCTGAAGATATTTTTGCGATGTAAGTTGATTTGATTTCCTGATTTTTGATGAAATTTAGTAAAAGAAACTTAATTTTTATTGATATGAATAAGTTTCGAAAAAATTCAGAACAATCTTTAGTAAAAGAAAATGTACCGAATCAACGAAAAGGATCGAAGCGAAAGTTCAATGAAGAGTACACCGAATATGGTTTCATAGCATCTGGACCTAAAGATGCCGGGCGTAGTGGCGTGCGCTTGTAATCTAGCAACCTGGAGGCCGGGTGGCGGAAACTGTCTCGCGCGCGTTATGGACAAGGCCTCTCTATGGCCGCCATTACCTCGCCGTTATTTCCTCCATTCCTGTTAAACATTAAATGCTGAAAGTTCTGGTCTTTGTGACCTTAATAAAGCGTAAAAAATATTATATTATTATATTATTATGCTCAGGTTCCTTATTGTATGATCTGCAACTCTACTTTGTCCAATGAGTCCCTGGTTCCAAATAAATTGATGCGACATTATGAGTCAAATCATCCAGCGCACAAAGAAAAACCAAGAGAATATTTTGAGAAGCTTGCAACTGAAAATAATCATCAATCGAGCAAGGTTACAAGGTTGCTCAACTATTGGCAAAAAGAAAAAAAACACTCTGATGGTGAAACAATAATCGCACCAGCGCTTGCTATTGTAGTTGAAACGATTCTTGGACCTGAAGCCGCCGAGAAAATCAATAAAGTTCGTTTGTCAAATGACACAATTTCTCGCCGAATCGAAGATTTATCATCCGATTTAAAAGAGCAAATTCGTGAAAATTTCGAAACTAAAGTCGAATCAAGGATACTGTGGTCTCTTCAAGTCGATGATACTGATATCTGCGGAAAAGTTCCGCTACTAGCGTTCATTCGCTTCATTAAAAATGATAAATTCATAAATGAATTCCTTTTTTGCGATGAACTGAAGACCACGACGAAAGGAGAAGACATTTTTTTATATAGTGAAGAAAAAGGTTTTGCTTTTCAACTTGAAGTGGAAGAACAGCGTCAGTGTGTGTACTGATGGATGTCCTTCTATGCGAAGAAATCATAAAGGATTCGTTACGATCATTCTTCAAGAAAATCCAGACATAATCACGACTCATTGCATGATTCATCGTAAAGCCCTCGCGTCCAAATCATTGCCGGAAAAATTTCAGTCAGTTTTGAATCAAGCTATTAAAGTAGTGAACTTCATCAAGTCTCGGCCGCTTAATTCAAGAATTTTCGCACAACTCTGTGATGCAATGTATTCCGACTTCAAATCGCTGCTTTACCACACCGAAGTTCGCTGGTTGTCAAAAGGAAACGTTTTGAAGCGTCTCGTTTATCTCAAAGTAGAAGTAATTTCATTCTTGGAAGTCGAGGAAACAAATTTTGGATTCGATCTTCGTGACGAGATTTGGTGGCTCAAAGTTCAGTTTTTCTCTGATCTGTTCGACAAACTGAATTCTCTCAACTTGAGTCTCCAAGGACCATCAGAAAACATTATCTCATCGACATGCAAACTGAAATCGTTTGATGAAAAACTGACGCTATGGAAAAGCAAAGTTTCGAAGGGTATTTTTGAATGCTTCCCTTCCGTAAACGAATCTTAGTTGAAGAGCAAAGTCGCTGATGACATCATGTCCACACTGACAAATCTTCAATTAGCAATTCACCATTATTTTTCATCCCTTTCTATCGACGACTATGACTGGGTGATCAACCCGTTTCGAAGCAACCAGACATCAAATCTTTCGTGTGAAGAGGAAAAAGAGCTTATCGACTTGAGAAATGACAAATTCCATCGAATGGGATTCGCCGAAAAAAGTTTGGACGCATTTTGGCTCATCTTGAAGCAGTTGTTTCCAGCTCTCAGTTTGAAAGCAGTCAAAATCATTTTGCCGTTCGCGTCTTCATGATTTTGTGAATTCGGATTTTCAGCTTTGACTGAAATCAAATCAAAAAAGAGAGCGCGACTTCTTCGACTTGACGACGAAATGCGTGTTTGTTTGTCAACATTAGAGCCCCGTTTAATACTTATTTGCTCTCGAAAGCAAGCCCACCCATCGCATTATAAATATAAACGTTGAAAATAAGGTTTAACCAAAATACATTTTTTACTTAAAGTGTGTCGCGAAACGTTTTAGATATCCCAAGTGTGTCGCGAGTGAAAAAGTTTGAGAAACACTGCACTAGACAAAGATATCATTAAAAAGGCCTACGGAGACGCAAAATTAAAAAACATCATAATTATATATCATTATGGGAATTAAACATGCATGGACGGGAATCTTTGTGTTGTTTGAGAAACGTCGGGCTAGGTTACAAAGATGGCGTCATTGCCCCAAGACGACATCCACCTCAGCGAAATATTTTGCGTTCGAGGCGAACTTCCGTAGTAAAACAACCCACTGAAACAAACTTACCCAGGTTAACATCTTCCGTCATCTTGTTCTCCTGGCAATCTTTTGTGTTGGCGATCATTGCTTTGGCAATTAAATCGAGAGCGGCGCGCGACATCACATAGCCAGCTGCCCCTGATATGAACGTCGATTCGCGCCGATTCTTTGTTTGCTGCACCCAATCGAAAGAAATTAGTAAATGCAACAGATATGCACCAGGCCTTGTGCCTATCAAAACAATAGGAACATACAGTAATTTGGCGTCCTATAAGAATCGCTTCTGTGGTATTCATTTGTGACAGCAGAAGGCGCAGGTTTTCTACAATGACGTAATTTTCGTCATTTGCTTTCATGAAGTAATCGAAATTGTTGAGTTCGTGTTGATAAGCGTTCTTGATGGCAAATCGAACCATGTTCCAGTGTTCTTTATTAACTGTCTTCAAGAGAGCACCTAAATAAGCGAAAATTTTCGATGTATATTGTGCATATATCAAACACCTTTTCAACTGGGAAATATTTGTGGCTCTCATACAATGCAAGGACGACCGGGCCTATGCCATGCCTGAAATATGAACAGGGATTCGCAATATGTGCTGGTTGAATTGTTTTTCTTAGAATGGTCATCCACTGAACGTATGCAAACGTGGTCGCAAGAGAGAGCAGGTTTTGAAACGCCGAAAAGGGAGCGCTTTCAAAAAGCTAGAATTACAAAGTGGCTGTATTTCCTATGGTTATGCAATGTACTGCTTTTAGAGCTGCTTACCCACGCAGGCACAGAGATTGCCAGACGTGCCGTTGTTTCGGAAACTGATTGCAAACGATTGTGTTAACTATTTAGAGGCGTCGATGGCATACACGCGTTATGGCCTTTCACGTCTTTCAATGGCCGCCATTACGCGTTTGCCAAACTTTGTACACTTCGAGGGTTTTATTTGCCTTTCTTGCAAATTTACCTCGTTGTTATTTCGTTCATTCCTGTTAAATTATTTTATACCTGCTATGTACAATCGCCACTTCTTATACCATTTTTGTTTGTTGTAACATTTAATGCTGAAATTGCTGTGGTCCTCGTGACCTTAATAAAGCCAATACCAGTATTATATTATTATCTTTCCCCACTGTAACGATACCAGTAAAGCGAGCAATTGCTCGAATGGCTACATAAAACAGTAGCTCGGAAACGCGTTGTTAAACCATGGGCTATTTTTGAAGTACTCCAAACGGCCGCCGCGGTTACTCTGTCAACAATTCGCACTCAGCAGAGGTGAAGCCCAGTCTCCGATATCACCAAGAGATACGACCAGCCATTTCAGGGTGAAGTGCGCGTAGGCGTAAGCACATGGGGGCTTCGACCGACAGAAAATTCTAACATTAAGCCTCATATGTTATAAAGAGTGTAAATCTCTTTGAACGTTCAATACCTACAAGAACGGCGGCATATCGCAATTCATTGATTCCTTATTCGTCCCTATTTTAGTTTCATCAGAGAAGTCAGAGCAGGAACTAAAGGACAATTTTCGTATATAGCATTGTTATACTATTTTTATGCTGAACCTTTTTGTCCTCGTGAACTCAATAGATCACTTACAATGCACAAATTTGAATTAACTTGTTATTAGTCGTACCGAACTTCTTCAGAAACAGGTCACTCAGAAAACCTGCTACAAATCTCACGATCGTGTTTCTCTGGCATCCTTAAGCGACTTGGAAACTCGGGCTCAACCTCCGCGGCAAGAGTCCACAAAATAGGAAATCAAGATTCTGGGCTTTGATACTTACTGATAGACGGCAAAGTTGGATCATTCTCATGGGAAATGAAGATATACTTATTGAATCGGCCTGCCCATGTAGCCTTGATTTGATTGGTTTTGGAATCATTTGCCCCGAGATCCGTCAAAATAAATGCGTAGATCGGGGTGGCCTTGGCAAGTCTGTCGGCTGCCATTGTTTCACCTTGACGGAAGAAAACATTTGATAGCCCGGTATTATTGCCCCGCGTAGGTCGCAGCGATACCGAATTGACACAGAAGGGGGGGGTTAGGCGTCATCACCCAAAACAAAATGACATTGGCAAACTAGGATGTTTTTAAACACGGCTAGGCAGGAGGTAGAGGAATCACCCACCGCCACGCTTGGCCACCATGTAGGTCAAATAAATCACACACAAAAACACATTCGTAGTCTACCGAAAACGACGTCAGGCAAATCAATGCGCCGACAGGAGCCCTAAACCATTTTTAAGTAAAAATCCAAATTATCCCTTTGTGAAGTTGTTGGCGTAATCCATTTGTGCATTGTGATGGCCCATCGGTGACTAACTATATAATAGGGCAGTTCTTAACACGTGTCATTGAGAATGATGCGTCCACTCAATTTCCGGCCGTTTATCCCCCCCTTCTTCGACGGGAAAAAGAGGAAAACAAGTTAAAGGGTCAACTTTCCGTGGCGAACATCATTCGGTTAACTTTATTAAAATCCATTTGAGGAAAGACACGGTGTTCGTGATACTCTTTCGGCTGTTATCTTATTGAAATGGTCCCATGGAATGGAAAAACATTTGCCATGCATAAATTCACCCAATCAGGCGTAAAGGAAAACAAGAGTGGCTAAGTGTGTATGAAGTTCCTTGTCCGCGTCCCCTGGCAATTTTTAATTAAAAAGTAAGTTCGCAAATAACTTATAAATGCACGGAGAATCGGAGTATAAAAAATGCGAACCTTCGTGATGCCCACTATGCACATCCGCGAATCTCTGCACCTCCGTATCATTTTGAAGGGCGTCTTGTAGATTTGGGATGGTGTAAGTAGCAGGAAATATAAGTGAAGTGAAGATGTCGAGGAGAAAGCCGAAGAAAAGGCCGCTCACAAAACCCATGAATACAAGAATGAGGATTGGCTTCTTCGTGAGGATTTTCATCTGAAAAAATGAACGTTATCAATCTGCAAATTTCGGAATTTGGGCGCTGAGAGTGGCAATTATGATAAGCGAAATCAGAGACTTTTTGTTGAAACATTTTAATGCTGAATGTTTTGGTCCTCGTGATCCGAATGAACCAATTAAAATTGCTGTTAAATGTGTAAATAGAACCAGAAGAGAAGGCATAGAGAGTTTCTAGCAATGCGTTTAACATGATGCAAAAACCCATAGCAGGAATTGAGGTGTCCATTTAAGAGAAATCCATGTCGTCTTTACGTAGAAATGCTCTTTGCACAACTGCCTCCTTAATCGATAAAAATCGCTGCAGTTACACAAGAAAGGCGAATAAAATAATAACAGAATCTTTACAAACTTCAAGGCTAGCTGAAATGCAACGTACAGTGGTGACTAGGCCATCATTTCAAGCAATCAGATAATAGCAGGTAGAAGACAAAGATTTCTGAGAACTAATCCTTTTGGATGTTAAAAAATAAATAATACAAACATGGTTTATGATATGCACAATAATGAAAGCAGGAATCAATTGGAGCTGTGGTTGGTGGCTTGAAGTCTTAGTATCTGGGCGTATTGGCCCAAATCCCGCGTAATTCCGTAGGGATTGAGATGGTAGATGAGGTATTCCAGGGTGTACATTCTCTCGGGACTGACGTAGTGGAAGGATACCGTGTGGTCGCTGCAGCAATTGAAGCCCTAAATACGAAATTTAGCTTTATTCGGGTCATCAATGGCAATGACAGACTCGCCTAAACAACAAGTCGAAATATGTGCACATAACATTTTTCACGTGGTATTTTGTATGCAACCCGGAAGCGCCAGACCTTCATTGCGCCATATCATCGCTTATACCGATTGCATTCAACTGAATCACACCAGCCCCATTTTTTTCGTGGCGATTTGTCCTTCTACGTCAGTACTGCATGTGCTCTACAACGTTTTTTTCCTATTCCGCTACTTTGTACATCCTCAGAGCAGGCACAATATGATCTTCGTTTTAGTTTTGCTATGCAATAAGGCCCTACTCGGCGTTACCAATGTTATAATATATTGGTGTGTTTGAGATATGCTGGTCCACATGGGCCATGCAATTATGCGCCCAGACACATATACCAGAGAGAAGTGATTGCACGCACCGTTTGCACCGGGAAGTGGTTGTATTCAAGAAACCACTTGGTGTTTTCAATGGCACTTTTGTCCAGCATATACGAGGGATTAAAGGGGTGGAAGACCTCGAGTCCGTGTTCGTCGAGGCTATCAACCACGGGCACACCAGCCGCGCTAGCACACGCACCTATCAATTAAAACAAGTCTTGATAATAACTGGATGGATAACTGGGGCGTTTTTTCTGTCACATAACCCTTTCCCCGACTGCGGAGGATAAACTGGATTTGTGGACGTTTCCTTCAACCGGCGGGTTTTGTTCGAAAGAGTTTAAACAACTAAGTTTAAATGTGCAAAACAGCGCCTTTTGGTTTGGATAATAGTTAATTCGTAGATATACACACATATGATATCAAAAGAACTTTCGTTGTCAGTAAATTATGTAATATGTACATTATAAATTACTAATGACCAGGTAAAGGGAGAATCCAAATTTGAATGCAGGTTAAAGCAGTTGAGTTTGATACAAGCGTGTGAATTTTCCAATTCATTTTTTTCAATCAACAATAGGTTTCGGATTGGGTGGTTTATATATCAACAAACCGAATAGGTATATACTATGAACCCATCTCCAGAAGTCGTGTCACTCTATGCTGTGTTGCATTATAACAATAAATGCCACCCAAACAGGAGGCCTGTACCGCAATTGTCTTCAGATTTCAAGCCTATGTCAACAGCGCCAAATTAGAGTAGCTTCTACAACCGAAGCACCATAAGTATAATGAAAATTCTAGGAGTATATAGGTTGCGCATTTACAGACAAAAAGCCCATGTAAAAAGGCAGTGAATCATATTCAGGGAGATTTCTGAGTCCAACCCTTTCCTAATTCCGTACAAACATTACTAGTCACGGTAATGGAGGTTTTCCGCAATCGTTCAGCTATGGCCGGTGCGGGTTCAAAGGGCATGTGAGACACTACAGCCAACCAGGTACCCACGAGAAGACTTAATTGTCGGAATTCTATGCTACCCAAGTGCCAGCGCCATGATGGGGTCGGTGAAATGGTGGGCATAAGAACGGGTCGAAATGGGGAAATCTAAATTCGAGGACACGTTAACAACTGCCGATGACCCACTTTAGTTTGCTTACAAACCAAATAGAAGAACGCTGACCACGTTTACGCACACCCTACCTTTTGATATTTTGAATAATTTTTTATGGCTTCGTAAAGCGAATTTAAAATAAGAATATCCCTCATTTTCAGCAAAAACCCTTCACAACAATTTAGAGTCAAATCCCAACAGCATCGAATTTTCATGACAGCTTTATTTCGACACTTTTATATGCACTGCCTCTCGGACACATGTTTAAATATACATTACTAACGTATTTTCCATGTTTCAATGAGATGTAGGGGGTGTGTTTCCAATCGAATGACACGTGTTATGTTGTCATGTTTCAAATGACTATATGACAATGATAATAATTGACTGACATAATACTAATGCTGGTATTCAGGTCATTAAGGTCACGAGTTCGTTTAGATAAAACCATTCAATTTTAAATAATCTGCGCCATTTTGGGTGCCGATGAGTCACGGGGTGCAGACTCTGGGGGGGGGCGAGTACTTTTTTTCTATGGTCTTTCGCAGGCAGGTCCACTAGTACCAACGGTAGGTATCCTATGAACTCAGAAGTACAAACCGGTTGGTGCGAGTACTTTTTTCGTGCGTCATTAAATCATGCATTAACAATATTTACATGAATAGCCGGGTAGTGAGGAACAATCTAATTTTAATACAAGCGTTCGTTGAGATAAAACCATATAATTTTTAAATAATCTGCGCTATTTTGGGTGCTGTTGCGTCACGGGGTGCAGACTCGGGGAGGGGGGGGGCGAGTTACGCCATCGACCAAAAACGATGGCAAAATGATCGAGCAGAGACCAACCTAAGGACACATCTTCCGCCCCCGTTCCGTTTTGGCACCCGTCGATGTTTCGCAGCAACGCTTCTGCTATCAATTCGACGCCAGCACGCGAAATTACATAACCGGCTCCTCCAGAAAAATATCCTTGTTTGACGAATTTCTACAATCAAGTCGAGAATACACATTGGCATGACACGTAACAAAACGGATTGTTTGACATACACGGGTACTAAAGACAAACATGTCAACTCTATGCGACCTCAAACACAATAAAGAGTTGTCCGAAAGCATAATTGCACAAAAGATAAACTGTTAACGGCATGACATAAACAATATTCAAACTGGTTGTATGATCCTCAGAATAAACAGGATAGTAGCCGTTTGATAAGAAAACAGCTCTAGTATCCCCCAACGTCCCAATCAACTACGTTTTGCGCTAACACAGTAGACAGTCGATTTTCGAGTTCCTCGGCTCCCCGGTTGGTAGATTATCCAGATTTCCGACTCACTTTAAATCGACGTCCCATGAGGATTGGTTTATCCGGATCCTGTGATTCAAGGAGGTAGTTCAGATTCTCAACAATTACATAAGTGTCATCATCTGCCTTCATGAAGAAGTCGAAGTCATTAAGGTGATTCTCGTAGGCGTGGATGAGGGCAAAACGCGACTTTGCCCAAAGCATCTCTCTGCCCTCCTTGGTCACAGCACCTTGTTCATCAACAAATAAAACCGCGTTTCAGACTCGAAAAACAATAGGTTATAGGTTTTGGTATCTGGATCCAATGACTATCCTTCGGGTGGTCCACAAAATCACTAACTTACGTATTGACGGCAGTAATTTGTCATCCTCGGAACTAATAAATACAAATTTACTCATTCGCCTAGCCCATGTTGCCTTGACGTGAATGGCCTTTTTCAGCTTGGCTTCTGGAGTTGTCAGAATTGCCGCGAAAACGCGCACTTTTGCCTTCAACGCATTTGCCAAAATTGACTCGCCTATAAACAAGGATACAAGGATGTTAGTAAATAACGCGATGATGGTTCTGAAACCAGTTTTAAACCCAGTTCCACTATTTTGTTGTCGATCTGCACTCTCTAGTTTCACCACTAACCCTCAGTAATATTTTTATGAACTCTATCTGAAAAGGCTTTTCTTACTGATAATAATTCTGGTCTCGTTAAAAACCCTTGATCTAACTTGTGCATTATATAAAGTGGCCCTTAATACGTTTATGAAACATGACCCTTAATGTGTATTAATTCTTTATTTTCGATTCTACTCATTTAAATCGATAAATTTGGTTTACTGTTCAGTTTGGCTTCTGGGGTTGTCAGAATTGCCGCGAAAACGCGCACTTTTTCCTTCAACGCATTTGCCAAAATTGACTCGCCTATAAACAAGGATACAAGGATGTTATTAAATAACGCGATGATGGTTCTGAACCCAGTTTTAAACCCAGTTCCACTATTTTGTTGTCGATCTGCACTCTAAAGTTTCACCACTAACCCTCAGGAATATTTTTATGAACTCTATCCGAAAAGGCTTTTCTTACTAATAATAATTTTAGCCCTTAATACGTTTATGAAACATGACCCTTAATGTGCATTCTATCTTTATTTTCGATTCTACTCATTTAAATCGATTAATTTGGTTTACTGTTCAGATTACACACTCCTAGAAACTTCGTGAGGGAAAGGAAAGAGTAGAGATACTGTAAAGTACCAGATGGTAAAACGAAAGCGACGGTTCTGGGCAGCCAAACGGGGATCAAAGAAGGTTGTGTACGGGTAATAAAATAAGGTTTCATGAAAACTCCAGTAATTTACGGCTAAGGTGTGCGTCTATTGTTTGCGGATTGCAATCTCACGACTCGCGCCAAATTCCAACCGTAGGTTGCATCGTACCTTCTTATGGGTAAATATAATAAAGCAATCACGACTATCTGCATGAATGCAATTCGAGTGGCGCTCGGGACGCCACCTGTTCCGAGGCCCAAAGCAACTGAATGCACGACTCTAGAATCTTAAGTTTACTCATGCTACGGCGTCTCAGGAAAGCAACCTTCCTCGAGTCCGTCCATAGCGGCTGATGTTTGAAGGGAAGCCGCAAAAACGCCTCTTCCAAACACCCACAGAAACGCCTCTTCCAAACACCCACAGAAACCTACACTTCGGCTGCTGAAATCTATGGAAGATTTCGGACACCGACAGCCAATGCATCGCTGCCCGCAAGTTACACGACTATCTCGTCAAAGTAGCCTGCTTCTTCGAAGTACGTGTACTTAAAACCGGATTACGGAATATTATGGTCTCAGGCAAAAATTACACCTACTGCCTATATCATGGTGGGCCATCCGGCAACCCTGGCCTACATAGTGTGGAATTCGCATTTGCGGTAGGGCCCAAGACGTAGTACTCGAGTGGGAACCAAAATCTCGTCGACTGACATTAATCCGTTTTCGTGTAAGCCCCTTTGAACTTTCGGTCTTTCCGTGTACGGCTCCTACAATGGCTGCCGAGTCTTAAGCTGAGCTATAGACAGCAGTCAAACGAGTCACAAATCGCGACATCTTACACGTAGCGGGGGACTGTAACGCCCATAAAGACACTTTGGACCAGCCTACGCGACATATCCTTGGACAATTCGGAATCGGGACGATTCGAAAATGGCGAATGACCCCTAAGAGGATCATCATTTCCAAGACGGGCATCCAGCTCCCCCAAAAAGAATATGCTAACTTGATACTCCGACGACGGCCGCATAGAGCACCAAATCGACGACCGGGTTGGGCATCCTCGAATAAAGACTGTAGACCATTGCGGGTTGCGAAAACCAGCAACAAGAACCCACCGGACTCTTGCTTCAAATACGGAAAGTAGCCCGTTTACTAGCTTCAATCGACCAGTCCAATAAATTCCAAACCTTTACTTATGCAATCGCGTCACATTAACTTGCGTATCCCTGTGAAGAGCAATCCGCCGGCTTGCAGTAGCTCTCAATCAAAAAGTAAACCGATAGCGGTGAGAGATCTTGGTTCGATTCCCGTATCAGGCCACCACGGGTGGCACTGGGACGCCACGTGTTAAAATATTCCCGAGAATCCTCATGAAAAACGCCCATAATGCTGGTTTATCCTCTAGAAGGAAATTTGCGCGCAAATTTGGATGTTGGTCTGTGCAATAAGCCACCGAAACCGAGCAAGGGACCTGAAGACATGATTACACCAGAGAAATTCAGTATGACAAACCAGCTTGCAAACGCAAAATAAACAGTCTCTTGGGAAGATGGCATCCCACTTGAAGTGTACAACGCCTACCCTTCCGCACTCCTGCCATAACCAAGGAAGCTTCCGGCGCGGCCGAGGATTCGCAAACTAGATCGTTATCCCGTTTCGAATGCTGGAACACGGTTACAAATACAAACAGTCAAACAAAGCATGTTTAATCGACGTCCGTGAAACATTCCAATTGAACAATAGGAAGTCGCTTTGAGCAGCAATGGACGCCGACAGCATGCACGCAAAACCTGTGGAACTTCGGATGCCAAACTACTCGTCCACTCGAGATGAAGTTTGTGACCACAACAAAGAATCGGAAGAGTTCCCAATGAATGCTGTCGTCAGGCAAGGCTCTCCTCTATCACAGGTGGAAATATTCGATCACTAGTCTGCGACGAATCGTGAAAGCTGACTGTTGTGACCAACTGTCCAGTAACAGCAAAGGCGTCGCATTTAATACGCAAAGAAGCGGTCAACCATTCTACAAAGTCGTCGAAGCTGTGGTTCGGTCATTTTTTAAACCGTGCAGAGACAGAGCTTGTAAACCGTTGTCTTTCGCCGCTGCCATGCACAGGTTGACGTTTCCGAGCCGGTATACAGCAGAAAATATGTGTCAGCACTGTTATAGCGGACTAAAGCGCTTATAGCTACACGGGTCTACCGGTTCGGTCTTTAGAAGCAGAAATGTGTAATAATCTGTTCTGATGTGACCTCCGATCGCCGCGTGTGTGTGGTTACGATTAACGATATCAATGAAGCCGCATCATCCTCTGGCACTAGCTTGCCGCGTCAAAGAAGAAGGCACCAACGCGATTAAAACATAGGTCGGTAAGCAGTCCTAAGTCAATGCTCAAAATGAGTGTTTCTAGATAAACAATTATATATTTAAAACTTTTATCGTGGCTTAGTAAATTAACTTAAGGAAAAAACCTGTCCGCGACATGTCCCCAAAATAATTCATATTTAAATAGATAAATAGGGAGGCAATCACAATTAAGTATATTAAACAATCTCAAAATACCTTGGGGTATGCAAATGGTCGTGTGCTGTGTCCGAAGAAAATTAAGCGTTATAATTCCCGCCACAACTCCGATAAGGAAGAGTACAGCGCGATCCCATTGACAGCGGGCCATATGTGATCTGGAGTTCCGTAAAATAATGTATGGTTTATCATTAAAAATAATCCGAATCAGTTTACTATTTTACGATAGATATGCAGCACGAGATAAAGCGTGCAAAAATGAGTATACATTTTCTAAGGTTAAACCTATGGAAACGTACAATAAATTACAAGCGAATTCAACAATTTGCGCGGTAATGGTTTATTTACAAATCGGTAAAACACATTTGAAGGACATATGTGAATTTATTATAGATACGTGATACATTATTTATGAATTAAATATTTAATAATGCATCTATTAAGTACACCTTAGAAGATTGATAACAACCATTTCGAATTAAAGCACCAAACAATGTGCGTGATTCGCATGTATTACTTCCGTCGTCATTCATATTATAGTCCATATAAACGTCGAAATTTGCAAAGAAACTGCGGCTCTAGGCCGTATGCATTATGAAATTGCGAAAGTAGTCGTAGATTTTAGACGTTAGGATTAAAAAGGTTATTCGTTTTCCACAAATGGCAAAATAAACATGGGTGCTGATTTTAGCATCAGACACCACACAACTACCAATCACATTCGTAGCTTTCAGAAATCGATGATACCAATCAATCAGATGTTTAAACATTGACTCCGGTTCAGACCTGTTTGTAGTTGACATTCAAATTCTAGGGTCGCTGAAAAACAATATTGGGGCTCGATGTGCTCCATACGCAATTAACGTACAGATGTATGGAGTAGACAGCCACATAATTACACCATTCTTTGTCCTCTCCGAAGAACTGACTATATCATCGTATCACGACCAGTCGAAAAAGAAGTGTTTAAAATACTTCTGATTTGACCGTTCCAGATAACAACGACACAGATTTGCAACGCTCTTGCCAGGGAATTCGAACTGTCTCATAAGAGACCTTCGTAACTGTTGCAGCGTCTGTAAACGCATTCTGTGAACCAATGTTTTAGTTAATTGTTCATGAGACACATTTTCAGGCGAAAACGTTCGCTACCCGGGGATGCTCCTTAACGTCGCTTCTATCTTTGTTGCCGTTAGCTGATTTGGGCGGATCCGCTGTCATATTTTTGACGTACACACTGGCCCTCTAACGGTTAGAGGTCCGTCAAGAAGCTGTTAAAACACTTTGTAACAACGAGGCCCAGGAATTGCGCGTTTTAATTTTGAGGGGCGAGGCATGATAAGGCGAGGCGACAGACGGTAACCAGTGCTAATAGGAAACTCTACACCAGTGGATTTTGCTGGTTCTATCAAACTCTAAGGTCAAATGCGAACGCTGCCGTTTCTTGTTTTTTTTTCGCGATCGGGAAATTTAGATGCCATTCAGCGAGTACGTCTTTTTCTCCATTTGCAAAAGACGTGAACAGCGGCCGCTGTTTGATCATGGTGGACTTCGCCGCAGATGTTGGCGTCATTAGCCTCTCTCTATCTGACGGGCTATCCCATACCATGTTTTTCTTATAAGCTATGAACCGGAATAATATCAACACATTCGGTTTAGAAGCGCGTAAAAAAACTGAACAACAAAGAACATTTCCTACGTGTGAAAATACATAAATTAATGCACAGACATCTCTTTGACTACTCTTTCTGTAGTTATCTTCTTTTTATAAGCTTTGGTGGAAGCATTAAGATACGGTGACGATTTCTGTTTGGATATCATTCGTGACCCGTTTCGAAGAATCATAAGGTGAATTATTAAGAAAGCCAAATAAAAAGCGCATGTTAAGTTGTTAATTGGACCTAGAATACTCTGTATGCAGCACTTGCTAATTGGGCACCGACAACTTAATTTAAACACAGATACTCGTGCGGAACCTGTGCATGACGAGAGTTCGAAAATCTTTTAAACCCTTACGCGTCTAATGTGCTTTTGCAAACGTTCAATCAAAAACTAAGAAAAACGAAGAGTATAATAACATTTAAAAAAAGGTGCGCACCTTTGTGGTTTCTACTACGCACATCCGCGAATCTCTAAACCTCCATCTGATATTGAAGGGCGTCAAATGAAGCATGATATATGCGGGGCGAGAATAAATGCGAAGAAAAGGCCACTCAGGAATATAAGAATAAGTGTGGGCTTTCAGGCGAGGATTCTAATCGGAAGCAAATGCACTTAATCAATCTGCTGATTTCGCACTTTGGGCATCGGGTACCACAATTAAAGGAAAGCGCAGTAAGTGCTCGAAGAATCCAGGGACCGTTTTTTGCAAAATATTTATGCTGAATTGTTTGGTCCACTTAAACCGAATGATCCGATGGAAAAATGCTGTTAAATGTTTAAACCGAATAAGATTAGCAGAGTTAGGCTCATTCGACCTCTGCCAATCAATATGGTGTCGGGACGCATATCAGACATCAGGTAGCTTTCCTAACTGCCTTCTTAATCGTGAGAAAATATGCTTTTAACCAAATAAATGAATTTTGGCAACATCTACACCAAGAACCCAGAGGCTAGAAACCTCGTCGCGTAAAGATCTGAGTCTGGCCATATGAAGTGCGAAGTACAGTTGTTTACTAACCCAGCGTTTCAACCAATCGGATAGAAAAGAGATTTATAATAAATTGTTTTGGATGTTAAAAAATAATTAATGCAAACATGGTTTATGATATGCACAAGAATGAAAGCAGGAATCAATTGGAGCTGTGGTTGGTGGCTTGAAGTCTTAGTATCTGGGCGTATTGGCCCAAATCCCGCGTAATTCCATAGGGATTGAGGTGGTAGATGAGGTATTCCAGGGTGTACATGCTCTCGGGACTGACATAGTGGAAGGACACAGTGTGATCGCTGCAGCAACTGAAGCCCTAAATACAAATTTTGCCATCATCGAGTCATCAATTTAAAGAAAATAAAAATGTCGTGTCGGTGAGCGCCTCAAAATTAAAGAACAAAATACTTTCGTCTAGAAGCAGTGGAAACATTTGCATTAAAACGTGTTCTCCAGTTGTATTTATCGTATGACGGATTGCTTTACTGGGAATTAACCCAACCCCATTCGTTAATGGTTTGTTGTTGATTTAAGTTACATTTGTCGACTCGGAATGTTTTGGTAATGGTGCACGATGGTGTTTCGATGGATTACATGTTCAATGGAAATTCCAAACCGGAATGATCAGCAGCAGATAGATTTGTTGATAACACTCGCTCGCGGTTTCTAAGACAAAATATAAAATCATTGTCAACGCTTCGCCGCTGTTTTCTGCGCTGGAATCCATTTTCATATTTTAATTTTTCCTCCGTATTCGACGGACAAAGATATTTAGCCATTTGCGATTCATATTTTTGTTGTAGATGTAAGAGAGAAGACTTTCAATATTATGGCAAACAATGCACGGGTAGATATCTATAGAATATAAGATACATTAAAAAACGCGCTTAATCGAAAGTAAGTTTTTGCCGAAATTCCAAAGCCCTCGGTAAAGAATTTTCGGATATTTAAGTTAATGACCATACGCCCATATATGACACACCCAAACACACATGAAGACAGAAGGTGACGCACGAACCGTTTGCACCGGGTAGTGATTGTAGTCAAGAAACCATTCCAATTTTTCAATTTTCTGTTTTTCCATCATGTACCAGGGTTTAAAGGGGTGGAAGACCTCGAGTTTGTGCTCGTCGAGGCTATCTACGACGGTCACTCCGGCCGCGCTAGCACACGCACCTATCAATTAAAACAAAATAATACTCCTGCTAATAAAGGGATACCTCTTGGACGCGTAGTCAGTCAATCAATGCAGCATGCGCTTGCAATCTTGACGTACACACACACACACACACACACCGCTCGCCAGCCCGATTTTTTCTGGCCGTCGCTGCATCTCTGTTGATATTTTCGCCTTCCTGCGTTTTTTCGGTTGTATATATCAACAATAATGGAGTTGATATCTCATGATCCCATTTAAATGCATATTCTTCGATCGGAATATTATGGTCTTTCGCAGGAAGGTCCACTAGTACCAACGGTAGGTATCCTATGAACTCAGAAGTACAAACCGGTTGGTGCGAGTACTTTTTTCGTGCGTCATTAAATCATGCATTAACAATATTTACATGAATAGCCGGGTAGTGAGGAACAATCTAATTTTAATACAAGCGTTCGTTGAGATAAAACCATATAATTTTTAAATAATCTGCGCTATTTTGGGTGCTGTTGCGTCACGGGGTGCAGACTCGGGGAGGGGGGGGGCGAGTTACGCCATCGACCAAAAACGATGGCAAAATGATCGAGCAGAGACCAACCTAAGGACACATCTTCCGCTCCCGTTCCGTTTTGGCACCCGTCGATGTTTCGCAGCAACGCTTCTGCTATCAATTCGACGCCAGCACGCGAAATTACATAACCGGCTCCTCCAGAAAAATATCCTTGTTTGACGAATTTCTACAATCAAGTCGAGAATACACATTGGCATGACACGTAACAAAACGGATTGTTTGACATACACGGGTACTAAAGACAAACATGTCAACACAATAAAGTGTTGTCCGAAAGCATAATTGCACAAAAGATAAACTGTTAACGGCATGACATAAACAATATTCAAACTGGTTGCATGATCCTCAGAATAAACAGGATAGTAGCCGTTTGATAAGAAAACAGCTCTAGTATCCCCCAACGTCCCAATCAACTACGTTTTGCGCTAACACAGTAGACAGTCGATTTTCGAGTTCCTCGGCTCCCCGGTTGGTAGATTATCCAGATTTCCGACTCACTTTAAATCGACGTCCCATGAGGATTGGTTTATCCGGATCCTGTGATTCAAGGAGGTAGTTCAGATTCTCAACAATTACATAAGTGTCATCATCTGCCTTCATGAAGAAGTCGAAGTCATTAAGGTGATTCTCGTAGGCGTGGATGAGGGCAAAACGCGACTTTGCCCAAAGCATCTCTCTGCCCTCCTTGGTCACAGCACCTTGTTCATCAACAAATAAAACCGCGTTTCAGACTCGAAAAACAATAGGTTATAGGTTTTGGTATCTGGATCCAATGACTATCTTTCGGGTGGTCCACAAAATCACTAACTTACGTATTGACGGCAGTAATTTGTCATCCTCGGAACTAATAAATACAAATTTACTCATTCGCCTAGCCCATGTTGCCTTGACGTGAATGGCCTTTTTCAGCTTGGCTTCTGGAGTTGTCAGAATTGCCGCGAAAACGCGCACTTTTGCCTTCAACGCATTTGCCAAAATTGACTCGCCTATAAACAAGGATACAAGGATGTTAGTAAATAACGCGATGATGGTTCTGAAACCAGTTTTAAACCCAGTTCCACTATTTTGTTGTCGATCTGCACTCTATAGTTTCACCACTAACCCTCAGTAATATTTTTATGAACTCTATCCGAAAATTGTTGGAATGTAGTGAACGATAAGTACTAAATTAATGTCCTCATTCTGTTTGTTGTTGTCACGACCAAGCTATATCGATACATTGGACCGTTAAGCAGAATTGAGAAAACGTTCTAACAATGGCTCATTTATTCCAATACATTGGTCACTTCCCTAAGGTTATAAAAACATAAAAAATAATGCGAGAAGTGGGGATTATGCATGGAAAATAAATTATTAGTTAACACGAGTACACAAAATTGAAATGATGAAAATTAGCAAGATGGGCAAATCTAACCCTGGAATATATAAAGCTTGGCAAATACATAATGCTGTCCATTAGAAGGCTCGACCCATAGCGCGCGTCAACATTTCGTAAGTCGTACCATTCCTTTCTATAGGCAAATAAAAGGCGAGCAGTTGCTAATTTCTACAGTGGTGACAACGGCTGACAAAACTTTTCCATTAAATAAAGTGGCCTTTAATCCGCTTAATGTGCATACTTTCAGCGTTTTATCGATCTGATTGGGGGCTATTCACAGGGACAGAAAACCAGGCGTGAAGGCCACAAGAAATGACTAAAATTGATGACACATACATTTTAAATGTTGCTCAGGCTGAGTAGCTTCGCTTACGAAATACCAACGTTGCGGCACGTCCCAAAAATCATTTAGAACAACTCCATTATTGGTAAATAGATAACTATACCGACAATAACCAATTACTGTGAGGATCACTTTAATAAAAAACTGCAGCCACTTAATAATTTTTAATAAAGCCTCAAAATACCTTTATGCATGTAATTTGTTGTTGAATACATGTGAGCATCTGTAGTGATGCGCTCAACTGGAACTCGTCGAGCCTTCACGACGCCAAGTAAAACATAGGTAGCGAATCCAGCCAAAACGCCGATAAGGAACAACAAAGTTTGTTCCCGTTGCAAGCGGGCCATAATTATACGTTAATTCGGAAGTCTGAAGGGAAAAAAGTGGATAATCCCAGCATTATTATAATTTTAAGAAAATGCAAAAACTTGTTTATGCTGTATGAGAGTAAGTGTGTAGAAATGAATATGACAACTTTATTAAGTTAAAATAATCGAGACATACCGTAATGTCCCTGGGGGCACGTGATCTAGGAAAATTTGATTAGGAAATGGTCACTTGTATTTCACCAGTGGCTGTCCCCAAACGTCAGTTAACACACGAACAAGACGTCTTAACTTGGCGAGTGACCTTTACTTTGTGCAAGTGCACTTCCGAAATAGAATAATGAAAGCGACAGATAAAGAAGTTGGAATACAATAGGAGCTTTGGGCGAAAATCGTACGGGTCCTTACTACAGGTAAATACTCCACTGATCCAAAGTGTGGAAGAATGGAAGATTTCGATTGAGAGATCTGGGAGGCTGCAGGGGGTTCGGAGAGCCAAATGCATTCTGTATGAAGGTGGAAAGTTAGTAACCTCGCTCTAAATGGAACAGATGGTCGTTAACGTAATCGTATTGAACCTGTAGTGACGATAGCAAGGAAATATGGTTGCCTCCTAGTTTGTCACGTTGTGCGTTACAATTCTGTAGTGTCCCAGTGGGTATGAGAATTAGGAAAATTGGATTAGTTAATAGTAACCTGTATTCCGCCAGAGGGTGTCCCCAAACGTCAGTCAACACCATGAATAAGGCGACTTAAATGGGAGAGTGGCCTTTACTTAGGAAGGAAGATTGATAGAAGGTACACGCATCGTGTAAGTACACTTACGAAAGAGTATAGAGGAAAGCGATAGACGAAGACATTGGAACACAATAGGAGCTTTGGGCGAAAATGGGGCGGGTCCTTATAACGGGTAACTACCCAAATTTTCCATATTGTGGGAGAAGGGAGGATGTCGTGTAGGATGTGTAGAGGAGGTTGAGCGGCTGCGGAGGGTTGGGAGGGCGAAAGGCATCCTGTATGCGGGGAGAAAGTAAGTTACCTCAATTTGAGTGGATCAGAGGGCCGTAAACATTATCAAATCAAACTCCGTACCATCGAAAGATAGAAAGGCAAGATGACCGCCTCTTATCCTGTCATGTCTTGCATTGCACTTCATTATCTTGTAATTGGGCCAATCAACTTCAGGACGAATTGTGTATTTATAAACGGTGAAACACATTTCAAGGACATGCGCGGATAGATTATATATACGCGCTGCTTGGTAGATAATGGAATAATTAACTACGCGACGAATTCCAAAATATAGTGGGACAAAAGGGATGGATTGTTGATGTAGGCAAGTCAATCGCTTCCCGACATCAATGCCGACTTATAAACAAGTCCACGTACAGAAGGGCGCTGTTCTAAATAAAAGGAACAAATGAGATTATTGGCTTTTCGTCGTGCTAAAAACGATACAAATATTATGAATTATCCGCACGGATTTATATTCTGAAGCTATTTTAGGTTGTGTGGTTTGTCTTTTTCAGCTCATACAATTTTAATGTTTCATTTTGAAACTAAGGAGCCATGTTATATGTATCTTTATGCACAAAATCAGCGCCATAATTATTGATTGTGCTTATGTGGTGGTCAACGCAAAATTCAGATTACAGTGGAACTTACAGGAATTGATGTCCGGGTTTCGAACGAGAATTCATTGTTTAGAACTTTTATCCAAACTGAATTCCTACGTACATCCTCAAATACGAGTAAAATCTTGCTTTTACTTCTGGGATCAACACTCACAATGCATTTCATTAAGAATGAAGAGAGTAGAGTCGATCCATATATGCATAGACACTGTTAGAGCAAAAAATATGAACTTTATAAAATTGTCGCTATCAGAGTCAATGCTATAGAATATCTCGAACCGAGATCTTGTGGGTAGTTGATTTAACGCGCTTTCTACCCAGTTCCGTTGAAACAGTATCTTTCTTTTTTCAATCATATCCAAACATTTTAATTCACGCACTAATAGATGAGATCGACGTGCAAATAGAATATTAGCTCAACAATTGAAATACAGTTGGTTGACATCGCGAAACGAGCGGCTTGGGATAAATCTTTTTTTCTGAGCATTAGGGGTGAAAAGATTGACTTTCCGAATGCCTCTAAAAAAACCTTCAAACCAATACATGTAATTGCGGAAAAACGACCGGTACAAGCCATCAATTGAACGTTTACATGCTCTGAATTTGGCAGTCGCAAACAATATTCCGATAGGATATTCTAGTGAGTTAATTCCAGCACCGAATGCAAGTAAACATGATGCAATTATTTCGTAAGATTTGCCCGACAACCAACACTTCAACAAAAATAAATAATTTTTTGTTTTTTTTAAAAAAAATACAAATATGTACATCAACATCTACAGAACACGGCTCGATCCATATGGCCGAATGTTCAGTGTATAGACCGCCTGTGCGTTGTTGCCAAAGACCTTTCGTTTGTCCTCGATCGCACCGAAACCAGCCTCCTCCATGCAGTGCTCAACCAGACGCGCGGCCTCCCAGACAGAAAGCTGGCTGCGCCGCACGACGGCCCCGCGGTCCCCCTTGATGGGGCCACCCAACTTCGGTGTCTTCCGATTGGTGGAAGCGGTGGCGAAAGCAATGGTGCCCCCGGTGCCGCTGTCAGACCATCCCGTAGCGGCGGGAGCGACCACGCGGCATACTGGCCACCCCGAGCCGAAGAGACAGCGATCGGGTCCGAATGCTGCGATAGCCTGGTTGATAACACCCGCGGGACTCCACGTAAAATCGTCACCATCGGTAGTTGAGGCGGTTGAGGAGCTGAAGTTACCCGAGGTTGCGGTGAGCTTGCAGTAGACGTTGGGGTAGCGACTGAGGTATTCCAAGTCGGCTTTCCACGCGGAGAGGTTAATTTCCTCCTCTGAAAATGAAACAGAGTTGAAAAATGGCGGTCGCTAGTTTGCACATCACCTATTATCGTGAGACGTAGGCAACGCACAATGTAGCGACGAATAAATTGGTAGGTACCTGGACGAGTGGAAGTGAATTCGAGTGGCATTCCGCAGTGATTAAGGACGAGTTTGAGCTTCGGGTGCTTGTACGCCAGGTGACAGGCGTGTTTCAATTGGTGGGGACCGATCATTAGGTCGAAGGGAAGGTTGTTCTGTTCGATCGCGGCAAAGGCACTATCTATCTGGAGAAGACAGAAGAAGTCGCATTTGGTTTGTCAATTACCATATTCGTTTAAATTGTTCAGTGCAGTAAATTTCACACGCGTCGTTGAAATAGACAACGGAGGGATGTTTTGAGTGTCGAGGTTGTTATGGTACGTAATAAACAATGCTTTACGAATTCCATTGTGGCCAAAAGTTTTAGTATGACTAACAGAAAAGTACACTGAGAGGCGGTTAGTGCAGTAATTTAAGCTTCCATTATCATTTTCGTGTTCTGCGCGGATTAATAATCGATTGCGTTTCGACCAACTAATGTTGATGTAAAGACGTGAAGCGAGAGGCGACGATGCTTTGTGGAGGCCACCATAATCCCGACAATCCTCGTTGCAAACCCTCATCATGAGGCCGGTTTATCACCCGAAAACATTTGGATTTTGGATCAAAAATTGCAGTTTATTTTGTGATAGTGAAACCCATCTGCGCTCGAGTCGGAGTCAATCGAACGCAGTGGGGATGCTAAGCGAACCACTATCGGGCAACCATCACGCCTTGTAAACCAACAATGCATTTTTTTAAATAGACATTTTCATAAATTATAAAAGTACTCAATCCAAGAGATTATAACAGAAACGTGAAATTGACCGCGCAAGTGGGTTGAATACACCGCAAAAAACTGTAAATAAGGTGAAATAAGCCGACCATAAAAAGCAAAGTAGACCGACCTCCTGGTCTACGAGGACACTGGCATCCATGTGGGTGAAATCGTGCCTCAGTCCGACGAGAAAGGGGTCCAACATGGCGGTGCGAAGGCGCGAAGCGAGCCCGGGGTCGTGGAGGTCGGCCCAGCCGATGTAGCCGGCGATGTAGTAGTACTCCTCGGCCATTGACGAGATCACCATGTTCTCCTGATAGGTCGGAGTCGACTAAACAAAAAAAGACCAGGTGGCGGCATCACGTCGCTTCTTTTTTTCCCCTCCAGCTGGACGATGATCCGGCTACTTCATGGACCATTGAGACTAGTGTGAATACTTTAGAATAAGCGGCGTTCCCGTAGCGCTACTCGAAGAGGAGGTGGAAGTGGTCGCCGCTTGGAACAATTACGATGATACAGCCGGCCCAGTCCACGTTGAACAGTCATTACATCGGTCCAGAGGGGAGACAACAATGAATCGACGTTGTGCTGGGCGGCACAAAAGGTGTGTGAACGATATATAACGCGTTGATGAGCTCCAAATGTTGACCTTCAACGGTTCACAGTCCATTGTGGATGGGCATATATGGCCCCGGAATGGAAACAGTCACTAATGGACGTGCGGGCAACGACTCGATAAGAGCAATGCATAGGTTAATTACACAACTTACTCCGATAGAAGACACCCCACAAGACAGGAAGACAAACCACCAATAGAAATGAACCCAAAGGACTTAATGCTACATGCCCATAAGTGACCTTGAACCTTTCCATCGGTGACCTGGAATTCGCTGACGATATCGTTGACCTGGGAGATACCCCTACTGCCATGCAACTGGTACCTGGCCGTAGAAGCGACACTGCAAAGACAGTTGGGCTGGAGATAAAAACCTCGAAAACCAAATTCTTCTTGAAATGCTCTAAACACGATTCCCAACCAATATACCTCAACGATTAACTGGTCCATTATGTTCAAGTCTTCAGATACCTGGGCTGTTTAATGCTCCCGAACGGAGATAAACCTTTGGGTCTGGGCACTGCGTGTCGAAGACACAATGGAATTGGAAGAAGTCGATCATCTCCTGGTGTCTGCGACGAATCCTGAAGGCGGACTGACGCGACAAGCTCTCCAGGAACAACGAAAGAAGGCGTCGGTGTTAAGACGCGGAGAAGCGGTCAACCCTTCATCTACAACACCAATCTGCTCCGATCGACGCGCATGGGCTATGTTAGTGAAGGACTACAAGGTCATACCACAACGGGTGGCACTGGGGACGCTGTGACCTTTAAACATATTCCCGAGTACCTTCATGGAGTTGATAAAAATGTTATTTTTTTTTGGGTAATAAAGTAACGCACAGGAATTTTTAGGATAACGTTGAGGCGACATTATAGTTGGAAGCAATCAACGGATTGCCGGCATCTGCTCTTATCGAAAACTTGCCGAAAATGTTTTTTATGTGTTCAGCAGTAGACCGCTCTCAGAGCAGGTCAGTCTTATAGGACACAGGACATGAACACCAAAATGTGGGTGTATCGAAGATCCTCAAATATAACAAGCTGGCGATACCTACGGCTTCATGGGGGTTTACTATGAAGATTCTCGGGAATATTTTTGCAAGTGGCGTCTCCTGGGAACTCGACCCCAGCTTGTCTCTCACCAACAGAGCCAGGGTGATACCAACAGCTACACCAAAAGGTCACACTGAATCAACTTTGGCAGCACACGTTGGAGGGACTGTCGACAAAATCAACAAAAAAATAACCTAATTAAGACGAAAGTCCGCCAACTCATAGCGTGGGCATGGAAAACTGCAACGTCAGTCTTTTCGCGGAAATATAAAGTTTGACCTTTCGCTAGAAACGCCCAAACACCGTCAATCCAACCTCGCAGTAAACCGGGTAACAATAGTCGGAAAGCAGATACCAAGACAATCCTGTTGGTAGAAGCCCTAACCGCTGTGAGACCAACAGGCGCCAGGATCGTCAAAAGAGGGTCAGGTTGGTGGCGACAACGGGAAATTGGTGAAAGAGAAGAAATGGACAAGCTGCCCAATGAGGCTCATCGTTGAACAGCCGGAAGCGAGAGCCCGCTATATTCGTGATGATGAAAATGTGGATCCGCAACGCGCATCTGTTTGTTGGACATGCGCGCTACTTTTCTCTCCTTCGGCGGATAGAAGCTGCACAGCAGAAATTAATTTTACTTGCGATCTTATTACTCCTGATAACGCGAATGGCGGTGCAGTGCACGCAGAAACACACACGCACATTTTGATCTCCCATTTTGTCAAAGGCCCGATACAACCCCATTTGCTCACGCGAGGTTTGTGCTGAACAAGTCAACGCCCCGTGAGATCACGCCGGTGTCACTGCGCGTAAGTCGTTCCTGTTTTACTAATTTATTCTTTGGCCATAGTGCCATTCCGAATAGAGTAATGCATATAAAGAGTTGCAACTATCGGAATGCCAATTACCTGAACATGAATGGCATATTGGATGGGCGACAACTCGCCAATGCCCTCCTTCATCTCCGCGTTCGCCCGATACTTCATCTCGAAAAGGTCCTCCTCATACATGTCGGGATTGAAGTCCCTCTGGAGACGCTGCTGCAGCTGCCCAGTGGTCGTCGTAGGCGTCGCCGGCCAGGCCAAGTCCCCCGGCAACCGGATGCCGTCGTAGATGTCCCCAGGGCTTTTGGAGACTGACCAGAGCTGGAAGTGGGCGTCAATGTACTGCGGTGTGAGGGGCACCCATGTGGAAGAGGCGGCGGCAATGGCCTCCTTCTCGGCAGTCTCGAAGTCGGCCGCCTCGTCGTCGATGATCGCCTCTTCTTCGGCAAGCAGTTGCTGGAGGGTACGCTTGTCCCGCCGCTTGTAGGCGTCCTCGTAATCGCTACGGGTCATGGGACCCGAGGCATTGCTGCCTGTTCTCGAGGTGGTTGGCGCCTTTTTCGAGGCCATGGTGACTAAAACAAAGGAGGCGCGATGGTGCAAATTGCGAACAAGTGAGAACGACTATTAGGCCAAATCGTTTTAAGGCACCAACTGTGGTCTTAGGTGAGCGTAAGATTACGCAAACTATTCGTGCGAAACTAACTCGATTTTAAATCTATTTTAATACCTGAACTGCGCAGTTATCTTTAGCTTGACACTAAGCCCTTTTCGTATTGACTACCTATATCGTGCACAATTTGCCAGGCAACTGCAAAATAACTGCCTAACACCGTTGACGATCCAACAAACATGCGGCATAGAACACGGAGAGAGAACGGGTAAGGTAAAACATCTGATATATTTAAAGTGCATATATACGGGGAGAGGTGGCAAGGCTTTCAGGGAGATAGCACGATTGCTACGAATGTCTACAAATATAGAAAGATTGGGGGTTGCGGTGGTGTGACTGTATACAAAGGAATATATATATATGCATATACAGTGGGGGGGGAGGGGCGATAACGTGCGGTGGGAGGGAGGAAGGTGGAGCTGCTTAGGGGGAAGATGCAGTGTTTGCAGGGAGCTGGTCTGGTAGGAGGGTTCGGTAGGATTTTACGTGTTCGAACTTGCCCGTCGCGTAATCTAAATGAATGTGGGTATCGGCGGACACTTCCATTATATTGCCCGTCGCCGCATCCTTTACGTGCTCTCGGTACTCAGATAGATGAATCCGCAGTGCGTTTCCCGATTCGGGGTGGGGATTCACTACAACAGCAATGGTGGAAAGATACATGATAGTTAGCGGAAGGGATTATTTTAAGCTAGTGGATCGATGGTGTCGTGGTTAGCATATCCGCTTTGCTGGTGAATGACCCAGGTTCGATTCCCAGGTCAGGCGACTTCGGGTGGCACTGGGGACGCTGAGATTTGTAAACATGTTCCCGAGAAACGTCATGCCAAACTCCCATGAAGCAGCCGGTTTATCCTCTAGTAGGAGATAGACGCCAAATTTCGATTGCTTTAAGCAGGACTATGGGCGAGGTTTACCACGGTCGCTAGAGGATGAACCGGCTTCATGGATCAAATTTGCAGCCGTCCCCAGCGCCCCAAATGAGAGGCTTCATCATCAAAAACTCCGCAACCCAGCAGCCTCCAACTCGCATAATTACAGGCGCGAGCCGCTGTAATGTAGCGCAATCATGCTCCAATTAATCCAATGGGGTTATTGTAGGAATCGATGTTTAGGTCGTCCAAAAACAGAACAACTAACCGCCATGGCCCGTGACAAATGAAAGGATCAGCGCCTTGTCGGGCCGCGTGAGACGATTCGCACCGGTGAAGAGGTTCTGTATGGACTGGTACTGAGCCGGAGTCAGGTGAAGCTGCTCGGTCGCGGCTGGCGCTGCCGCAGCAACAACTCGAGGCGGCTCTGGGTGTTGTTGCTCCGTTTTTGTCATAGCAACCGCGGTAGTGGCCTGTGGCGATATTTTTAAGAACTAAAATAAAATACGTATTGGTCATGCGGATTGGGTGGCTTGGGCTACCGTGGGGTAGGGGCAACGGGTGAATAGGCAAAAGGGTAGAAAGGTAATGTGAGCGTGGGCTTACAGACGGTTGCGTAGAGGCCACTGTGGCGGCGTTCGATGTCGGAGTGAAGGTGAAGTCGGGTAGTCGTTGAGAAGACGGAAGAGGTCTAGGTGGCAATGGAACAACCTGGGCTTGCCGCAATGAGGGCGAGATAATTCGCGGTCGAATTTGAATCAACTATAAGATAACAACGAAACCAACCGGTTATGCCCAAGATATCCCCACGTCGTATACGGATAAAATAAGGAATAAAATGGAAAAGCCTCCTACACGCGGTGGCTGCGGTCGTAGAAAAGACAGCTGGGTGTAAGTCTGTCGTGGAGGCGGCATTGTTTTCGCGGCGATCATAGTCGGCTGCGATTTATCGGGAGGATGAGGTACACGAAGGAGCATTTGGGTGGGTTGTGTGAGCGTCGGGGCCTGTGATAATTGGTTGACAGGAGATGAGAAGGACAGGGGGGCTGATGCGTTGGGGAGGCATCGTTGCAAAGAGTGGTGGTGGTGGTGGTCCATAGTCGTGGTCGCAAATCCAGCGGACGTGGCTGTTGGTAGGTGGAACTGCTGCAATCAAGACAAGTAATGTGGCGTCATTTACTTACTGCAAATTATCAACTTTGAACACCAAAACGACAAAAGAATCGATCGATAAACACACGAAAGCCTATCTGTGGGGCCGTCCAGACTCTTTCTTAGTTCTCCGCATCAGGCGACTTGGAGTAAGTTAAAACCGCATCAAGGCTTCTTCGGTGCCTGCATCATTCCATTCATAGTATACGGTTCCCCAAGCTGTCCCTGGCTGTGTTTTTCGTGCAATCCGTCCAACGCAATTCACTAGCTGGTCTCTCATCACTGATCGTGAATTCGGTGAAACCTTCTACCCCCTCCATTTTTGCAATGTCAATGTTAATCTATTCGAACATTTCCAATCCTATACATTCACACAAGAACGGCTGCGTATCGAAACTCGGTCATTCCCAGTGCCCTGGTTTTAAGTTTCACTCTAAGAGATGAAGCAGGAATGCCGACGGTTTTCATACATCGTGATTTTACTTTTTTATGCTGAAAGTTTGGATCCTCATGACTTCAATAAAGTGATTCAAAACATTCTCTGAGGACATACCCCGGTGACAGGTGTACCAGCAATAAGCAAAGTGGATGAGAGCTGATTCGGCGGTAGTGTTGGTCGTGGGGCAGACGCGATTAACGCAAATGAGCCATCGGTCAGTTGGACGACGCGAGCAGGAGTAGTCGTCGTCGACGTCGTCGTCGCAGAACCTGTGGTGACGATGCTGGTGCCAGTCCCACCGACACTCGGTTGCGGGGGTTGAGCAGAAACGAGTGGGCGAATGAAACGGATGCGCGGTTGAGCAGAGAAGAGTGGGGGCGTTGGCATGGAGGCTACACCGGCGTGGGGGGCCAGAAAGGCCTGTTGTTGAGGCAGCAAGGAAAACCCCGAGGGCTGTTGTATGACAAAGGTGGTGGTGGTTCCCGGTGTGGTAGACACAGGTAGCTGCTGTTGAGTAAAACCACTACAAACCATTGAAAACAGTATGTTCAACACTCCTCGAAGGGTTTCTGTGGGTGGAATTGGCCATATAGGAATGGTGTTTAGGTCATCGAATATTCAAACGCTCACCGGAAACCTGGCGGGGCGGTCAAATGAAAGGCTCCATCGGCTGTCAAGTCCTCGTCATCGTCATCCTCTAAATCGTCATCGTCATCTTCATCCATATTATCCCCTGTTCTTTGTGAGAGACGGGCGGATGGGGGTTGTGTGTGTGGAGCGACGACACCAAACTGCGTCCAGGGCTGCCAGGTAGGATTTTGCACCAGATTGTGTTCACTGGAGGTCTGCACATTGGTGGATTCCGGGGGAATTAGTGCCATGCCACCCGCAGAGGTAGTCGCAGTGAGGGCGGTGGGGGGGCGCATGGCACCAGCTGTTGCAGCGTCGCGGAGTTGCGCCTGACGTGCGGCCTCTCGCGCATCTCGGCGTTCTTGAGCCTTTTCTTCGCGGTCACGGCGCTTCGCCTCACGATCCCTCTCCTGCTGTTCTGCACGTCGAAGAAGAGGGAAGGTAAATGCACCCATGTCTGAGAAATTCAATACGTCGCCGGTACAATGCCCAAAAAAGTCTTCATGGAAAAATCCGAAAAGCCGGCTCATCATCTTGTGGAAGCATCAACTTGTGTTGACAAAGGCAATCGGGCTGAAGATCAACACAAATTAAACTCCGAACACCAATCCCAGCGCATTTGCGTAAATAGCGACCCAGTCCAGTGTGCTTCAGCTGTCTACTATGTTGACTCCACCATCCTTCCCAACGGCCAGGCGCGCTGATATCATGCTAACCTATTGTTGCGAAGCGTGGCCGCAACGTATAACGTGGGTGGGAGTATTCCAGTTCCGGCGAATCTGTAAAGCGGACTGTCGTGATTAACTCTCGAATGATACAAAAAGAGGATGTTGTCAAACATCTGTCCACCTTCCTACAACGCTGTCGGTAGCCGTTTTTTGGCCACGCTGTACGCCGACCAAACACTGAGCTTCAAAAATTTTAGCTTTAACGGCTTTAACGATGCCCATATGATCGTTACGTCGGACAGCTTAAAGCAATGATTAGCATCGTCAAGACGATACGTTGCTTGAATCATAACAGGGCCTAAATCCTCTCGGACCTGATCTCACATTTCGGTTCATTGGCAGCCGTTATCGGTGACATCCAGGAAGCCTGTTAAAGCGCACAAACCAAGCAATCAAAACCATGGGAGCATCTTTCCAATGGAGCCATTCTTAAAGCGATCATTGAAATTGGTTCGCAAATTATTTCGACATGTAAACTCATTTATCGATAAAAAAAATGATACGAAATTTCCTAAAACCGACAAAAAAACCAAACGTAATATTATAAATAAATGACATCAGACATACCTTTCCGCAACTTCTTTGCTTGAAGCCCAGTTGCCGGGAGTTCCTCAAAGTCTAACAGCTTTATGCCAATGGGGCGCCGTTTGGTCGTGGTCGATGTGACGTTAAACGAATTTCTATCGCAACCAAGTCCGACAGAAGAGCGTCTCACATCGTTTCCATTAGATACCGATCGATTATGCATAGCCAGGAGCTTTGCTCGAGCATTTAGACCAAGTGATGAGCCCATGGATGATAGCGCCTCAGAGCAACTAGCACTAGAGTCGGGTGTTTTCGCAACCGAAGTTTTTCTGGGGAAAATGGGAGCACGGCGGCTGCCTAATGCAGGCGGGCGATGATTGTGGTCGTTGAATTGGTGATGTGCGTCGAAGGGTGAGTCCTCACCGATGTCGTGTTTACTGAAACTGCGCCCTGGAATGGGAACGTGCTTACGTCGACGCTCGCATTCCTCCTGCAATCTGTCAAGATAGGCTTCTTTCATTCGGAGTGCTGGCGATTTATCTCTCAGACGAAAGCCGCAAAATGAATTCAAACATGTGGCATTCATTTCTTCATTACGATCAACTACGGCGCCTTTTGCAAGAGCAGAATTCGTAATCCGAGCATCAATAACAGCCGCCAGGAGGGGAACTTTTGACGTTGGCGCATTGGGTAACTGGACAGACGAGAGAGTTTCAATTGTCTTAGAAAACGTGTCATTAGCATCCGAAAGGTCGAATGTAAGGTGTCCAAACGTCCTGCGGCTGTGTAATATGGTTGCGACTGCGCGAACAAAATTGTCCTCCTCATCCAAGGCTTGGAGTTCCACGCTCTCAACGTAATTTGCAACCTAGAAAATGATAAAAATAATGCATAAAAAATACATGTAGAAAATGCGCACATAAAATCGTCTTGCATTGAAATAAAAACTAAATGGCATGCAGTAAACTGTAATATTTAGCTATTTAATAATGTTGGGCGTGATATAAAACCATGAAATAACTTACAGCTTTGTCCGAAGGAATCGGGGAATTGCTATACGTGAGGATGATGTTTAGTTTAGATTTGATACTTAATTGACAAAAAAGATCAGATATTTCCTTAAGTTTTTCGACGGGAATGTTGGACACGTCGCATTCTTTAGCCCAGTTATTGTCGAAAAACTGTTGCCTAATGAACTTATGAAGATCTGCCATTCCCCATCAACACGACACAAAAGAAGCGCTCGAATTACTTAACTCTTTTACATCATTGAAACAAGCAACGTTTTTCTTATAATAGTCCGTGGTTAATTTGTTTTTAGTAAAAAATATTGACTCCATGTAATTGAAATCCCCAAATTTAATTAATACTCGAATTTATATAAGTTCCTGTAAAAAAAATGTCAAACCGACAGTAGCATTTTAAAGTAGGAAACGAACGCTCTTACTCCATTGCAATAACCGTGGTACGCAGTGCCTTCTAACTTTTCTTTCACTTATAACACGTCTAAACTGTGGTCTCCGAATGGCGTTACTGTTCTTAAAATACGCGGAAAACCACATAGTACACCGTTTCCCTGTTGATTTTCCTGGCCTCAAGCCGATGAAATTTAGGCTTGTAAGTAGTGTGCGCAATAGCGTTTATTGCGGTAGATAAAGGAACGGCATAAGCGGCAGAGGATCGAATAGTAACAGAATCGTTTGGGCGAGGTCGAGGAGAATTAACAGTAGTGGGAGGCGTCGGCTCTTGTTCAAGAGCAGGGGTAACGGGCATCGGCTCTGTTTCCTTAGCCGAGGTAGGAATGACTGGTGGCTGGTTCCTTTTCTGCATCTCGTTTTGAAGTACTGACAACGAAATTGTCAGTTGTGAGACGACTTCCCAGAGTCGGTCCAGCTTCGACGTGGTTTCGTCGTCGTCCTTATAGACGGTCGGGGAGGGAGACGGTCGACGTTCACTAGTCGACATTCTAGATGAAACGGCCCTTCTAGGCAGGATATTGTGGTTCGTCTGCATGATTAGCTTCACCATTTTCCTCACTATAAAAGAGAGTTCACACGGAGTAGCAAAGCTCACGATAGCGTGAACGACGATCCCTAAAGTCCGCGATTCAGCACGGTACTATTAAAACAAAACTCTTAATCGAGATGACAACTACAAAAGGTATTTAAAAGTATGTAAAAGCTTACTAAGAACGTTAGTTTTCTTCGACAAGTAGTTGCATAAAATCTTTCTTAATGCTTAAAATTTGAAATATATACATCGAGACTACATAATAAGAATAAATATTCCTTACGCTAAGATCTTCGGAATTTAGATTCTCTAAACTGGAACGAATTCTGAAGCGACCGGACCAGGTTAATCTCATAAGTAGACACTGTACACAACATTTGTTATTGTACCTGAAAACGACCATCTCAACGGAACTCTATAAGCAACCAGGTACTATCTGCTGGGGCCCGTAGCGTCCCGACAATGAACAGCATAAGCAGCTCATGGGCCATTTGCCTGATGAGAATCTAAAAGTTTTGTTGCTCCATTTATCCATGGTGAAGATTTTGTATATAAATGATGCACTAAAAACCTTTATTTTATCCCTATACGGATTAACTTTCGGCTCTCTGAATCTTTTTCTGTAAGCCTATTGTCCGGCAAATATTCCGCGATAAATAGCACAATTTCCACATCTTCCGGCTTGGACGACGAAAGTTTGTGATGCTGAATAATTTCATCTGGGATAGCCGCGATAATACAATAGTTCTTTACCATTTTCGGAATTAAGTTCTAGTATTGGAAGGAAATTGCGTGGATGCCTGCAAACCGTCTATCCTTTAGTCGAATTTTCCAAGTGTCTGTCTAAAGTTAATATAGAATAAAAAACAATAGGAAATAGACAGAAACTGCTATATTATATGGATTGCATTTATATAAAATAATTTAACCACGTTTCTTAGCTCTTATGATTAGGAATTTTCAAATTATTAATCGAACACGTACCCGAATTGGGAAATATTAATATTCGAGGTTGTCAAAGAAAATATAACGTCGCCAAACGTGACGACATATATTTGTGGAATACCTTGTTGTTTTCGTATTACTAAAACGACCG
Organism: Proteocephalus fallax; assembly: GCA_028672205.1. Lineage (NCBI taxonomy): Eukaryota > Metazoa > Platyhelminthes > Cestoda > Proteocephalidea > Proteocephalidae > Proteocephalus > Proteocephalus fallax. The sequence continues at coordinate 126,806 of JAPUBX010000611.1, forward strand.
CAGCCGTGGTGTCCATTCGTGGATATTTCAAACATTTTATCAGAACGGGAAAGGATCATCATATGGTGGTTCAAGGGGAAGGCGGACTCGATCACAACGAATAATAACGTAGGTGCCTGTTCGCTGCTGTTTATTGACCTGGGAGCTTTACTTCTGGGGTCTAGTTTCTTTAGGTCGAACGCTCCTTGCAAAACTTGGCAGACACTGAATAACAACAGAGACAGCCCGAGACGGCCCAACTGTTCTTGGGTTAATAAGCTCACCGATACAACACCGTATACAAAGAAGAATAGAAGCAAATTATATTGAGCCATGATGGGGATCTTCAGTGAGCTATTTTGGCGCTCAACCATGCCGTTGGCCCCGGGATTGAAGATGCACACATCTTTTTTGTCGATTGACGCTGATCGAAGCTGATTCTTTGTGCTGGGCTCTGGGTAGTAAGCAGTCGCTGTTAACTTTGTCCCAGTCCCATATCGAAACGAATCGTAGGCTGACGGATGTTTTGATGCAACTCAAGTTGGCAGTCTGCATTTGTTGCCTCAAGTCACGCAACTCTTTGGCCTCGTCATTAATGCGGTCAGTCAAAAAGAAACGTTTTACAACTTTCCTTTAATACACCAGGATATATCAACACTCTGTTCGAATTTTAGAATAGATTTATTTAACCTTCTTGAAATATTCGTTTGTGTTTCAATGAACCAGTGAAATATTTCGAAATAGAAAGTGGATGTTATAATCTGTATATTTTAACGCAAGGTCTTGGTCAACAGATAGTCATCGATTATATTTCTCTCTTTCTACGATAAAAATATCCTTTGTTATGGTTATGAAGACTTCGTGGTCTATTAAATGTTCAGAAAGTCGCTGAGCAATTACATTCTGCATTTCCCACCCAATGAACAAGTATGATAAGTATCCGTTATAAGGAGCTATCCTTTTTAGTTCAATATTTTCATTTAGTAACAAATCTTTAATTTTTCCCCTTCGTAAATGGTTGTAACTTCCTATAATCATTATTCGTTAGTAAAACACTGTCTTCAAACCGTATTCTTTGTCATCATTTGAACCTTGTTTGGGGTCTTCTTTTACGAGACGATATATTCTCAATTCATCATGTTTTGTTAGGTCGCTGATTCTTAGAACACTACGGTAAATGGATGGATTCATCGATAATTTGGATGGTGATCTGGAGAAAATTGCGTGCCTTAAAGCGAAGTCACACGTGTTTGTATGTTCATTTTCGTTTCGGATTTCGGTTAAAACGTCACGTCAAAATACCAATACACAATTATCGATTGTTTTCGTTCTATTTATCTATAACTCGGTACAATAAGACTTATCTTTGGCGCGTGTCGGAGTGATGAGGATAAATACGTAAACGCGGATAAAACGTTTTATCTATTCTCCCTCACGGTTGGATATACATTGTTTCGTCGTGACTGAAATACATGTGTTTTCGTTCCGAACCGGTCCGATCGTTGAACCTCAAACAAACCCACACAGAGTCCAGTTAACCAACGAAGCGATATTCTTTATCAACCCTTCAGAAAAGTGAAGATACTGTTCCCTAAAATTGTTTAATGCGCCAGAATTGTGCTGAGTCTTCAAAATGGTAGAATCGACCTTCATTTCTTATCTACTCAGCTGTTATTTTTGGTATTCGAAGTGTTATGTTATCTCATAACTACCGCCTTACTATACAAAATTAGGATAATAAGAATGTTCACGTGCTTTGTACAAAGGCCCTAGATAGCCCGGATGGGCATATCGGGTGTAATTTTATTTAACCTCAGCATCTTTCCTAATTGGTTGAAATTTATGTGTAATTATTTTATTATGATTTCATTTCAAGTTACAATATGCCCTGCGAGATCATTGGTTCGTCGAATTCACTCCATCAAAATTAATCGGCCTTGAAGCAGTGCTTTTTGGTAACAATCACTACTTATGTCATCCCCTTTCTTAGAACTTTTGTGTCGCGAAGAGCTCTTAGAGACGTGTGAATTCATCGTTAATAACTTATGGAAGACGTCTATTGTATCCGAATACCACGAATCGCTTACTTCGTTTTTGCTGCAAAGTGTAAGTCGGGTGTGCGTTTTCATTTTTATTGCTATTTTATAGATAGATTCCATGGAGGATTGGAAGGTTGAGCGTTTTTCGCAACAAATAATCGACTTGATCAATACAAAATGCGAAGAAGCCTCTCTGTAATATATTGTATAGGCCTGTTAGTGGTTTCTTTTGATTTCAGTATCTTCGAGGCCCTTATCCATGCCATCGGCAAGCTTCAGGCGTCCAAGGATATAACAAACTCCATCACAGATCGTCTATATAATGCAAAGTACGTCGGAACTCCCCCTCTTTAACATACGTTACCAACAGGACTACATATCACTGCAGCCCCATGTGTTAAAGCTAAAGCCCCACATGAGCTCATGAAGTCCAATTGGAGGATGGATAATGGGTTTTATAGCTTTTCCAAGTCTGAATTCGTACAACCCCGTGTAATATAATGCTCTCACGTCATGACATCTAAAATGCATCGATAAGTCTAGAAAATAGTCGGTAATGCTGCCTATAAATGACAGGGCTTGGGTTCTTGAATCACGTAAACCTTTTTTACATCGTTACTGCAGGTGGGCGCCTGAGAATGTGATCCCATTGGTATCAGTCCTTGTGAACAGCGGTTTGGTTGTTACTGGATGGACTTCCGTTATCGGAAAGGTCCTCGAGTTCCTCGATAATATAGATGGCGCACCAATCGATGATCGTGCCAACGCCGTTTGCCAGCTGTTTAGGGTCAAGATTCCGGTAAGTATTTTGGGTATTAAACATTTGGAGGTAATCCCAACTGAAGGCAAACATCGCATGTTGCATCGCCCTGAGGTACTCTGACTTTTTTCTCTCAGAATCTGATTGGAGTGCTGATTTGCAGACTGGACAAATATTTGCTGGAGTATTTGCACCAATCGTAAGTTATAAACATAGACTCACCCTTCCAGACCCTCTTCAGTGCCCTGTATCATTGGTAAAATACTGGCCCAGTTGACCTCGACTCTTAAAAGCAACGGTCTCATGACCGATCGGGTGTCGAAGGCTCTGCGGGTAGGAAACGTTTCTTTGGTTATGCCATTTTTTTAGAGTCTCCCCTCAGGAAATCTTCTTGGACTGTTTTCTTTGACGATTTCTCTTGCCATATCTAACTTCGCGAAGGACACCCAGGGAGTATGTTGTTCCTTCGAAGTGTATGCGGCGAACCCAATAATATTTGACCTTAAGCGTCCGCCGGAGTAACTGCGATGGCGTTGTAGTCAGCGAGGACTCGTTGCATTGCTCCGTCCACGACTACGTAGTTGAATAGCGCCGGCGATAGGGGACCTCTCCCGATTCTTCACCCTGAACACGAACTTTCGCTCGGGTCGACGATTAGCATGACTTAAGAAGGTTTACTCCACTTTTTCCGGGCATGCCGTCCACGTCCATTACAACTCCCTGTTGACTGAATATAATGCTGTACGGAATTCGAGGAAATACGCCACGGTTGGTTGTTTGTGTCTGTAGCGATGTTCCAGTATTCCACACATCGTCGGCCGCACCGGAAATATTTTCGGCCAGCGCTTGTGCAGGCGTCTCTCGTCGAGGTGATCGGGCTTAACAGGAGTGTGAAGAATACTTTCGCGGCTATGGCGATAAAAAGCCTCTGTTTCTATTATCTGAGCACATCGTCATTCGCTTTTCCTATGGCTTGAGAGCGGGATAGAGGTGGTCCAGTCGCTTGGAAATTCGTCGTTTTCCCAGATCGAGCTGAATAGGGCGTGAAGAGAGTCGATGACGGTCGACAAACAGGCTTCGTACACTTCAGGTTGAATTACATAATTCCTTGAGATTTGCGGTTCTTCGGCTTCTCTATTGTGTTGGCAATGTGTGACCAAGGTTGTGGGTCGCAGCGAATTTCTCTCGTTGAATCAGGGGATTGTTGTCGGGATGGTGTTCTGCCGAGCTTTTCAAGAGTTGACTGATATGTTGAACCAATCACATAACCTTCCTTCCCATCTATGCTATCGGCTGTCGCGAAGGAGGCGTTCCTGGGGTTGCCGCTTGTCAGATGCGAGCCAGATGGGACGGAAGAGCTTCAGAATGCCCTGCCGAAACAACTTGCCGCCCAAATGAGCAAGCCAGAAGAACGAATCGCTTCGCTACAATGGAAGCGGAACCCCGCGCACACTATATTTTTCAAGCTCGCCATCCTTGTCAGTAGACACAGATACCTGAAGGATTGTCGAGGATCTTGAAAGACAACTTCGATGGAAAACTGGCTAAACTCTGGGGGTTCCTAAAATCCTTCAACATCTGGATCTCGGACAGACTATCGTACGATAACTAACGCCTAATGTACCTCTTACACTATTGCACCGGCGACGCAAAAGCTGCTATCCAACATTGTGTTTATCTCAACGAGGTGGAAGGCTTCACAAGGACCATGCCGATCCTGTGAGCACAGTATGGGCGGCCCGACGTTATTGCTGAGGCATTTCTAGACAACTTGCTGAGTGGAGCGCCGACAACCAACAATGGCGTCGACGGCTGATATGACCTGTTTAATCATCCGTAAGCTGATAGTAGGCCGTCTGCCCCACAACAAGCAACTTTGTTGGGCTGAACTGGTGGAAGATGTGACAGAAGCCGGTCGTAAACCTGATTTCAGTCATTTGGCCAACTTCATCGAGACGTGGATCGCCTTAATAAGCAACTGATATGGGCGAATCGCAGAATCAAACTCATCGCTGCAAGTTTTAGGGACCTTAGGCCGGACGCTGTTAAACGCCATATCTATTTCCCGAGATCGATGCCAGGGATTTTCAGAGGCGCTCCTACTGCCCAAATCTTCGTCCTTCTAGTCAATGAATTATGAAATGAGGACAGCCATGGTCAGATGTTCGTGTGCCTGCTGTCTAAAACAATATCACACCGAATCCTTTTGCCGACTTCCGCCTCATTGCTCCGTGACTGGATGTGGCAGGAAGCATCACACCTTGCTACACAGGAGCCAACCAATTTCTGCGGCTGTGAATTCAACAAAAGCGATCTGGGGCGGCGCCTTCTTGGCCAGTCCGACTAACGGGTGGTCGTCAATTGCAGCGACATTGATATGTCTGGGGGCGCAGGTTCTTCCACGGGCGGATAGATGTGTCTTGAAGCACGCGCACGTGGGTATGGTCCGATCCATTATTTTTTGACGTTCTCCGCACCCGGTTACAATCTGCAGTCTTCAATCGGAGATCCTGGTGAACACGGATGGCAGGAAGCTTTAATGATAACCGTTAAGTACGCCCCCGCGAACATTCTAGGAGTTAAACGCGGGCGGGGGCCTGTTTTTAGAAGAGGGCAAAGGTGTGCCCGAATAGGCTCGTCTCATGCGTCGCATTTATTAGACGCTACTACTCTATCCTACTTAATTGAGGCTTGCTGGCAAATCCCATGACCCTCTCTCTTTTAGATAACGAAGCAACTTTGCCAAGCATTGCTACACTCGTACTCGGGTACCGACCGAATTCGCGATTCTGCTTTTCTCCGAAATGTTTGTCCCCTTCTACTGGATCCCGGTGATCGTATCGATCGCCTTTTTACCTACTGGTAAATCGTATTTTCAATGAGCTTAATGTATTGAAATCCATAGTACTTATTCTAACAACTCTGGATTGGTTTTTATAGTACCGGTCCTGCATGGGACAGCGTCGTTTGCGGTTTAATTCATTTGAGCTTCGCGCTGATTCGATTCGCTTGCCCCTCTGGTCGAATTTCTGGTGGGTTCGGACACGACGGCGCTGCGTCGAATGTGCGTAGTCGGTCGGCCGCCTCCCGATCTCGCAAGGCCCCCTCCACCCGCCAACTTCAGCAGCAGCAGCAACAGCATCGGCCCGGTTTCGTGTCCAGCGCCAGTCCTCCCGCCCGCGCTGTTCGATTAGCCATCAACACCTTGACAGAGATCTTTCAGGTGAGTTTCCAATCTCCGATCACGCAGACCAAACTTTATACCATCGACGACTAGTAAGCTGTGTCGGCGGATGACGTTGAATGCTGCCTTCTGTGTGCGGTGGGATGTTATGAGATAAATCTTCTTCAGAAGAAGAACACCGTAGCTTCCACCTAGACATTGATTTGACTGCGCGGGGTCAACACCTGATCCTCCAGTATGATGTCGACATGGTTAAAACATGGACTTCGTGTCCATCGTCTCGTTAAGTTAATTTAGTGTTGAATCCTCCGCCCGGACTTTGGAAGAAAGCGCGTATGGTTACTAAACGAGTGTAACATACTTTAACAGTGGACTTCTGGATGGGCTTAATAGTATAATTCAAGTTCTAGACGACGAGTTATAATCGACTTGCTCAACATGCTTGTACACGTGGTTACTTAACAGAAACTTGACACCAATTCCGAGAGGGAATTAGCTCATTCAAACAAGGAATTACATTAGTGAGGGAAGGGATATGTAGCGGAAACACAAACTTTATGGCAAATAATGTAATTATCCAAATGATTCAAACAGAATCAAAATAAAGTAAATTCTCTCTATAATTTTCCATTGCATTGTTACTGCCTTCTCCACAGAGTTTCCCTGACATGCGCAACCAAATTGTGTCAATGGCGCTGGGTCAAATCTGGTCTGAGCCCGAGAAGCTCGTTAGTCTTCAAATTGTTGGTGCGTTTCTTATTCATCAACAGTCTTCTACAGACTAACATTGTTTATTCGGTGTCGGAGCTCGGCTAACCGATTTCCAATTTTGCATGTAAAATAGCTTTTTATCTAAATAACATTGGCTTTGGAATCTTTTTTCGCCAGCCTTTTGTGTTAGCTCGTCTCGGAGGTTTGAGTGCATGTGGTTTTGCTGTAGCCGTCTCTGAAAGACCTCGAGCTCCCGCTCGTTTTGGCACGAAAACACCTTTGTCCAATCTGAATGGTTGACTGGCGACTCCCAAGCAGGGTTTCCGATTGAGCCTTCAATTTATCTTGTTTAACCATAATGTGTGTAAATGCTGTGACCACTGAGTCCCCCGCTATTGTCGATAAGACGAATTACACAAAACAGCCTAGCTAACCGGAAGACACATAAGTAAGTGGGGTATTCTGTTGAAAAGCCTTAAATGTTGATAGGAATCGACCTGGTTTTATACATGGTTTGGCCAATAAGGTTCCAAGGCTGCACAGCGGGTGGTAATTGAGACGTGAATATGCCAGGGCGAATACATTAGCTCCGATAGGAGTGGCCATCGTCAGTTCTGAGTGTGCATGACTCATACAACGAGGAATGGTTTTTTGGGGGAAAATAGCAGTTTTCCAAATAGTAAACGAGGACTCCTTTGGTCTCGTCTGTAGATTTGCTTAGCGAGTTGGCAGCCCTGTCCCCGGTGGAGTTTGCGGAGTCGACGTCAACCACTGGAAGATCCGAAGACATCTACCACATCCTCGACCGACTCGGTGGGGGGAGCGGCACTCTGCCCCTCGAGCTCTCCACCGCCATTTTCCACGCCCTCCTGCCCCTCTTCGTTGTCTCTCCGGTCGCGGCATCTTCCGGGCACCGCGACGGCGACGTGACCGGGCAGTCGCGCCTCCAAAAACTCTGCAGTCTTCAATCGCGCATCATCGTGGTGCTGCGAAAAATGTCTCTCAGCTACGACATCGCCACGCGTCGAATCGCAGTGGCGGGTTTCGTCAGCCTCCTCAAGAATCTCAAGGTATCACTGGTTACCAGAATAGCATAGTCTAGAGTCGGACGTAGTCCACGGGCGCCTGTAATCCAGCTACTTCGGGTGGCGCGAACCGCCTGCGAAATCTGGAATTTAACAGACCGAGTACTCTGGGTTGGTTAAGTATTGGATTATGTCCCACCACTTCGGGTGTTACTGGGATCACCACTGGATCACGGTATTCCCGAGAACCATCGTGCCAATGTCATCCATGGAACCGGTTTGGGCTATAACGGTTGATAGCCGCACGAAAACTAACAAATAGAAAAGGTTTTTGATTGCAGCTTTGGTTCTTTTCCAGGGGTCAGCATTTCAACAGTGCCAAGTGGGGTGATGGTTTATTGTTCGGGACCGATAGGACGAGTTCTCTCTACCTCGGAGTGTTTATCGCTCCAGAGTGGAAGTGCCTTGTCAATGCCGATGGTTTGATCTTACATATCTCTTTTATAAAAGAGTTAAAAGGATGCTTCATTAACCGCGAAATCCACAAAGCCGCCTCATCCTCCAGTTAGAGATGGGCACAGAAACGCAAAGGACACCCACATTCGTGCTCGAAGCGTGGCTATGCAACAGTAACCACCACTTCGTGTTGCGCTTACTTCATTTCGTCAAAGATCTTCCACTAGTGGAAGTTGATAGCCCATGATAGCAATGCGACCTTGGTGTGACGTCCCTGTGCATTGCCTTCTCTCTTTTCCAAGGTGACCGCGTCAAACTTCCGAACGGCCTCCCAACAATCGTGGGTGACCTCGTCATCTCAGGCAACGTTTGTTAGCCAGCCTCTAGGCTACTCCCTCACTGCACCTTCGTCTTCATTCTTTGGTGGCGGCGGCGGTGGTGGTGGTGGTGGCATTCCCATCTTTTCTCAAATAAATAACACCCAAGTGAGTGTTGGTCTCGAGGTAGCGTTCGGTAACCCGTTGTCTATATCTTGATGCCTCGTTAATTGTTCGGAATGTTGATTTCTCACCAACGTTGGCTACAGTTTATTGGTGGGCCGACGTCAACAAGCGGTCATTTCAGTTGCATATTTTGATGTTTCCCCTAGGTCGCGCAGGCCATCGCCCTCCTCCCAACCGACCCTGAGCGCAACGAAGCGCTGTGCATCGAGATTGTGGGCCTTTTGCATCGCCTCATCTCTTCGACATTCTTTGGTCCCACCAGCGGCCCCTTCTCGGATCCCGAATCTCTTGTCAAATCGGATATTTACTGGGCGAGTCTCACCACGACACCCCCCACTTCTGTCTCGCCCCACACCTATCTTTGTACTTTCCCTTTCCGCCGAAACTGCTCCAATCGAGCCGTCACCAAAATAAGCCGTGTGTTGGTCAGGTTTTGGATGATGCGGTGACGCCCACTTTCAGCAACATTTCGTGTTGTCACAATCTAAAAGACCACGTCGCCGGAACCTCGTTATATATGCCTGCAGCGAAGACGCTGGGCTATTTAAATTGGAATAGGACAGTACAGAAGCGACTTGTTCAATTTTTTTATTCTACCCCTTCCTGGTGTCCCTTCCTCGCGTATCATTTGCCGTCTTCTTCTCCTCCTCCTCCTCCTCCTCCCCCCAACAGGGTCTTTGCGAAGTCGCTGTGCATAACCGCGGCCTGGCGGCGCCCGTTCTCGCCCTCTTCACGCGTCTCCTCGGCGGCTGTGTGGACTTGGCGTTGGCCAAGAAGAAGGCCAACTTCCAGACTGCCCGATTCGTCCTTCCCGCCGGCTTCCACGGCGTCCCCCTTCGATTGAGTGGACTTGTTTCGGCCAACGAGGAGGAGGAGGCGGCAGCAGCGGGGTCGGGGTCGGCACTTCGATTCCGCGACCATCCCGTGAGTTGTCATTGTTGTTGTTGTTGTTGTTTGTGTGGGTCCCGCCCAAAGGTGTGGCGGTCAGCATCCTCGTTCTGTTGGTGAGGGACCTGTGTTCGACTCCCAGGTCAGGCCACCTTGGGGACGCCATCACCTGTAACAAAGGTTTACCGTGTCCAACCTCCATGAAGCCTCTTTGTCCCCTAATAGTAGATAGCTGTACACATTTGGATTGGGGTCTGTTCAAGGATCTCTATTACATCAAATTGATTATCGCAGCCCCCTCCCACTGAATATGAGATGCTCATTTTTGATTGAATCAATGATGGCAAGTGTCCAATAGCGTATTTTTCGTAACCCAGTCAAATGGCAATATTAAACTCATTTGGACTAAAATTATCAAGGCTGCAGGATTGCACAGGATGGATAAGTAGGAGTTCCTGCCTCTTGTTGTTGTTTTTGTTGTCGCGTGGTTGCAACTTGGTGACCCCGTTTGGTGGTTTTTCTTAACGTTTTCCTCCCCAAAACACGCGACTTATCCTCCTCACTCCCTCGACAGTTGCGATACCTCGTGTGTTGCTAGCTGGGAAACCATATTTACATAATCGCGTCGAGACTTTACTATGCATGCTTGTTCCTTTGGGTCCATTTAAATGCCGTGTGCTTCTTTTTATAACTCAAATATCAGGCCTATCACCCGGAAGCAGAGGTTTTGACGACAACTCTGTTTATTTTGTTTGAGTGCAGTTCTTCTTAATTCTCTGTTATTGCGTTGTTTTTTAAATTCACACAGCATGGATTCATTCTTGTTTTATTTTCAGGAGATTCTCGTTTGGTGTCTGCAGATCATCCTCAGCTTGTCCGCCTTCCGTCCACACTGGTCTCGATTTTGCCGTACCTTCACCAGCCAATCACAGGACAACTCTACCCAATTCACACAATCGACCTCGACATTCACACAGGCTGCTGTCTTCACTTGCGGCGGTGTGACGATGGGACTCTTTACTCGAGTTGCAAGTCTTCTTGTCAATCTCTCCTGTGGTCTTCGCGACACCCCATTGGACGAATTTGGCTTCGTGAGTTTTTTTGTCCTAAAGTGCTCGCGTGGTCGAACACTATCGGCAATAATATGCACAAAAATGTACCTATGTCAGAATTTAAGATAAAGATTGCAACGATCGAGGGAAACGAAACTGCTGAATAGAAGAGCAAACGGTAAGAACCACATAACGGTGACCCGTAAATAAACCATCGTTCAAAACAAACCACGCGAGCCGTCCATTAACTTGTGAATGATTTAAAATCACGTTTTGTCGTAAATTACTGTATGTTGCCGCACAATAAACCGCAATTCGGTATATGACCACGGCCATCGACAAGTGTTATAGAGGAACCTTCTTAATTCGCTGAGATTTATATTAATTCATTGTGATTCTCATTCTGATCCATTGTGGCGGACAATTGTGTGAAGCCTCTCAGTAGACATTGTCTCCACCCCTCTATCCCTCTCTTTGTATGAAGACGTCCGATATTGAACTCGGTTCGAGTCCCGTCGGGCGACTCAATCAAGCGCGTCTCACCATGCTCCTGGGGCTCTACGACTCCTGCTTGGAATTCGAGGCCAAGAACCTGCTCTCCTCGATTACCAGCGCCAGGTGGGTTAACCACCTCTTGTCGACGGTCTCAGCCAACTTATTGATCGTCGGCTGCCACAGACGTTGAGCGTTCTCGGTATCAAAAGTGTTCACCATCTTTTCAAAACGTATTGTAGTGAATTTAGTGAGGACAAGTGGGTATTAAAATTCACCAGTGTTTTAAGCATTAGAAACATATAGGATGAGAAGACAAAGTATTGTTAAAAGTTGCCTGCCCCCTGTTTCTACAGTGCCTCCTGGGAGAATCTGCAGAACTTGTTTGCGCGTCGCGAAACGGCTCGCCGGCTTCTACTGGATACAGCAACAGCAGCAGCAGCAGCAATAAAAGCCCCACCGTCCGGTCTGGCCGACGCCCAGCCTCCGCGCACAGCCCCCACTAGCGCCAACCTCTGCTTCATTGGTCTGTCCGACGCCAGTGGGCGTCTCCACGGCGCCCTCCTCTTGGCGGGCCTGCGCTCCCTCGCCAGCGGGCGGTGTCTTCTGCGAGCACTGCGGGGGGCCCGACGGTCGCCCGGTTTCGCCCTCCATCTCCTCCAGACGACGGCCGCTCGACTCATCGAACTCTCGCCGCCTACGAGTCGACAGCGGCAGCAGCAGCAGCAGCAGCATAACCCCCAGGCGGTCGTGGTGGCTGCCGTCTACAGGGAGGCCTTCGCGAAAGTCATTACGCAACTCTGCGGGTAGGTACAAGCCTCTTGACTTCTGGACATTATGCACAATCCTCGAGGAACGGCATTGGAAAACATCCGTATATTGCTTGTCAATAATTTGACTGGGGCACCCCGAACCTCTGTATAATCGAGTGCCTCCTTCGAGACACGTTGGGGCGAACAGAACCGCATTTCTGTTCATTGAATCTCGGAGTGGATCTCGTCTTCGACTATTCCCTCGTAATGTATGTACGGTATGTTGTTTGTGCACGTAATACAACGTTAGACGATAACCGATTTACGCCATGTCTGATTTTAAACAGTCCTACAATGACCCTGCATCGAGACATCTAATTGGGCCTTTGTACGACGTGGAACCACTGCTACTTTTATAATCTAGCCTAGCCATGCGATTCTACGGGACCCTCCTGGCGGAACGCGTGTCTGGCACACCCGTCGTCGTCGTCTCGGCCTCTCCACCGGCCCCACCCGACGCCGTCGACCCCCGGTTGGATACAGCCATGGTGGTTGTCCTGCAGATCATCAGTCTCTGTTTTTCGGTTGTCACGGAAAGCCTCGGCTGCCGACGCCTCCACCGGCTTCTCTGCAGCCTCGCCACCATCGCCGTGAATCTGAAACCCCTCGGGGAGAAACGCAGGGAAGGTGATGACGACGACGACGAAGAAGAAGTCGAACAGGAGGAGAACGGAATCGATGAGGCACAGTCCTCCCAAAATGCCTCCCGCGCTCTTACAGCCGTCGTCAAATTAATAAAGGTGTGAAAAATGCCGGCGAACCCTTTATTGACGTTTAAATTTTTGTCGCTGTTCTTGCAGGGACTCCATGTTGCTACTTCTGTGGATTCGTTCCACTAGATTTCTAGTTGCCTTAAGAGGTTTTTCCAGATTACTCACTCTGATTTGGGTATTTGATCCACGGTCCTCGAGGTAGGAGAAAATCAGGACGTGGTTGTGAAAACACACTGTTTCCTCGTCCGTGTTTATGAATGAAAAGTCATTCTCACCCAACAGGGTATTCATGAACCAATAGGTTACGCCACCGGCTACAGCATTCGTTTCTACGCCCTGAAAGGGTTAGCGCCGAATTTACTTTTGTAATGTGTCTCGATCTAGGGCATTCACGACAAAACACGAAATTCTTAAATACATTTCAGCTCTGGGTAACTCGTATTTTGGCCTACGACCCTACACCCTTCGCCGGCAGTGCAGCGTCCAGTCGTTTACGCACAACCACCGCAAACCCACTACTGGCGCATCTCACGCTTCTTCTGCCACTGCTTATCCGCCTCTGCGAGGCTCGATCCACCATCCTCCTCCTCCTCCCACCCAGCGGCGTCACTTCCAGCTGCACGAGGTCAGTGGTGTTCGTTATTCAATCCATGGCTTGGGACAACGGCTAACAGCTTTACTTTATAATATTAACGCGCAAAACTGACCCAACTGAATATGTTTGGTGAGCAATGTAAAATGTAGGTACCATGCTTATCGTGAGAAACGTGAAGAGGGACCCCGGGCGTCCTGGTAGGGAGCGATGCGTTGAGTTTTCGCTCTTCCATCGAAGATGAAAATCTAGTCTCTGTAGCAGGTGGCCTTGGGTCTTGCGTCGAGGTCGGCGACGGGTTCTTCTCTGTCTGTCTGTCGACCGGCCACCAACGTGGCCAACACCGCAGAGAGTCGCGATAGCGGTTTCGTCTCCTAGCACCGTCTCGGGTAGATGAGAAGGTTTACAGTGCGTCGATTGAACCCGATCGGGAAGCATTGTGTTGTCTTCATGATCTTTCGCGTGTCATTGTCCGATCGCCGGAAATCACCAATTAGTATCCTCTCAAAGTCCAAAAAACCCGCGTCCTTCTCTTTTCACGCATCGCCCTTCATTTTGGACGACTAAAACAAACTTGCTATACGATTAACATTTTTATTGCGTGATTTCTCTATAAAACAGTAACATGACCAGAGAGATTATACGTATTCCACATGCAACACCTCCAATCCTTTTCAATGCATAACTTGTTAATTTAATTATGTGTTCTTCCGGGAAGTGTCCACGAATCTAGTTTTCCAGTTGCCAAATTCGTCCACAATGCACTCACGAATGTATTATCTCTATATATATGCTACTTATATGAAGTAGGTACTAGTGGTTTTACAATGCGCTCTGCCGTGTTTGCCTTCTTTTTTGAAGGAAATTAAGGAACTAGCAGCGTTCCCGAGTTTGGTGTGTCCTTTGAGTTTGTTATTGGCAGACGGACGTCCTAGAAATGTTTCCAATGGAATGTAAGTTGACAGTCATTTCCTTCCCACAAGCGCCGGCACCACCTCTCAGCCAATCACTGAGTTCGCCGGTCTCGATCGCGTCCTCCTCTGGCTCCAGCGACTCCTCAACGCCAAGGAGGACATCTCAGCCGAGACGGCGACCACTGGCGGCGGCGGCAGCAGCAGCAGCAGCAGACACCCCGTGTGCAGCACCCAGGTGGCGCGTCTGGCCCTCCAGTTGTCCCGGCTGCTCGGGTCGGCCGCCTCTGTGGCGTCTCGGAAACCCGCGCCTCGACGCTCCTCGGCTGCTGTGGTCCTCGCGTCCACCACCACCACAAAGGCCTCTGCTGATCTGACCTGGGATGACCTCGTGGTGCTTCTTTCTGCGGATGTGCGCGCAGTCCTCGGTGATGTTGACGAGGTGGGTCATCATCTTGTACCCTTTAGAGACGCCGAATTCTTTTCGTGTACTGCTACTTGGTCAAGCGGTTCCGTATGAACCCTCATCTGCTTTAACACAACATAATTTGTTGTGAACACGTTTTTGTTAAGAACGTTGATTACGAAGCCACCGATTATCTCTTTCCGTCGGCGCAATTCCTCCCTCATTGATGGAAAAATCCCTGCGCTATGCCTTAGGGGGTCTTCGCGGATCCCTTAAAATTGTATACCGTTCACACCTGGCTTGTACAAGCCACCCATGTGTTTGCTTTTTCACCTTATTATTTATTAAGCCAATTTAATTATCTAGTTGTTTCTGTCTTTACTTTGATGCCACTGTCATCCCTCGTCATTTAGCTAGATTTTCACGTCACCTTTATTAAGTCGACTCTGATTTACATCCAGACCGGGCAATCAACACTTGTGGCTCGCGACACAACCTTAGAGGCCAGTATCAGTCAATACATTTTATTTCGGAACGCGGGAAAAGCATATTTAGATATTTCCCTACGTTTCCTGTACATGTTATGGATCTCCTCGTAATTGGCGTTCTAATGGTTTCCATGCCGTAAATCCCGCCGTCTCTTCTGATACAATAACACGTTTAGACGCCTCCCAACAACCGTTAACCCTTTGGATTAGCGAATCGTCTTTCCGCAATATTATCGATTTCTTTTGTTCACGACGACTTTCAGTAGTAAACGGTTACAATACTGCCTACGAAGCATGTTTCCGAGTACCAGTTTCACCTGGTATTGCGTGTAACTAAAACTCGAAAAAATAGAGTGTTGAATCGACCGTCCAGACTTTTAGAAGAAAACGCGTATCGCTCTGTAGTTTATTACTGAGTGCGTGTTCAGGTCGATCCTTAAAGACCGCCCAACCAATATTCAATGAACAACAGTGGCCTGCTTAACCCGATTACGGTCATGTGTTACAATGAAACCGGCGGGATTTTGTATTTCTGGTGTCGCCGATTAATATTTAAATTGGTGTTTTGATCCGAACGCAGAAGCAACTACCCATTCGCGGCCGGCATAGAGCAGCTTCTTGGAAAGCAATAATTTCTTGCGCCGTGAAACCCTCTATGCGTTGTTTTCAAAACTTTCTTCTCGTCGAATTAATCATCCACTTCTCAAAAAGTGCAACGCTCACGAAGCATCGCTCATCAGGGTTGTTTTCTAACCGACCCAGTGAAGAAAATAATCGCCGGCCCCAATGCGACCATTTCGCCGTCAAAAAATTTGAGCTACCCCCCCCCTCTTCCTCATACAACTTGATCGACTCCATGCAAGGCTTCGCGTGCAAAAATCGCGATTTTAATTGGGCACGCAGAAAGAAACTGTTCCGGAGCTTTATTTGAGGAATGCGCGTGTTTAGACCATTCTTCTTCTTCTTCTTCTTCTTCCGTAGAATGAAGCTTTTTTGTGGTCTTTCGTTCCCATCTCCGATTCTGTCGCATTCGCTGTAATCTGCACAGTTCAGGTGGCCCGATGCTGTAGTGGTTAGCACCATTGCTCTGTTCTTGAGGGTCCCGAGTTCGACTCCAGCTTGTCAGGCCACCTCGGGTGGCACTGGGGACGCCGCCACCTATAAACGCATATTCCCGAGAAACTTAATTCCAAACCCCCATAAAGCCGGTAGTAGAGAGCCGCCAAATTTGGATTTGTAATCAACACCGTAACTTGCCCGTTCATAGGTGACGTTAGGGGGCTCGGGCAAGCAGTCGATATGATAGCGATTCCAACGGAATTTCAATGCCGCATACATGACCACCACTCACGCCTTGCTGATTAAGGTTTTCCACGTACCGTAATTTCTGGTTTGCGATTGCCCGATTATCTGTTCACCCATAAGTTCACTAAGAACTCTACCAGAGACCGTCCTTCTGGAGTAGCACCTTTGGTCATCGGATCTGTCATGCCACTCTCGTGGTATTTTCACTCTCACGCGTCTCTGTATGTGTCAGCGGCCACACTGGCTGGCCAGAAAGGGGGTGGAACCCAACTCTCGGCCGTGCAGACGGACGGACGGCGGTAAATATCCTCACGTAATCGACGGCCACATAAGCGGTTCTGTTCTGCCACCACCCGGGTGGAAGCCCGCTGTCTAGCAGGACACCCTCTTGATTGTGTAAATGCTGGAGTTATACTTCGCCCCAAATCCTGGTATCCATAGGGACATCACCTTTGCCCTATCCATAAATACTTCATAGTAATGTCATCAATGAAGCAGACGTATCCAGTTGGGCCTGCCAAATTTGCCCACCATAACCCGAATTGCCTCCCCATGAGGCGTGAATTTTCTTGTTCTATTTTTCTTACCACGCAGATAACAAGCGAGAAGTACTCGCCGGACCAACGGGATTCACCCCAGGTGACCTTCGCAGTTGTTACTAGGGCTGCCGCCAATTCGCTCATTCAAACGATTTGTGCCTCCTTGAACCTGGCTCTCGACGACTCCCATTGGTTGCTCAATCAACTCAGCCAGGAGACCAACCAAACCTTGCTGGGTGCGTATTTTTCCGTCTTTCCAGACGGGCTGCATTTTATCGCAAAATTGGAAATTTATCTGTTAAGCGTGACCAAAGAGTGGGTGTCTTGGCACATGCTACCTGATGTCGTGATATAGCCAGATGGGAGCTCCCGGTTTAGGTAGGCGGACCTAGATGGGGAAGACTGCGCTGATGCAGTGGCTGCCCGTGGGCAAAGCGTCTTGACATTCCAGCAGCCGATGTATCGTTTAGTTTGCAGTGGGGGTTAGGATAGGAAGAGAGGGGTTTGGTGCGTTCACAGATTTTGTGTCTACGACGAAACATCTGAAGAGTTTCCCCTGGACGCTGGCATCAGACCGGTGGTGTGGTTTAAACGACGTAGTTTATTGGGTAATGCATCAGGCCCTCGGTGACTACAGCTACATCGAAGCGAATCCGAATTTTTCACCGGTAAACCTGAGTTCGCAGACGATATCGTCATCTTGGGACTGACGACGTCTACTGACCTGCAACTGGTACTTCACCTTAACGGTGTATCAGTCGAGTATGCCCCAGCCTGTACGTTAAATACACAACGAGATTGGAAGGATTCAATCACTGGTGTCTTCGACGAATTCCGAAAGCGGACAGTTTTCCAACAACGAAATCGGGCGTTGCTGTTCAGAAGCTTTCTACATCGCCGTTGTCGACTGAAGTGGTTCGTCCACAGCACAGTGTACAATGAAGAAAACTATCTTCTTATTCTTCTTCGTTCGGGCGACTAGCTTCTCCTGTCAGAGGATGAGCCGGCAGCGCCAACCTCTGCGGAAGACGGAGGTCTGTGGGCTCTGTCGCGTTGCTGGGCGGTGCAGAACGTAGCCTCTAACCACTACAACTGACGCCGTTGTCCAAGGGTTGACAGATTCTCGGCATCTAAACATCGAAGCCTCATTTATTCGTTGTTGGAGAGCTTGTCGCGCCAGTCCGCTTTCAGCATTCGTCGCAAGCACCACTGATCGACACGCAGTGCCTAGGTTTCCATAGCGGCACGATAGGCAACGAATCCTGGTTTTCATTGGCGTACTGCGTTTTTGACCCTGTCCCAACTGCGAATACTGCACCGCGGTGATATAGGCAGAATCTAGAGTGTTCACAGGGAGCATTAATATGCCGTGATCCGGAGTTAAGCAGACGAACTCCGACGATGCAGTAGTCGTGTTTCGTGATGCATTGGCTGCAGGTGTCCAAAAGCGTCCAGACATTTTCGCAACCGACGTCACGGACATCAAAGACGACTGGCCGGTCAAACACGCAAGCAGGTCTGGTAGGTCTTTGAATTAATCAAGGCGAAATGAAAGCGACTGAATTAATCGCGGCGGCAACATTAACCGCCCTGTGCTGTCGCTTTCAGAAGAAGGGGGCTTCGGTAGCGGCGGCGGTGGTGGTGGTGTTGCCAAGGCGAGCGGTGCCACCAGAAGGGTGAGGAGCTTCGCGGATTTGCCGGACGCCCGTCGGGCTCGCGAAACGGCCGTCTGCAATGCGCTGCTGACACTGGGAGAGGCGCTCGACGAGCTGCTCCAGGCCGTCATCCCAGTGCCTTTGGCCGACGACGTCGTTCGTCTTGTCACCAGAACCTTCGAGCTTCTCGCGGTCGTCGTGAAACACGTAGGTCTTCCGTAGCCTATCTCTCTCTCGCATCATTATCAGCCCAGGAGCTGTGATTTATGCTGTTCTTGGGGTCGTGGTTGTACCGGAGTCTCTGGGATCTCCTTTTATGAACTCGTCACATACGTGTCTGTCTGTTATGGCATAGTAGCCGTAGCCCCACAGGCGGAGAGAACACGCCGGAACAGCCTCGTTTATTGACAGGCATGATTTGGCATTTATACTGGTTGTCCAGTTCGGGCTCCAACTGCGAACTCTGTATGTCGACTGCAAGACGAGGCGTTCCATTTCGAATTTGATCGCGCCTGCCCAGTTTTTTTGTAGGCTTCCACGACGGCAGCGCCAACCTTGGTGACGGCTAGAGGCACCGGTTTGAAAGTTCCGTGTTTGGTCGAACGTGGTCGAACCACTGCAGCCGACAACGGCGTTGTAAAAGGATTGACAGCTGCTTTGCCGTGTTTGTGTTTAACAGGAGTTTGGGAGAGTAATGCCAGTGGCAATAATAAGGGACTGTGAGGAATGAGTCACACAATCGATTAGATTAGGACACGACCGAATTTTGACAGATTGGAGGGGATGTAATGGATAAGAATGATTAATTGCTTCTCCAACCCAAGACACTCAACGAACCTCCCTTCCTCGACTTGTCACCCAAATACCCCGCAAAGAGAACTGCGTTTAAACCCGCACTATTTGCACGCCTTGTGTTCTTTTTAGTACATCTCATTGATTCTGCGAGGTGTCGGCAGCTTTCCGGTTTCGTTCGATCGGGTTGTGCGTCTCTTTGGTCGTCAGGTTTCGCCTCACGCGCACACATTCGTGTACTATGTTCAGGTGAGTTGAGACAAGATTGCCACTAACCGTGGTTGAGAGAAATGTGGGGCATGCTCGGCAACAGACCAACGACCACACAACGCGCTAGACAACACCGAAGGCGTGCGCGCCATGAAGTTGCTCGGGAACATTTTTACAGGCAACGGCCTCCCCAGTGTCACCCTAAGAGGTGGTTGTCTGACCCGACGATACCTCACCGACGATGCTTATCTCCACACCATCGGGCTTAGATTAGGAATGAACTAGGAAACTAAACACACTCCTGTTTTAGCTAATGGAGGCGCAAAAGACGTCATCGTCACCTATTAAGGCGAAGCCTGCAAAACGAGCCAAGTTGAATGCCGGTGACCAATCCGCGACCTCAGCCAAAAGGAGGCTTTCAGCGTCCTCAAAAGGAGTTGTAAGTTGTGGTGGCATTCGAGCCTCTTGAATAGCTGACCGCGTTGGCTAGCTGTCGCCGTTAGTCGGATTGCCACCTTTGTTGGCTCTAATTTTGTAATTTTTTTTCAGGTGACGAGGAGCCTGAAGGACTCCAAGTTGATTCCCCGGCTGACATTTGCAGTGGAACAGTATGAAAGTCTCTTGGCCACGCTATCGAAGAAATCCAAGGTCAGTTTCCCTCAACTGACCGTTTCCTGATAATTGGTGCACCTGTACTTCTACCTCTCTTATTTTCTTCCCCGCCTTCTCGACAACAACGGTACTGTGTTGCGAATTTGATCTTGACCATTTTCAAATGCACCAGCCACTACTTCCAAATACGGTCTAGACGGGTATAGTGTAATTGAATGCTAATCAGTTCTTCTTTTGTGTGTGAAATGACAGCAGTTGAATTAGTATAGTTGATCAGGTGCCCAAGGACATCAGGAATTTTATTGTGGCGAAGTTTGTATTTTTGGCCACAGTTCGGGAGGGGGGTTCACGCCCCGCATTTACGCGCTTGTTCACCTCGGAAATTCACGATAGAAGGTAGGGGGTGCTGGGGTTGATAGTTCAACGTGTCATGGCTTACTGTTACAAACTAGGGCCCCAGAAAGGCGCGTTTCGTCGATTCTGTAGGCCCCGCTGATTGACAACATCCGTATTGGACTGTCGCGTGATTTCCGGATCAACCAGGCGACAGCACTCGCCACCCTCGAGGCCTCCAACCGCGAACTCGTCGCTGTTGCCTCCACCGAAAACGCCCACGTGGAGGATGAAAAAACGAATCATCAAGACGAAATGGATGCTGAGCTCTCGTCGATTAGTAACCTTGCGGATGAGGTGATTGAACAATCGGACGACGAATCTGTATTATCCACAAAGGAGCCTGAAATAGAGTCACAACACTTGTCTGGCCCAGCATCACGCGTTCCATCATTGGTCAAGAAGTCTACCTTCAAGGTCAACTATGTTTCACGAAAGTACGTTTTTTATCTGTGGGATTTTGCGCCAAGAATGCAAAACCATAAACGTTCACCACTCAAACTTTCAAGTCTTTGTTGTGGTTGTTAGGGCCGCTGGGAACATCGGGGACTTGTTGTGCGTGGCGTGTCTAAACAGGATACCTCAAGTGCTGGAAATCAAGTGTCATTGTCGTTAGATGCTTTATCTCTTTCTATAAAAAGAAATTGGGGAAATATGGACTTCTGCTAAACCGTCTACTTAATAAGACCACGGATTCTTCCCTCTGATAACAACAATCTGCAAAAATTGAAATAAATTTTTTTTCCGTGGAAGCGGCTTGCTCTCCCAGTTGTTCAGGCACGAGAATATGTGACAGGAAACATAAGATGTCAGTTTGCAGTGGCCCTCTCCGACACCACTAAGTCCATTCTCTCGTACATTTTTCTTGGGGAGCATATTGGTTGGAAAATACAGGCTTTGACCATAGTATATCTTGTAATTTGAACGTTCCTTGTGTGGAGTCGTTTGGTGAACGAGATTTTGCCGCATTCCTTAATGCTGTTTCAATTTTCCTTATAGATAACGATGCTGTCATGCAACCAGAAGTTCGTCAGTTATGTACCCTCTTTTATGTCACCGTTTTTACACGTTTCTATTATTTTTCAAACCGAGATAATAAATCCTCTATTTGAACCGCCAGTTGTATTGAATTATGGACGGGTGTTTAACTAACAGAAATCAATTGATCAAAACGTCTTCCGTGCCTTCGTGACGTTTCTATTGGGCTCGGTTAGTCTCTCGATGAAATCTAAAAGAGAGGATTTTTAATTGAGAGAAAAACCACCGAAGCCAATCTTACTGCTCATCTTCACGATCCCATTATCGCAGATTCCTCTGAGGAGGGTGTTCGTCTCTTGGTCGTCAAGGCCACAGCTCTGGTGAGTGAGGAGACCCATCAGGTCGTCCCTGAGGAAACGGCCACGCTCCACCCTCAGCATGGCCCTCATGTCCTCTAGGAGGCCGTTCACGTCGATGGGCGGCTTCTTTCGCTGACGACCGAGTTCCTCGTCCACCTGCGACCGCGACATCTCGGCACCTTGAGCACAGGTCATGACGTCAATGAGGGAAACTATTGGGCGATGGTTTCTATCAAGTGGTGAGGCTCGCAGGATCGACCCACGAAATTATCCACCCGGATGCCATTCTACATCGCCAACCTGGCAGCCTTAAATCTTACAGGGGGTTTCAGGTTCTTTTTCACGTTCACATTGAGCACTCATTTTAAATGGAAAATAAATATCTGTTTAGTGGTAAAAATATAAAAGAGGATCCACATTTTATGAATGAAAAATATATGCATGGCAAATTTACCCGGCGTGCAAGCCTGCATTTGTAGATTCCTTTGGTTAAATTTCGGCATAATTGGAGCTCAATGACACTATCAGACCAAAATACACGTCTAACTGGAACACGAGAGGAATGTTGAGGCTTCTCGCCGAATTGCCCAAATACAGCAATTTTATTATTTTTTCAAACGGAAAAGAGCTTCTTCTAAGAAGATGACAAAACCATCCGGTTGTTCCCACTCAAAGAATCAAAATATGTAAGCTTGCTAGCGGGGGACATCCGCATTTTATCATTCATAAATTGTGCACCCTCTGCCATATATATATCAATAAACAGCTGATGGTTTTCCATTAACAATGGTGTTTAATGAAACTTTGTAAAATAACTTTGTCTGACCAGTGGGGAGGAGTATTGGGTGCAGACGAGGATGCGGTCGCCCCCCCCCTCTCGGGATTCTGCACGCCGCCTTTCCTGGACGAGTTCACGAAGGGGACGACCACCCAGATTCACCAGACACTCAAATAACAAGCACCGCTCGTGATCCCACCTCTTCGATATAATTTACCCAAATATGCTGCTGCAGCAACGACCACCCAAACGTGTGAAATCCGCTTTGCCGGGAAGATTTTCTTTTCGGAATACCCCACCGGAAGCTTAATTGAATAGCCCGCAGCGCTAACTCGATTATACGCCGGCGAACATCGTGAGATGCCCAGACACATGAGATGTCAGCCACAGCCTTTTTTTCTCGTTAACTTTCCACTAAAGCGGGTATCCTTAATTTCTATGTTTAGCTTGCCCATTATCTTCGACCGTTTCTTCGGAGTAAATTACAACTTCCGCGGGTCTGGTATTAGACGTTGAGCGCTCCACACACTTGCATTTCGTTAGAACTATTTGAATCAAGCAATCAAATGCCTAGTTCGAACGTGTAGCACAATTAAATCAAAATTGATGTTGTCTTGGATCCTGTTAGATGCGAATGGTTTTGTCGTGGGCACAGATAACGATTAGAATAATCGAGAACCAACCGTATTTCTCCTTAGCCCCTCGAATGTCCTCCCTCGAGGGGTAATATCCGTTGAGCACCAGTATGGATTCAAGGTCATCGGTACGAAACCGATCGAGATGTCGCGGATCGAAAATACGACTTATGCTAATCCGATCCATGCGCCGTTGACCCCGCGTGTTCACACCACCCCCTGCCTCCCTCCATTCCGCCCACGTGGCCCGGACAAGGGGTCACATGACTGTCATGATGGTCATGCAGGCCCACTGCACTAAGCACCCCAAAATCCGAATGCCCCTACGACCCTACTAATAATGGTATTCGCTTTATTTAAGTCATAAGAACCAAAACGTTCAGCATTAAAATGTACAACAAACAAAAATTATGCAAGAAGTCGCGAATATACATCGATGATGCGGAGGAAATAACAACGAAGTAAATTTGCAAGTGAGGAAATTTAAACCCTCGGATGACGCGTAGAGACAGCCATTGAAAGGCCCAATCAATAACGCGCGCCAATGACAACGGTTGTTTGCAAACGACGTCTGTCATCCTGTCCCTGTCTGCATGTTCGAAGTTGAGGTCACGATTTGCAAATCACATTTTCAATCCGGTCTGATTGCCTGGACGTAAATGAGCACTTTTGAAATACAGTTATGGGCTACCCTAAGGTAGCTGCCGAAGTTCAAATACGTGTTGTCAACGCCACGACACCCTTCCACGCGTTTCGTACCACCCACAAGAACTGTACTGAGATAATAATTATAATAATTACAATCACGAGGACAAAAACGCTTAGTATGAAAAAAATCCATAGACAAAAACGGTATTTTAGTTCCTGCTGTACCTAGTCCGCTGAAACTAAAAATCGGGACAAATAAGAAATGACCAAATTTTCATATCCCACCGTTCTTGTAGGTATTGAACGGCATTGTCTATGCATTGATCGGAAATATTTGCATTTAGATAAACTTGAATAGAGGGGATGGTAGGGGTAGTCGAATAAATCGGAAGCAAGGAGTGAAATGGCGTTGAACGATAATCTCTTGTATGGAGAGCATTGGCAGGGCACTAGAAAACGAGATTATTTTAAAAAGCCTACGAAGGGTTAAAAAGTCAACATTTGAGGCAGGGATAATTACTGGGTAACAATATACAATAATAAGAGTAACTAAGCAGGCGTAAACAAAGGTTTTATGCGATTCGAGTTCACTCCAAGTCTCCTGAACCGGCGAACTAAGAAACAGAGGCGGCGACATTTATCGACGACCACATCCACGTGATCGCCATTCGTCTTTCAGGCAGGAATTGCATAAAGTCCGATGAGGGCAATGCCATTAGGGGACGGACCGAAGGTTAGA
The DNA here is from genome assembly GCA_028672205.1 of Proteocephalus fallax. Classification (NCBI taxonomy): domain Eukaryota; kingdom Metazoa; phylum Platyhelminthes; class Cestoda; order Proteocephalidea; family Proteocephalidae; genus Proteocephalus; species Proteocephalus fallax. The sequence continues at coordinate 151,460 of JAPUBX010000611.1, forward strand.
CGTGTAATAGAGATAGTACTGCGTCTTACAGTATACTGTGAAACTTCGTGGTTTTTTTTCAACCATCTCAATCGCTTCCCAATGCGTTAACGAATTTCGCTGTTGATAACAATTTGAGGAAGCGCAGAAATAAAGAAAATGACCCTCTCTTGGTTATGTCGCATTTAATCCACGGGAATAACACGACTGCTCTTTATTATTTGTCAGGGGTTTTAATAATTACCCCCGAGTTAGTGTTACACGATGACTGAAATTGTAATCTAATGAAACCAAAATGTAGCAACCGCAAACACAAGTATTAAAAGTACTGTATTCATACATATACATAGGTGGGTAGGCGGTTTGCTGGAATTTCAGGACGAGGTTTTCAAGACGTGTTTACAGATTATGAGCGGGGGGGTGGAAGGTTATTTATGAGACAAATGGAAGATAATTACAACAGTTTCTTTGTAAAATAGATGAAGCATTAATAAATCGTCGCTATAAAGACAAATCTGGGGAAGATTCATTGAAGCTCGGCTCGCATTGTATCTTCACAGCCGCCGTCGCGGGGGCGTTTCATTTGTATATATTCCCCATCCGCGCGCAAATAGTCTATTGTTTCTATAAAATAAAATATGTCTTTACTTATCGTTTATCAGTAACAACCATTTAGCACCGCGCTTTTTCTGGACTATACTGCCCTTTCCGGGCTATAAAGAATCTCTGTACAGGGACACCTCACCAGAGGCTGATCTAGGTGTTTCGCGATGATCAGCGATTTAATTTTTGAGGATATATCCGTAGATATATTCTCGAAATACACCTATTCGAAATTCTTTCTTACTCCGAAAAATGAAAGTCTCGTCGACTCTCCGATTGTATAAGTACACGAAGCGTAATGTTGCTACCTAAAAAAACAGACTACGAACGCCGTCTTCCTGCTCAGCCTCCTAAACTGAAAAAAAAATGATGGTTTTTTCGAGAGAAAAAAATGGAAGGCGCAAATCCGCCATCGATAGTGGCGTTAATCGGGTTGCTCGTTTGGAAATGTATCCTTTTTCATTCTTCCAGAGCTATAAGCCCTGTATTGGAGTAGTAAGTTTGTTTTGTACTCTTTCCTCATGGGACGCTATTTAACTATTGCCTTCGGACGAAGATGAAACCCATTCAATATAGCATTGACCACCAAATTGTTCCTGCACTATCATATGGCCTGCAATTCAAGGCAATTGTTGTTAAGATGGGGGATAAGAATTGCAAGTCGAGATGACCAGGAGAAATTAATCGTAATAGCCAGCACCACACGACCCCTGGTTTGCCACATTTACCCATCACACCGAGAAAAAACTTACCGTCTGCGTTTTCTGGGTTGTCAAAGTTGTCCAGTAGTGGTCGACTTCCAGAATTTTCGATTCTGAAACGACAGGTCTTTTGTTTGTCTATTCTTGGTGCCTCATCTGCTGATGCCATCGGTGGATCCATCTTTTGCGGTTCGATGACAGCAATGTTGGAGCAAAATTTCAAGAGAGCAGTATTTTCAGGAGAGGCCATTCGACAGACCTGTTCAGCAGCCGGGGCAAAAGCGCCCAATTGTCCGTACGGACACTCGACCTCGCATAATTCAGGATTCAAGGTCATGTAACAGCAGCGCCCAAGGTCATCGGCTTGACGGAGGCCAACGACGTTGTTGGTGTTGCTGGACGAACAGGTGGCGCGCGAGTAATGAGGACTCATGGTGCCCACGGATGATCGAGCCGTGTAGACAATTCCACCCAGTTGGTTTGGAGATCCGTTTGGATTGGTTCGGGTGAAGGTTGTTGTGGTTCCTGTTGCCTTGGGAATAAAGACGACAGGAGAAAAACGTCCGTACGTCACAGCTTCATTGTTGTCATCAATCGATTTTCGTGTTGTCTCGGTTGTAACAAAGTGACCTTCGGATAAGAAAGATTATAAATAAAATCCATCCATCGGTAACTCCTGTTTATTCTTTGAAAGGCATTTTGCTTAAATCAGCATGTTGCTGTTTGGGCGCACCATTCATCATTTTCTCTGCTCGAGTTTCCGTTCCCAATCGCCTCGTGTCTTATTTTCCTCCCATTCTGCCCTCTTCCCCGCATTGTTGGACTTAAGTGACAGGTTTGAAATTGATGACAGGTAGACACCTTCCAGACAATCTACCGCAGGCGGGTTCAGTGGAATCGTCTGGTTCGCCGGCCCTCCGCTTTGCCTTGGTTACAACACGTTTGTTGTTTTATCAAACCCCACCCATCAGTCGGTCGGCCCGTACGTCCGCCAGGAATGCGGAAACAAGGTTCCTCAAACCTGTTAATTGCGCAGTCGGCTGCACGCGAGCAACTTTTTACTTCTGTGACTTAGAGCCAACTCTGACAAAAGACCACCAACAATTTGGCATCGGTTGGCCTGTCGATTGCAGAGTGAGTGGGGAGACCTGCCATCGCAGAGGTGAAAGAATACACCGCGGAACATCACCTTCTCATGAATCAAACTTCTCGTCAAATTATTCACCGAGGTATCTCGGCACGCTGTTAAATTGTCTTGCTATTGCTGGGGACCAGGCCATCGAATTGCCCAACAAATAACTCAAACGGCCGGATGCGGAGAATAAAGTGTTTATGGCTTTCTGGGAAGAATTTAATGCCTATCGTGAAATGTGGTACCTCCAGCTACTAAAATTCGATGCGTTTTCGTGTTTTGCTAAATTGCATTTCATCTACCTCATCTCTCTAAGGCGCCTTTTGCTGTCCAGACAAAACAATCCACGGAAACATCTCCCAACACTTTATTTGAATTCATTTCGTGAACGCCTGACTTAATGAATGAAACTTGCGGAGTGTCTTTAATTAAAAGGGAGAGAACTGAAACGAACATAAAAGAAAATAGCACCGATTTATTGCCTCACAATATCCTACTCCAGCCAGCAGTTTGCCTGTTTTTGCATCAGTTTGGGCAATGCCGCCATCCGATCCGTTAATTAATCCCAGCGTTCTCATACGACTGAATGAGATATTCATCAGAAGCCTCTCGCGTCAATGAAGTGTTCCGCATTCATCAGGAGGTTGGTTACCAGTAAATTAATCTATTCTAGTGCCCAATTTTGTATGCAGTCTTAATATGCCATACTCTTGTTTTCTCGATTTACCACGTCTATCATATTGGCTTCGTTTCGGGAAAAAACGAATTCTGGTAATACGAGGTCGTTGCCAAATTGATTGCCTTTTATCGTGGTTCCATATTTTTGTAAGCTCTGAACGTAGCAAAGTTCCTTCACTCCCCTAGACCATTCGAATTGTATTACTTTCGTTTGCGAGACACCATACTTCATAGTAATCACATTTTGTGTTTGCGGAGTTTTGCTCACAGACTTCACTCATTCCAAAGACCACCCATTTACGCTGGTCACCGAAGCAAAATAAGGTTTGCCTCTACCCACTCAGGCACAACGGCAGATGAAATCGGTCTTATCCCTTCAAAGGGAATATTTAAACACCAACATTACCATCTCCTTTGCGGTAGACGTCTAACCAACTAGATGAAGAGGTTTTTAATCATACATGATGATAAATTAAAGGTTTGAAGTCATGCGAACATTGTTCGTGAAATTAAGTGATTGGAGCAGAAAAATATTGCAACATTCCTCGAGTTAATACCTTCCATGCACTTTAAAGGCACGTTTCATCCTCGTATTGTTTTGCACTCTGGCACAATTGTGACCAAATGAGTTTGATTTTAGAAGGTCTCCAGAAAGGATTAAGTGATAAAAATAAATTTGCGTTCTTTATGCATAAATGAAGAGGAGTTATGCTTTGTGCACCGATGCATTCAATAATTGTTTCATTTATACTTGTGTATTCAGCAGAAACCTGTGAAGTTTAAACAAATTAAAAGAGTAAAACAATTTAAAGACTTCAAAAAACAGAAGAAGTCCCCAGGTGGATTAGAGCTGCCTGACTATCAACATATCGATTTTTAAATTTTCTTCATTTAAGAATGAGTGAAACCCTTTCGATTGTACTCACCAGAGGGCGTCATGTAATGCGTAGGACCTTCCAGTGTTGCAGTTCCCGATTTTAAGGAGTCGAGCGTGTAGCCAGATTTCGCGCTTGAGTCCTGAGACGGCATGGGTATCCAGGGGTGTCCGGGTATCTGTTTAACCGGACATGCTTGAACCAGCTCTGCGGCCGACTGGTCTGCAACCAGCTGGTGTCCGACATCCTCCCCCGAGGTCTGGAGTTGACGACAGCGAAGTAAAACGATCGCTGTGATCAATAGAATGGACACCAGAAGCGTGATTATTATCATGACGATCATGACGAGGAAGTCCTTGTCCACGAAACCTCCGTTGAGGCGATGGTTTCTACTGTCGGAGTAATGTTTTGTGCTCTGTTTTAGTCTTTGGGAGGATTCCTCCGTATTGGAAGCATGGCTGGGGAATGATTCGGCGGTTTGCAGAAAAATCCGAAGGATGGAAGTGTTGCTTCTTGTAGGTGTACCCCCGTCTGTAGCCTTTAGAGACAGAGCAAAGGACGCTGGCGGAAGTTGCTCGGCTGGGGTTGATGTCGGCAAAGATCTGTTTCCCCTTTCCAGCGATAACTCCAGCGGTTTCGCGAGGTACAGGGTTCCCGAGTGGGCTTCTATGTCGAAGTAGCCCTGATGGTTTCCTCGAACGATTTCGTATTCAATCTTTGAATTGATACCGAAATCTGGATCCACGGCTTCGAGGCGCGCAACTACCATTCCAACGGTGGAATAGACAGAGATGTTGACGCTCGCTGCCCGGGGACCGGGTGTAGGATAGATCCATTGCGGGCCATTATCGTTGATATCCTCGACTCGGACAGTCACCGTTGAGTACGACGAAAGCGGCGGTTCACCCCCATCGGTGGCAACCACTGAGAAGGTCAGTAACGGCGTCTGCTCGCGATCAATTGGGATCGAATTCGTGAAGATTTCACCGTTCGGAGTGATGGAGAAAGTACGGCTTGGTCGGAATTCGTCCAAAGAGGAAGTGTCGCCTTCATCACTGATGTGGTACCTTACGCGGCTGTTTCTTGGCTCGATATCACGATCGATGGCATGCACTTGGCCCACCTAGAAGTATAAAAGCAGTTTCATTTTATTCATATATTTATATAAATTTCGGGCGCATTTATTTTCTCCAGAGTCACGAGGGTGCATATTCTCAGGCTGCCAGTCACGCAAACCTCTGGCGTTATTTTGAAGGAGGGATGGGGTGGCCGGCGGCTCGTAATAAGAATAATAACTCAACCACCACCACCGCCTCCCACACCCCACACACGCTGGCAGCTGAATTTCGCAGCCTCCCTAATGAGTAATATCGTGGGGGCTACTAATCCACCCACCCACCCCACACACCCACCTCACCAACACCCCTCCAGCCGAGGTGGCTGCACGCATTCGACCACATTCAACGGCGTCCACATTCTACTCCGTTTGCAGTGCCACATTCATCGTAAATTAATATTTTCTCGCCTTGTGGCCGAGGTTTTAGGGGATTTTACAGTGAACTACACCGTGTGTGGAATCAATATTTGAGGGTTTATTAAGCTTCATGTCCATCAAAAAAAGCTTAGCTTGCGACCGCGAAAAAAAAGTATTTTTGTATTGAAATCTGTCATCGAGAATTGGTAAGGATATAATTTCGTGCAGATAAAACGTGAACAAAAAAGAGTGAAATGTCTCACTTCTCAAAGGATTGAAAAAAGGAATATTTTCGGAAATCTATTAATTTTTCTCCCCAAAAAAATTCACATTTACTCGAATTTTTTAAATGCCTTTTTTATACATTGTAAATCCCATTTAAATGCCAGTTACCGACACGAATTGGCTGGACCTGGAGAGAAAAAATAATTTTCAAAAATCTGTGTGTCAATCTGGCGATCCTACCACAAGGTAACGAAAATGAACTACCGTTCAATTGACACCGGTCTTACACTCTCTGCTTGGACCAGAGCAACACAAATGAAGTATGGAATATTCAACAAGCCGATAAATGTTTATAACAAAATAATAACTGGGATCTAGAATCAAATTTGACTGAAGCTTCACATATCTGCGATAGTAAGCTCACATCGATTCCTAATGCAGGTTTCGCATAAAATAAAAGCAACACGCGAAAGCTGCAACTCCGTGGGATGCTGCATGAACCGCGACACTCCATTGAACGCAATACCACTTTCAAATTAATGGGTTGTTAAACACACACACACACACACACACATCCCAATCCTCACACACAACACTGAGAGAATGTGGACTGTTTGCAAACCCTCCCAGCAAGAGCTCCCAGGTTTTCTCGCGACATAGGAACCCTGAACATCGACGACGGAGAAAGCCAAGGTCACAGAGATCTCGCCAGAATCCATTGAAAGCCAATGCGCGTTGGTCAAATAATGAATACTTCGAGGGTTTTATTTACTTTCTTCCTAATTTACCTCGTTGTTATTTACAGTATTCGTGTAAATTTATACTTGTTGTGCCTTTTAATGTAGAAAGTTATGGCTTCGTGAGCTAAAGGCCAATACCATTTATTATTATTACTATTATTATTATTAGACACCAGCTCTCATACCACAAACTGGTAGAAATTGATATCGGTGACCTGATCAATTATAGATTCAATAAAATCAGTTGAATAAATGTCCTATTATATTATATCAAAACTGCTTCCCGTGCTCCTGAGTAAATATAATAATGTCGGAATAACGGGTTTATTGAAGAAGAAAAAACCCATGAAAAACATCGTCATCATCACATAAATTTCATTCAGCATTTGCTACACTTACGCGTTGCTATTTTGTTGTGCGTTAAACGTTTGTTCATTAACAATGAACTACTATTTGTGTGCAATCAATGTAATAATGAATTTCGTTTAAAATTGGCGTGAGACCGTTGCGTCTTTCTGGGTAAACCATAAAAAACACCCCAATGCAACATGTCTATATTGGACGTATTCGAAAATTTAATTTATTCAGCACTGGTGAACTTATCTCTGAGACTAATTTACAGGAAATATATGCTGGCCCTTTGGGTTTTGCTGTCCGCATTTGCGAACATCCCAAACATTGCTTTTTTATTTAAAGAAGCAAATGGCTTTCCTTCCGTGACTAATTTTCCCACTTCTGCATCAATCTCGCAACAAGAATTCGCTAATTATCAGCGAAGTCCTCCACACATTCGTTTTTAACTTTTATCGCGAGCATCGCAACAACGCATTTTCGCCCCGGGCAAAATCGAAGTGGCCGTTTTGCTCAAACTTTGCGCCCTCTTTTGCCACTTCATTTAAACAAAGTTCGAGCAAACGGTCCAATAAGATAAAACGACCAAATCTGTAAAAAAACGCTCAAATTGAATGTCGTTGTTTTATTTTGTTGCATTTCGTTTCATCAGCCAACAATACATGTAGTCCATTCCGCACCCAGGAATTAGTGACCGAAAGACAATTGATATATTGTTGCCTCGGTGGATTACCATAAACGCGACTGCTTTAGTAAAAGAACACAATTTAATGCCAGCTTTCTCTTGCACGTTGCTTGTCAACTTCCCAGGCCGTCTCATAGAAGACGTTTGGGCGCTTAAGTAGGCAATCAAGCCTGTTTGCAGTACAACCACTTCGCCATCCACCTTTGTTATGCTGGGGAACGGAGTCATCCGAACGCTAATTACGAGATGGGAAGGAGCGGCCTAGCAACCAACAGTCCTTTTGTGGTTTCGAAAAGGCACACCGATTAAGTAAAATCAACTCGTTTGTATGTGCTCACGGGGCAAAAAATAGGTTTCTACTCAAAGTAAAGTATTTAAGGCAGGTTAATTGCGATCACATTTATGCTAACGAGGATTCAATCACAAAATTCACGGCTAAATTTCCGAGACACACCAAGTTAGGAATACGCGACATGGGTCTAATAAAAATAGATTGAATATTAGATTGGTCGACAGGAGATAAAAATCAACGGTTAAACCGAGCGAATACGAAATCACGTGTACCATTTGGTCAGCAGCAGTAGCAGCAAACCATTGTTTGGAGGTTCGTGATGGTTGCCGGGTCTGAAAATTATATTGGTAAAGAAGCCGGGTTTTCTTTCGTGGAATAGTAGCTTATTTAGACTGTTTTTAAAAGGGAGGCAAACCCAGCATTTTTTTCATTTTTTAACACTGCCAACACAGACAATTTATATTGACGGAAATAACAACTGGTCTTAACTGAACCGGGAAACTTTTCAGGCGTGTAATTTTATTTAAATTTTCACCCAAAATAATTTCCTTTTTATCTTGGAACTACCGAGCTGCCGCAATTAATTAATTGTCCTATCCTATTAATTGGTTCTGACTCTTTGTTAACACGAGACCAAGACGAAGCCAAACTGCGGGAAATCTGTCTTCTTTCATCTTGCGCCAAAACATCGACGTGTTTGCAGCTTCAAAAAGAAGTGTCATTTTGTGCGTTTCTGAGAAAATTTATTAAGCCTCCTGGTTTGCTCTATTGGATTAGTCCTCAGGACAGACCAAGCGCGTTTCCTAAATCGCTTAAGTGGTCAACCTCAAGTCAAAACAAAATGTCCATTTAGTACGATTAGTTTGATTGAACTGTTGAAAGCTGAAAGATGAATCTTGAAATTCAATTGCCCTGTTGCTATTCATTTATTTTTCGGTGGATGATGCAACCGCAGCATTAAAGACGACATAATTTATTTAATTAACGAAACAGCGAACTTTAGAGGTTTGGGTACGCACGACTGCATACGATTTGCTGGAAATCAACAACATCACGACACATCACCATTTTAGGAGATTGGTGAAAAGATAAGACACTAAATTGGCCCGCGAAAACGAGATTTTAGGCCGACGGGTTCGCATCCAGAGGCATAATAAATTCCACAAAATAGCAACAACGCTTCTTTGAAACCATATACACATATTTTGGTAATGGCTGTCATTTTTTTCGTAAGTCCGACCTAATAGTTACGCCTTATCAATGCCGATCAGCTGAGCTTAAAAAACTCCACCGTTTTTGTGGATTGCCCATCCATCCCCAAACTCTGGGTGTATAATTTATCGCACAAGCCTCCTTTGGGGAGAGGGCGGTCACCCGAAAAAGTCGCCTTGGCAACCGCGACTGCATTCATTTGGCGCCCTTGCCGGGACAAGAGAAAAGATGAGAGAAGAAAGGAGCGAAAATTCTCTCATTAGTCCTCCTCATCCTCGTCTTCCCATGGTCCGCAGAGATACTTGAATTCGCTGCTGCATTGTTTTGTGGATGGCAGTGGGCAAGGAGGGAGGCTTGTGCCGTCTATCTGAATTATTCATCAACTGCCATCGGATAAGCACATATACTTGCGACGAGTCGTTCTGATTGCTCCTACGAGGTACTACGAAGGGGACGTTCATGAAAGATTTAGCATGCACCACGGTAGCGAGCTGATATCGGGGTTTCGGTTTGTTGGCAAACTGATCATTACAGTGATCATTTCGCTTACATAATACTTCGTCCAACAAATGTTTGGCAGAAGGTTTTGGTTATAAAGCCCGACCTGGTCTTCTAAGCATCTCTATTCATAAGATTTGAAAACCAATGAGAACCAACTTGACAAACTAGCCTTACTTTTCTGGGTCGTCCTTTCCCATCAAACTTCCACTGGTATCTATTCATCTGGTAAATCCATAAGTAGCCATCAGCAGATGTAAGAGGAGCATGTGATGGTCTTTTCATCGCCGCCATTTATTGGGGTATCTGGGAAATTCACCTACTTGTTGTTATTTCATATTCATTTTGACTTATTCTGGATCCTAGAAATCGGTACCCCACTAACAATTCATCGGGAGTCTGGTTCACCCGTTTCCGATTGATCGAAGTCTTAGAGAAGGCAAAAGGTTGACAAGGAGGGATTTTATTTTATCTTTTGCCAATCCAGGTCTCCCATTCTATGCACAATGCCCTCTTATCGTACATTTAAATGCTGAAAGATTTGCTTGCCAAGACACTGAACGGCCCTGCCTATTCGCTTGCTACCATGGATGGCAATTTTGGTTCTAGCACATCATCATTCGTTAGGGGATGTGGAAAGGAATTCACTAGATCGAAAATCACGGCGATTGTGTGATATGGAAACGGAAGCTTTGCAAATGCAAAAAAAATATGTGACGCATGCCAAAATTACTGGTCAGAAGTTGCAGGCAGGCTTGTGGCTACTCGACTACTTGATTGAGAGCTGGTGGTGAATAATTAACCACTTCCTGTTTGACAATAGGGATTTCGAAATTTAATTTCATTTGTTATAGATGCCTTTTATTGCACAGTATTTGTTGACGTGTCGAAAAATAAATTCGAAAAGTCAATTCGACCTGCAACGAATACCACGCACTCGGCATTTGCCTTGCAAAGGAAACATGAAAAATAATGTTGTGAAGTTGCAGATTTACAAATAGTCATTGGTCTTGAAATAAAGCACCTTTGGAATTTAAAGAAAGATCTATTTTTTGGTCAATTATATTTTTCTCAGACGTTTTTCTGCGAGCGGAAACACATAATAATCAAGGAAAGCATTCTCTACCGCAGGAATCCCTCAAATTGGCACAGACGTAACGTCTCGGGAGGCCACGTTGACGAGACGGAACACTCCGCGTAAATAATCACCAGAGCCGTAGGTAGTCAAACCCAGGTGTGTCCAAGTGTGTGTTATTAAACCGAAAGTGTGACAGCAGTTCTCACACCACTCAATTCTCGAACAGTGTCTGCCGATGAGCCAGCATGTCGCAACAAGTCACTCAATCGCACTACATAAAAACCTAACCCGCATACAATGGTCGATGATACCCGCGAGGGGTTTGGTACGGTTTGAGGGGGGCGGGGTGCGGGGTAGCATCCAATTGTTCTGTTCGCCTTGGTACTGTTTATTAACGCATCTGATGACTAAGGCGGAAGTATTCTATCCAAAAAATGCGTCATAACTTGTCCGCCACTAATATTTAGGTGGTCAGGGGGGAGGGGGGGGATGAAACTCACCGAAAGCTTGGAGTGCTGGCCTTCCTGGATGACGAATTCATACGACGGCTGATCGAATTCCGGTGAACAGTCATTGATATCATCAATCAAACAAATAACTTCGGCAGTGGCTGAGTTGACGCGCCCGTGACACAAACTCCCGTTTCCGCCCAGACAGTCGACAGCTTCGACGGTGAAGTTGATGGAGCCAGTGGTCTCGCGGTCAAAGACCACTCCGCTGCGAATCTGTCCGCTTTTCTCGTCGATAAATGCCAACTGATCGTTGTGCGAAAGGTGATTTGAGTTCACTATTCGATAGCGGACTTCAGACATTCGTCCGGTGTCGGCGTCACTGGCATGAACCTTAAGAATGTGCGAATCCACAGGCAGTCCCTCCCTCAAGCGAGCATAGTAGATGGGCTTTTCGAAGACGGGTGGAGAATCATTAACGTCCTCGAGGCGAATGGTTAGGTGTTTTTTTGTGGACAAAACCGGTTGACCAGAATCATGGCAAACAATGCCAATGCTGTGGACGGTCTTCGTCTCGTGATCGAGTGCTTTGGCGGTGATCAGTTTGAGTAGATTTCCCATGCCCGCATTCATTGGCTGGATAGCAAAGAAGGGGCTAGTTGTGGAGCAGTAGGGAAGCGAGGATCGGCTGGTCGCGGAATCCTCCTCCACACGCCCCCTCTCGTCGGCGTCAGACACACTTATGGTTGCAATAAGAGTGCCTATTGGTTCGTCTTCCTTGATAACCAACTCTCCTCTGGATAGGGCACTTTGGAGGTGCGAAGAAATTGAAATTTCGGGTGGATTGTCATTCATATTAAGCACGCGTATACGGAGAACAGTTTCCGCAATGTGAGCGCGATCCGTTACTTCCACTGGCACCATGTAGCCATATTCCAGATATGGCAGCTGTAAAGCATAGAGAGAATCTCTTCTTCCACCGGCATCACCGCTGGATGGCAGGAGTGGAGCGATTTCAAAATCAACCTCACCGCCTACAGTCACCGCTCCAGTCTTTCCATCAATTCTGAACCGTTTTCGAACCTCAGACGACGCCGTCGAACCCATTCGGTATTCCAAATTATTTGCGTCCGAAGGATCTTCATCCACAGCGACGACTGTGTAAATCTGATTCCCAATAGGCGTGTTTTCTTGTAGCTCAATGGTGGGGTAGGGCTGTCGAAAGTAGGGTGTTCGGTCGTTGATGTCGGAGATTCTCACGGTGACGCTGAGCGTTCCCGTGCGCTGGGGAGAGCCCCCGTCAACTGCCACCAGGAGGAAATGATAGGTGGAATGTTTTTCCCTATCCAAATCCGCTTTCACCTTTAGACCGAGGTTGTACTTGAACGGCATTCCAGAGGGTCTGTCGACCAGCTCAGTAGAAAGCTCGAACGCATCGGTAGCCACAACCATGTCCGAACCAGTGTAGGAAGAAGATATCTCAGAGGGAATAAGGCGGTAGGCCTGGACCGTGTTTTCGGGCCCTTGGTCGGGATCTGACGCTTCGGGAAGTTTGAATATCCTGCCGATTTTCGTGTGCTCGGGAATTTCAATCTCCAGTCTATCCGGTGACCACGAAGGCGCGTTGTCATTGACGTCGGTGACATAAATGTCCACCTGGATCAGAGTATTTTCCTGAGGTATCTTTGAGTCCAGATTGGCATGCATAATTATGAGTTTTAGGGCGCACGAGGGGTTCTGTAGTCCCGGCAATTCCGGCGATATCGCAGTCTCCACGAACGTCGACTGACAGCATGTCCCTTTGTCACGACACAAGGCCTCACGATCGATCCGCTCCCGGACGCTGAGGAGTCCGTTTGTTCTGTTTATTTTTATCAGCCTATCTTCCGTCAGCGAGACAAACTGCAGCCGTTCAGCCAGAATATCAACGCGAATTTTGTCCGAAAGACTCCCTATATTCGAACCGACGGGTAATTCCTCAACCATGATAAAAGGCACGGTGGTTTTCTCGTGGCGATTGTCGCATTTGGACGTGCGGAGTTTTGAGATGACAAGGAGGAGGGTTGATAAAAAGGCTAAATATTTGGCTGGACGCATGACATCCGAACCAGCGGTTAACCGAGGAATGATATGCGATGTGCGAGAAATGTGGATGGACGCGTAAATGTGCGTCCGTACACGTTTACGCACCTCTGCGCGCATACACACTCAACGTGGGTTACACCCCCGCACTCTAATTGCGACGAGTTCATTGGCTAACACATTTGACTTAAGGGGTACTTCAATAGGTGGGGATCGCGTGAACGTTTTTACTATCAGCTTAAGTCGCCCTGATATTGGGTGTCTTTTCTGAACCCAGGGTGGAATGCCTTTAATTCGAATGCTGTCATTCAGATTGACAGGCATAAATTGTTATAATTACAGCTTGCAAAGGACTGTGAATCCTCCGGATTTTGGTAGTCGTTCACGTATTCAATCGGAAGATGACTGTCTCTTTCTGCGGTATTTACTACCGATTCTAACAGTTTATCGAATGATAATGTGCATGCCACGATTAATCTTAAGACCGACACATAAGTGATTGCACACTTGGCTATGTGTGCAAAAGCACCACGAAAATTAGATCTCATAAAAAAATCCTTGCTTTTTAACTAACCGCTAAGCCATGACAACTACGCGTTGGAATAAATGGAAGGGATTCGATATTCGTATCACCAAGTCCTGAAATATCTCTCGGAAAAGGCCACCAATAAAAAACCAGCTTCAAAATGTTCGATACGCGTTAACGGTGTGCATTTCAATAGGTTCGTATTGAAGTGCATGAAGTATTCAATATTCTTTGGGATTTGGCTACGCTACCACCATCGCTTTCTATGCTTTCTCGTAGTAGAATGTGCGGCGTGTTTTAGGTAATTAATGAGGTAATTACGTACTTATAGAAAAACCCCAAACCATTCTCCACCAGCAGTCGCAACGACTAAGAAGTCTTTCAGAAGTCTTTCAGTTGGTTAATATGTTCTCCGTTGCGGGCTGATTCGTTTCCAATAAAGCTGCCAGTTGCATCGAATTGAGTAAGCAACCCGTAGTTATGAATGAGCGGACATTGGAGGTTGTCAAACATATCGTAAGAGGCCACGAATTAACGCTTTATTTTATAAAAAAAAATGTCTAAACTACAGCTGGCGGGAGATCTATCTTAAAAATCGGCCAATTTCGTCTTTCATAAGATGCAAAATGTCAATCTGGCAAAAGTGAATAATTGTATTTTATTGGGGCAAGAATGAGGTCGATTTGAGTGATGTCGACAACGTTAGTAGCTCCAAAAATTGTTGCAACACCAATAAGTGCTTGGCCGACGACATAATCAGATTAAATATATGTCATATGTATTGCAGAGATTAAATCTAAATTAAATAACAAGCGTTAAGCTCAATTAGCCACACTGAAGCATTAACTCTTTTTAAAATAGGCAAAAACACCATCCCAAGAAGGATTCTGGCAGTTCCATCTCTTCTAGATATGCAAGCCTTATAATTTACGATCGCAAGTGTCTAGACCAGTAGACAAAGTTGTAAAATTAATTTTCGCAACCAAAAAAAAACGCAAAATTAAGACAACAGGGTATTTGACTTCCCAAACGAGAATATTCAGAAATGGCAACGCCCTAGTTTATAAAAAAATTTACCACGGAAATAGCGAACAATGCTTTATAAACAATAAGATAATTTATGACACGCGATATGGACCGTGAAGAAACGCAATGATTTGGACAAAAGAAAGTTTTGTCCATAAATTGGGCGGAAGTTTGCATAAATTAATAAAAAAACAGTCATGTAAGATGCTTTTAAGATGTTCAGAAAAACTTTGATCTCGCAGCTGGAAAGGAAAATCCTTTGCAAAGACACATGATTCCGCAACCGCTTCCTTGGAAAACAAATTATTGAAACAATTTATCACAAACAATCGAAAGGTTACGCAAATTAAATATTTTGAATTGGTTCGAAAAACCACCGTCGCTGGAAATATAGACCGAATATTTAATTATTCCACAGTGGAAATGTTCTCCTGTCATAATTTACGCAACAGAAGCTACATATATGTTAGACGAACGTTTAAAAACACAATAAACGACCACTTCTGATCTCACCCACTAAGATTCTAATCGGAGTTAATTTAAACTAGTTAATAAAAAAGCAACTAAATGTATATTTTAACATAAAATGGGAAGGTGTAACAACTTGGTGACCATTTTTAAAACGTGATGGTATACATTTCACAACCTCTAAAATACAGTGGTGGATAAAGTTAATTAGTAAGCCACTAATTGTTAAGACTTTCCACTTAGAGCAGTGATGTTTTGGGGCTGTCGCTGAGAAACACCGATTTTCGAATCCCTCAGAACATATTCTCTAGACCACTTCAGGACCTTTTAATGCTCGCCCTTGTCTCTCCAAAGAACAGTCCCAAACCATGAAGTTCGCCAATAAGAGTGGTCAAGCGTTTTCTGTAATTTTTCACACGCTTCTCGGTCTCCTTGTTGGCCAATTCCTGCATGCCGATCGCCTCTGGGCCGGTGATGTTTAGCGGCTGTCGCTAGGCAACATGATGGACTTCAAACGACGCTTAACGTTCTTCTGATCAGGGTGTGGAGCCGAGGATCGAAGGAGATCATCTGTGGTCTTGCATGGATTCCATTTTCTTTTAATTGTTCTCATTGTTGAATTCCTATTAAAGATTCAGTCTTCGCAGCCTCCTGCAGTTCTAAAATTATGCTCTTTTTGTCCCTTGATATCTTTTAAAAAGAATTTGTCGGTCTGTCTGAGCCAGATATCTTGCTTGTTTGTCGGTCATTTACAAATAAATTCACAAATATACTACAATGGGATTTACGTTTTCAGTTTTTTCTCTAATTGATGAAGCGTACCTGTGATAAAGATTACAGGCCCACGAATCGATTTTAGCGGGAGAACTTGCACAATTAGTGACTCACTAAATACTTTTGTATGTCTGGTTATCGTTTTGACTTTTCGACACTTCTTGGTCTTTTGAAAATACTTTTTTTCCCAGTAGATTATCTACGGAAACAATCCAGGAGAAGATAATTGATCGCTGTTGATCTCAATTTAGCCCCCTTCTATTAGGTCAAGCTTCCCATTCTCGTTAATCTAGTCCCAATACAAAATTATAACTTTGTAAGCTTAATAAATCGATAAACATAATAACAATTAGTATAATTTGTACGAATTCAGTCTCTTTTGTTTGTTTTTTTATGGCGAATTATCTTTAATAATTAATTTAATTAAATCTTACGAACCCCGATATCGAAAAATCGATAAATAGCCCAACCATATGGAGGACATTGTAATGAGGACTCCTGTTGTCACGCGAATACATAAACTTGACTTGTAAAAGTGCCTCGCAGTATAAAAAGGTCAATGACGCAAAAAAAGTTTTAAAAAGCGATGCCAAACTCCATTTATTATGAAATGTTGAATTCAAATGGAAGAAGATTTTCAAATCCTGCTGAAGGAAAAACCCTCAGCATTTTCATATCACTTTTGAACAGCGAATTTCTCCACACACAATTCCAATCTCACTCGTGTCGGAGCTGGTTCCTTTAGGGCCATTACGCAAATTGGCGGTGGATCTGCTAGTTGCATTAATCATCGCGGCTCACTCCGGCAGCCACAAAACAAGACTTCAATCGATGCCATTGGAATCTTAAAAGAACCTCGCTTTTCAATGTCCACCGGTCGTAGTGAATGCACCATTGCATATACGTGTTTATCGATCGAAGTAGATTCCTTTCCCGTCAAGTAAAAACAAAAGCAATTTACAAGAACAGCAGCATCCTCGCATTCGGTGCCTCCAGACAAATGACACCGAACCACTGGGCCTCACTAATAATAGCACTTGCTGTTGCCTTAATAATGCTGTAGGTGGCCCCAAATCGTATGATGGTCAAGTCGCCTGGAGTGTAGATGGGTTGATAAGGTTTCATGTTGCACGTGGGAGCAAACACTTTGCACAGAAGACGATGCGTGGCAGTCTTTTTCTAAGAGGCCAGCCGGGTCTTTTCACTTCATCTCGCAATAAACTGTCTTCACACTCCTCACGACATGCTCAAAAACCCATTTCACAAACTTCGCAAACGAAAGAGTTTGCAGTCCGATAATAAATCAATTGGGTAGCTGCCGTGTCGCGTCCGTTCAATTGCTGCTTGGATGCTACGACGTGTAAAAATCAATATACAATTTGTCGAACGCCTATTTTAACCGTTTGCCGTTTAATGCGACTGTCTATACGACTGCACTGGGAGATTACGGTAGTCCGCTCCTCCTCCGTTTATACTTGATGAGGGTGATAATTGCAAGCTGGTCCATCAAGAGTGAGAAAACCTGCCTTCTGCCAATCTCTCCTTCAGCACAGGACGCCGCACAAAGGGCCACACGCGGCCACAGCTGCCTTCATCTACAGCAGACAAGACTCAGAACAACATCCTCGCATCTCCGCACACCTGCACCAGCCAAGTAGTTCACCCGTCATAAGGATACACCCCATTTTAAACCAAAGCTTATCTCTTATCCCTATTCATACACCTTCGTCATTTTATTTCCATCTTTCCATCTTTTCCATCCCGATTTAATCACTTCTGTTTTTACTCACCGGTCTAAAGTTATTGTGAAGCTTGCATTTCCTTGGTTGGAATTGCGCAGCTGAGGTAGTTTCTACACGCCCAATGATCAATATTCATTCCAAAAAACAGGTTTCAATCGATTCCTGCCCAGCTTTCGGCGAAAATGTTTAACAATTGTTATAGTTTCAGAAAAACGGAAATATTATTGCGTAATTCCTTGCAGTTACAGGCGTCCTCGAGCTATTTCCTGCATCAAATTAAGGCGAAATTGTTGTTTCCCAGTTTAATGGACCGTACAGCAACAAACGGTTCATTAGTCAGCACAGCAGTTTAGCGCACAGCACAGTGACTGCGATGAAGGCAAATTCTGCTCATCGAATTTCACGCCCTTCGCGATAGATGCTTACAGCTTTTTCAAACACTGTTGTTTCCGCTTATTGTCCCACAGCTTAACAAGAGGGCTAAGCATTATAAACAACTATCTGAATTAATTACATAGGACCGCTGAACCATATTCTTATTCACAATATAAATGCATCAGGATTAGGTATTGCGTGCTCAAAATGCGTTATATTTGCATAAAAACGGATTTATAAATTAGGAATTGTGTTCGTGTCACTATTGAAAATGCAATTAGCTAAATCAACCAAAAGAATAAATGTATAATATTTTTTAGGATATGGCGCGCGATGTGTTAACCTTTTCCGTTTATTAAATGTGTTGTGCTTCACTAGGGTCACATTTCACATTAAAATGTTCACAAAAAACCCAATTTGGGGGCTGAGTAAATATTCAAAGAATAACAGATGGTATTAAAACCATTCATCTGTTGATTTTTATTGTTTTCATCTTTTGTTCTGTGTGTGCTGGGAGAATAACCGTGGAATTTTTTTCACTTTCGCAAACTTATTGAAAAGTTGAAAAACAATAAAGAAGACAACAGAATGCATTCGTGTGCAATGGCCTCCCTTACCGGGTATCCAGAACATTTGGATGGTGGAAGCTGTGGTCCCTCGAATTCAATTAAGCCCTGTATCCTTTTCCGAAAAGGTTATGTAAGCTCCCGACGAAATGCGACGTTTCGCATCGTTTACAGTGTTTAAAATAAATAGGGAATAAAAATTTAAATTATTAGAAGGATAAATAAAACCTTTAAATTTGGTTTGAATAACGCGTCCATTGGTTATATTATTATGCCTTAGGGTATGCTTCAAAGATTCCACCGCCTTTCGCGATTAATAGAAATTCTAATGCAAATTTCAACTAATAACGTTCAAATTTGCATATATAAGTATATCAACACTCAGCCTCAATGCTATATTTCGCCAAAATGGCATAATTTAAGCAACTAATATACATTGCTTGGACAAAATGTAGTTATAAAGTATAATTTTAAAAAAAATGTTTCCATCAATGAAAGACTTTAATTTTCTTTTTAAGCGATTAAAATTAATAAATGATACTACTAATGCGACATGTCTACTTCTTTCCATCTTGTCTACCTCTTTCTGTCCTGTCTACCTCTTTCCCTCTTTCCTGCCTCTTTCCGACATGTCTACCTCTTTCCGTTCTGTATATCGTTTTCCTTCTTGCCTGCCTTTTTCTGTTCTGTCTACCTCTTTCGGTCTTGCCAGCCTCTTTCCGACATGTCTGCATCTTTCCGTCCTGTCTACCTCTTGCGGTCTTGCCTGTATCTTTCCGTCTTGTCGGCCTCTTTCCGTTCTGTCTATCTCTTTCCTTCTTGCCTGCCTTTTTCTGTCCTATCTATCTCTTGCGGTCTTGCCTGCCTCTTTCCGGCATGTCTGCATCTTTCCGTCCTGTCTACCTCTTTCCGTCATGCCTTTCTCTTTCGGACTTACCTGCCTCTTTCCGTCATGCCTGCATCTTTCCGTCTTGTCTGTCTCAACGACAGATTGTGTCGTCTAACAGGGCCAAATTGTTGTGAAAGTAACACCACCCGCAAATCTTTGCACTTGAAAGCCCAAAGGAATCGTCTAGAAACAAACAAAACATATTCTTACTTTGTTGCAGAGTTGCATGAAACGCGTAATTCCCAGAGCGTATCTCATATAAATTCAGAATTTCCACGATCTTTGAAGCTTTTGTTCAATTGTTTTCCGTGAGCCGTAAATCTCCGTCTTTGTTGTGGTTTATTACCGGAACTACTTCAAAGGGGAACGTAAAATTAGAAGTAAATTGGCGTGTCGGTCACGTTGAACACTGTATTTTTACAATCATTTATCAATTATTAAATATACCGATTGCGAGGCTGACGGATTGCCTAAAATTATTTTATTTACGGTTTATTCAATTAACACAGGAAACAAACCTGCGAAGCAAAATGATATTTAAAATAATCGGTCTTTCATTCCGGTGGCAGTATTCCTCGCTTACATTTCCTGGAAATATTGCTGGTGGAAGCTTGGAACTACATCCACACATTATAATACACGAACAAACAAAAGAGAATAGACAGAAAAGCATAAATCAATGCGCACATACTATTATTTACTTTAATTATCTTTTTCAGTACAAATAAAACATTTATCGAAAGTTTGAAAATGCGAACTTGATAGTCTTGCCTTTTTAAATATTTGAATGTGTTGGATGATCTGAAAATTTGAGTGTGAAAAAATGATATCCAGAGTTACTCAATTATCGACATCCAACTCGATGGTGTGGTGCAAGTACCGTCGCTATCTTGGTGATGGACCCCAGTTCGACCCCTTGGTAATGCCACATCGGTTGGTACTGGAGACGCCACCTTTTAACATATTCTCGAGAAACTTAAAGAAACCCCTAGCGGGCGTAAATTTGGATTTTGTGGAGGAGGAGAAGAGCAAACGAAATAACCGTCTTGTGAATGACGTTTCCTTCACAAATATATCCATTTATACTGACTATTTAAGGTCGAAAAACGCGTATACATCAACGAAATTCAATGGTATATTATTAAAAGTAAACAACAAAACGAAATAAAAGTTGAAATGAGATATGTAGAACGTATCTCCAATATAGTTTGTATTCCTCCTAAACGGTTTCCTAACACAGCCTACAAACATATCCATAATTTATGGCAACCGTTCAGCCGAGATTAGCTTAAGATAAGCCGGCACCAACGAGAATTAAGCTTGGGGAAATAAATAAGCGGAAGCCTGGGCTGAACAACTTTGAAGAGATCGCTCAATTATTACTGGGGTGTGCCGATCTATTTTCCATAGAAAATACGGGCAGTTTGTTCGTCGTTCTGTTCTGCAAAATATTTCGTTGATCGCAAAATATATATACGCTGTATATTTATATAACTGAAGCATAAAAAAACCATGCAGTGTTCGTTATGAAGTTTCAGTTCATTAGTAGCACGAGTTAACAGATCAGCGTCTAACCCTGATTTATTGGACAGTTTATTTTAGGCTTTTAATATTGTCACATCGTTGTGATCATTTAATATAAACAGGAAATTAATACCATCCTTCTACTACTTATACTACTACACAAACAACAACAACAGCAACAATAGCAACAACAATAGCAACTACTACCAATACTGCTGCTGCGGTTTCGATTGCTTCTACGATGTAGGACAAAATAATTTGACACATTTTGATGTCAAATAAAAGCAAATAATATGAATATTTTTGAAATTTTCGTCGCCATCCATGCCATTAGTCAAGAGACTGCTGCCACTCATTGCAAACTTTCACAGACGTGTAAATGTGGCACGATTTTGATAGATTTATATTTAATAAATTATTACATCACAACTCTAACAAGGGACTATTATCGCCCAAGGTGCGTGCTATTGGGTTGTGAGATTTCATGTGTCGTCCAATAAGCTTGCAATTCACTGTTGAAACAAAATAAATGGCGTAAAACAGGTTTCTTTAAAAATCGTTTTGGCCTAAATGTCGATACCAAGATTCTTTAACGTGTTTACCGCCTTCCATTTGAAAAAATGCGTCTGAGAAAATTTCGCGGTCGTTGTTGTCTTTTTTTCCAATTTATCAAAACAACACGAATGTAGAAAGCAGTCGAACATGCTGTTTCGCTACACTCAGCAGAATTCGATGAACATACAATTATCTTCTTAAAGCCACGGTGAAACCTTGAATTAGCAAATGTTATATCAATAGTTATACATAAAGCTGTGATTGCTTCATTGAACTGACTAGAAAATAAATTTCAGAACTTGAATCTGCAAACATGCGATACTTAAATCCATAAGAAGTGGGAGACGCGTTTGATGTAGGAAATAGCTCGAGGAAGCCTGTAACTCTTGGCCCCAATCGGCCAAACAAGGCCGAGGAATTACGCAGTAATATTTTCGTTTTTATGAAACTATAACAATTGTTAAACATTTTCGCCGAAAGCTGGGCAGGAATCGATTGAAACCTGTTTTTTGGAATGAATATTGATCATTGGGCGTGTAGAAACTACCTCAGCTGCGCAATTCCAACCAAGGAAATGCAAGCTTCACAATAACTTTAGACCGGTGAGTAAAAACAGAAGTGATTAAATCGGGATGTTTCTTATATAAAGCTCCAGAAAAGAACATCCAGCATTCTAATATCGAAACACTTTTAATCGGAAAAAGGAGACGAGTTTGATGTAGGAAATGTATATAAAGATGGAAATAAAATGACGAAGGTGTATGAATAGGGATAAGAGATAAGCTTTGGTTTAAAATGGGGTGTATCCTTATGACGGGTGAACTACTTGGCTGGTGCAGGTGTGCGGAGATGCGAGGATGTTGTTCTGAGTCTTGTCTACTGTGGATGAAGGCAGCTGTGGCCGCGTGTGGCCCTTTGTGCGGCGTCCTGTGCTGAAGGAGAGATTGGCAGAAGGCAGGTTTTCTCACTCTTGATGGACCAGCTTGCAATTATCACCCTCATCAAGTATAACACCCGTAGAAGGAGGAGGCGGACTACCGTAATCTCCCAGTGCAGTCGTATAGACAGTCGCATTAAACGGCAAACGGTTAAAATAGGCGTTCGACAAATTGTATATTGATTTTTACACGTCGTAGCATCCAAGCAGCAATTGAACGGACACGACACGGCAGCTACCCAATTGATTTATTATCGGACTGCAAACTCTTTCGTTTGCGAAGTTTGTGAAATGGGTTTTTGAGCATGTCGTGAGGAGTGTGAAGACAGTTTATTGCGAGATGAAGTGAAAAGACCCGGCTGGCCTCTTAGAAAAAGACTGCCACGCATCGTCTTCTGTGCAAAGTGTTTGCTCCCACGTGCAACATGAAACCTTATCAACCCATCTACACTCCAGGCGACTTGACCATCATACGATTTGGGGCCACCTTCACCATTATTAAGGCAACAGCAAGTGCTATTATTAGTGAGGCCCAGTGGTTCGGTGTCATTTGTCTGGAGGCACCGAATGCGAGGATGCTGCTGTTCTTGTAAATTGCTTTTGTTTTTACTTGACGGGAAAGGAATCTACTTCGATCGATAAACACGTATATGCAATGGTGCATTCACTACGACCGGTGGACATTGAAAAGCGAGGTTCTTTTAAGATTCCAATGGCATCGATTGAAGTCTTGTTTTGTGGCTGCCGGAGTGAGCCGCGATGATTAATGCAACTAGCAGATCCACCGCCAATTTGCGTAATGGCCCCAACGGAACCAGCTCCGACACGAGTGAGATTGGAATTGTTTGTGGCGAAATTCGCTGTTCAGTAGTTCAATTTAAAGTCACTGCTTATTTATAGAGAATTAGGATTGTTTCCGAACTCCTAGTCGTTTGTTTTTTGCTTAAAACATAATGCTGACACAAACCGCAGAAATGTAAAATCAAGCAGTTCATCGTTAGGTAATGGAGAGTTAAAAATTTAGAAAATTTCAGGCCAAGAATAATCGCTGGGGAACAATAAACAATAAGGGTCATTATACAGACGTGAACGTAGGTCTGTATACGATTCTGGCTTAGTCCGAGTCCCCTGAAACGGAGAACACAGAAACAGAAATTACGGAATTTACCGTAATCGGCGCCCGCATGATCATTCCAAGATAACCGGCTGTTGAAAATAAAGCCGAAGAATTTTAATTTTGAGCTCCAGGCGAAATTATGGAATGAAGTTGTTGCCGTCGTGTCTGCACTCAAGGAAAACGCAAGGGAGATGCATTTTGATGCACTAAGTGGAAGGCTATTCTATGAAGTCTCGGGTACTGATTACTGAATCGATTGCCCCGGCGCAAGCGCTGAAATAAAAAAAACTACTCCATTTATCAATTGCAGTAAAATCTGTCACCGCGAGATTTCTGTCCCACCTTGTCAATTGTTCGCTATGAGAATGCTAAGTTTCTTCTGAATAGAGAGATGTTGCTATAACACCTTTTCCGAAACCGCTGAATGGTGCAGCGGCACCTGTTAAGTAAAGACCTATAGCTAACTCCTCTCCATGCTCAGACTTATTTGAGAAGCACCTCCTCTCTAAATTGGAGGATATACTCAACACTACCGATGACCCTCAACTCTTCACTTGATGCCGGAGCTAAACCCATTAAGCGAGTACTATTTAACTTCACCTCGGCTTACAGAGTCGGAGAGGAAGCCTCTTCCTCCTTGCCCAGCGCTTTCTCCCATCCTTTTTCAACTATCAAACGCCAAAACCTCGGTCATCAAAGGCGTTAAACTCATCAAATACTCGGATGACTTGACTTTATGCCATGTCTGCTAGTCAAATGAGGATTCCAAAAGCTCGGGCAGGCATTTGACACTCCGGCAATCGCTTCACTCAATTATTTAGCCTCGAGCTCGAGATAAAAATTCGGTGGCGCTATTTTAAACCAGAGTGATCATGTTGATGCGGTAAATGCCGTCGCCTTTGTTTTTAAGTTCGCCGTTTCAGGGGACTGAAATCGTATAAAGACCTTTATCAACGCCTGTATAATTCCCCTCATTGCATATTGTTCCCCGTGGGTTTTCACTGACCTCAAATGTTCTGAGGCCCTGAAGACCTCAACGAAATAGGAAATAATAACTGCAGACTTCCAGAAAGCAAAATAGAACTCTGAAATATGACAGTTTAACGATCGCATCAATGAGACCCTTTTCATCCTCCACTTCCTGGAATAAGTCATTTGCTGGAGTTAAAAGGAATCGCCATTTTCCTGGATGCGCCAACTCGGCTGGTGTGCCACATGTTTTCTGCCCATTTCATCTGGCCAACCTCACACGTGATGACCTTGAAATGACCACACAGTGGAAGAAGTAATAAAAAATTTCCAACTTGTAGCTTTTACTACATGCCCTCGTGGTCTACCCAAAAAACGCGTGGATGTGTTAAGCGGCCTTTTTATTGCCCAAAGGTCGTGACCTCTGAAGGCAAACAGCAACGCCACTAGACGTGTAAACCACAGAACGAGTTTTGGCTTGAGATAAATATATGTTTAAAGATTTTCTGCCTAGCAACAAATGCATCAATTAAGCAACTTACAATAAAGCCCCCGCTGCATTAATTTCACAATTGTACATGAATTAATAATATGAGATACTTATATCTCGTTGTTGCACGAAGAGCAAATTCAAATAAAAATAGCAATTATAAGAAAATATTTTATTACTCTAACTCGGATATCTGTGGAATATTCTAAATCGGCGGCAGTCTTTGATGTCATTTTACTGAAATGCCGACGTATTTGTTTCGTAGTTTGGGCGCACATTATGGATAGGGCTGTTCAATGACCGTCATTGCGCGTTTGCAAAACTTTAAATACTTCGAGGGTTCAATTAACTTCGCAGTCCATTACATTTCTCCTGTTGGCAGATGGACCTACGTTTCCGGCCACCACGAGTCGAAGATAATATTCGCTTTATTAAGGCGACAGAACGTTGCGAACGTTCGACAACTGTTGTCGCCTGCGAATCTCTAGAGATGACTGACGCCATCAACGCTGCAATCAGAAATTGGCCTCCATCTGCTTCGACCCGGGCTCCAATCGCAGAGCGTCGACAGCTCCTGGGTTTCTTCCATGCGTTTCTTCTTCTGGTAGAAGATGGTCGCACAAAGCAGTCACATTTCCTAGGTTATTGGAATTATTCAATTGCGTAGTATGATCACCGCAAATAACGAATTCCAATCACCGGGTTAACACAAAGCGACTATTATGTGGTTAAAGGTTGTTTGCTTCTTATTGTGCGGTGGCCGCTAATCCAGGAACCTTTTGAAATTGATTCATGTGGGTCTTCCTAACCTACCGCTTACCAACCAAAAGGTCACTTGGTGGCATTATTCAGCACGCAATCCCATTTCTCCATGTGTATCTTCCTGAGAAATTAAACAAAAACCTTAAGACAACAAACAGTATGGATAAGTACTAGGCATGTTTACTAAGTCGGCTTGATTAAGTTGTGACAGTGGAAATAAGAAATTGAAAACTCCTTGATTGCGGGATAACCCTCTCCGAGATTGCGTTTTATTGCTGCAAGGGGAATACAGTGACCCCATTTTCGGTGACAAGGTCGATAACCGAATACATATTCTTGTTTGAATCTATGCAAAATTCCTCCATTGGTCTGAATTTAATAATGGTTTAGCATTATTTATTTTTTTATGGCAGTCCAATATCCTCAGAAATCAACTGCCGTCTAAATTTTGGGAGTCGTCGGTCAAATCTTACGATGGGAAAATATTCCTTTTACAGGTTCAGGAGTAATTTATGACAGCAATATTTCACGGACGTTAACCTAGTGGGGTTTCAGAGACCTTGTTTGCCACTCTTATAACTTTGGCGTTTTTGCACAGTCGATAACGTCCCGCAAGGCAGCAGGTCAGTGCAATGGAATCGAGACCGCCTTCATGGCCCTTGGACCTTCCTGCTATGGATCTCTTCCACCCAGTCGGCCGGGGTTTTCCGTGTCTTTTTCACCGGGAGATTTACTTCCTAACAACTACACGCTCCGTATTTGGCCCGCCTGTCGAGCGGTTGACCGCCGACGTGTAGTCGCTGCCTCGGACAGGTCAACTTGGAGCCAAAGGTGCGAATTGGGTGTTCGGTTGAGACCAAGGTCCGGGGAGTAACCGGAACCATGAAAGACCCCTCAAATAACCCACCGACGGCATGCCCGATGGTCTAGCGGTTAGCAGCCTCACTCTGTTGGCGAGAGACGCGGGACCGATTCCCAGGTCCGGTCCGCCCGGATTGCACTGGGGAGGCCGTCGCCTGTACACATATTATTGGCTTATCCTCCAGAAGGAGATAGCCGCCAAATTAGGATGGCCGACGCATTCAGACATTTGTTTCGATGCAAAGGTCGTAAAGCAGCCAGTTGGCTCTAATTTCGAGGTACGGAACACTTTAGGGTATCCCATCTCGCCGCGTCTGGTACAACGGGTTGATAATGCTATTCACAGTTTAGCTCCGTTAATTTATTAAAACAATAGCCATTGTTTAAATCAAATATCCTTCACAAGACGTCTATTTTTATTTACGGTGTCTGAAAAATGAAATGCCAGCGTGTCATTATAGGGGATGAATCACGCACGCCTGTCTCAACAACACCAACGGCTAAGTAAGAAACAAACTCACACAATGACAGGAGTGCTCAAGCCGTCAGAAGCAGAATGACACAAACGAGACGACGCTCAACTGTCACACGACTTTTGGAATTCAGACGTTTCTCAGTTGAAAATAATAATCAGTTTGTGGAAATATTAGTGCTGTCGTCATTTTCTGACGCCTGTCCTGACAAGATGAAAATCACGTTGAACCCTTGGCATGATTTAGAAACTATCAAACGACCAATTAAACATGGCGCTGGAATAAACACTGCCACCGAATTGGTCATTATTAAGTGACGGGTGAATGGCTTCGAGCAAAGAACACCGCTACCGTAAAGAATGTAATATTTCCTTTCGCTTACATGGTTTTAAAAATAGCGCACTGAAACTTTTGGTGCTTGTGACCTCAGTTTAGCGCTGACAATTTTTATTTTAAAAGAAACAATTTCCTTGACCAGATATGTAAAGTTTAAAGTAATGAACACCCGTCAAGACCTCGTTAAATGGTAGTCCTGTGCCATTTGAAAAAAACAATTCCCGTAATACATATTTTCTTGGTTGATTTTCCCAATTCTTAACAGATAGTCACGTGAAATGTTTTTTGTTTTTAAAATAAAATTACCGGTGTTTTCGCTATAGAGCATGCAGAAAGGTTGGCAGCGTTTGACCGGTGGTGGCATACCAAATCAATTGGGGTTTCCCACACAATGCGAACAATCATTGCGACCTCGTATTTGGTATTATATTATTTTAAATTCAATTTCTTTACAGCGTCTGTACATCTATTTACTTGGCTTCTCACACAGATTCCACATGCATACTGATTCTTTGACGTTTGGCAAGTTTTAACGAATTTTCCCGCTCTAATAACAGCTCTGGTATCGACAACACCAAACAAGCAAATTGGTCTCATGGTTTGGAGCTTGTTGGCAGCCTTGTAAAATGGAACGACTAAATGGACGCCATTGTCAGCATTGATTACCGTTAAATGTAATACTGGCTGCGTGCAAACACAGATTGCAGCAAGATGCGCGCCAATAGGATTAACCGGGACAGCCCAAACCCATGTCAGGCCGTGAAGTCGTGGCCGCGAACCCACCTAGACGACTCGCTGGGAAGATCCGAGTGGGGCTGGGACGCCATCTGTCCAAGATTCTTTATGAAGCCGGTTTATTCCCTAGTAGGAGATAGCCTCGCAATAACGATTTCAATTGAAAGCAAAAAAACACAACCAGACGCAAGCTCTCTATGGTGATAATAGACAGTGACGGAGAAAATCTAGGCTTTATTTAGTTGGGAAAAAATATACAAATAAGAATAGTCAGAACCCCGATTCGTCCAACAGGGCGTTCGCCAGCAGCCACTGTTCCTCGGCCTCCTCTGCTGCATTCTGCAAGAAGGCGTCACAGCTGTCGTCCGGCGGGGTTCCATCCGGCGGGGTTCCTTCTGGCGAGGCGCAAACCACTATTCGGCTATTCGGGTCGCAAGGCACATCCGAAAGAGCTTCGCGAGAGGTTGCGGCAGAGGTGGCACTACGGAGGTCATCCCCAAGTGATGCTGTTTCCGGTGACGCGGCGACCAGAATCCTGTCCCGCCACCGCCGCCGCCGCTGCTGCTGCAAAGAAGGCTTGGCGGGGGGGGCCTCGTCGAAGGGAGGCGCCGAAGGGAAGAGGGGCGAAAGACGAGGCTTCCGTTGGAGGTCGGCCGCTCGAGCACGACCAATGGGAGCGGGCGTGGTGACTAGACATTTCCAAGACGGCAAATTGTCTTCCTTTTTGGCAGCAGTCTGCTATGGTGCAACAGAGGTGTATAACAGGAATCTGTAAAAAGCTTCTTCTAAAAAAACAAACAAACAAAAAAATTGATATCAACTCACGCAAACATCTCGTTGCTTTGTTGGATTGGTATCGGGATCTTCTAGGTCTTCTTGTAGCAGTTCTGGGGGAATTTCTTCGGTGAATTCATCAACTTGTAGGTTCGGGAAGATTAACTAACAAATGGAAAAATGATTCATGAAGTGTACTTTCGTTGCATAAATGTGCTACACCGAATTATATGTAGGTAGAGTAGGCCTCACAGTCTGTTTTAACGTTTTCCTCAAAACGTCTACCCAAAATACCACAGCGGAACAGCGGAACATTCAGGAGCAGCTGATCCGTGTGGCCAAACAATCTGTCTGAAACACGGGCTAACGACAACAACAAAATTTGGGAGCAGAATGGAAAATGTCCCGCCGATCATAATACTCACTGCTGGGGGTATAGAAGGGGGGGGAATTCTTGCAACTGCGCCATCATCATAACCATCAGCTGTCCCCTTCTTGGTTAAGAATTGGTCAATTGTTTTTGTTATTAGACTGTCCTTTGACGAAGCCTGCAAATGGAACAGAAAATAATCCACCATAAGTGAATACCAATGTAATAAATAATCGGCGAAAAGGTGGTCCACTGAGCACACCAAACATCGACTGACTGGCTGGCTGACGTGAAGACTCACCTCAAGACGCTGGAGGCCCCTGTCGCTGTCGTCGAATGATTCTCTATTCAACCCTGCCTTGGAGAGAACCTCGAGCTTGCTCTTCACGAGCGGCCTAGAAGAAGAAGAAGAAGAAGAAGAAGAAGAAGAAGAAGAAGAAGAAGAAGCGGGGATTAAGAGAAAAATGGAGGTCATCACTGTCGGCGCCTGGTAATAAGACATGCGGAAAGAAAAAATCTGATTCCATGGGTGTCTACAAGCGACGATCGATGGACGCCGGCAGCGGCCACATCCCGATAATCCGCCTGACAAATCCATCGATGGGTGAATGCCTTCAGGTGAATCCCGTCGAACTGGGATCCAAGAAGGCGGTTTCTGCCAACACACAGATACCCAATACGCTGAAGGGTGCACTTTATTGTAGTGTACACCTCTAATGAGTGTCCGGGCGGAGGAATTAGTTGTGAGAGAGAGAGAGAGAGAGCTCACCATATTTGGTCGTCGGCTGTGTTTTCAGCCAGAAGGTACTGGATGCAGACGGAGTCCTGTTGCCCGATGCGATAGGCCCGATCCTCTGCCTGCAACAGCACACCCGGGTTCCAGAAGAGCTCTGCGAACACCACCAAGCACGCCGCGGTCAGGTTGAGGCCTGTGCGAAACAACGAGACGAAAAGATGCGAACAACGACAATGTCAGTGGTTCCGCAAGCGAAGCACGCTAGTGGTTAGAAGCTAATCATTTTCCAAAATGGCTCCCCGGCGGAGAGTTTCATACAGTTTCGGCGGGGGGGGGGAGGTGATTGATCCGTTTCAGGCCATAAGCACCGCCCGCC
Organism: Proteocephalus fallax; assembly: GCA_028672205.1. NCBI lineage: Eukaryota > Metazoa > Platyhelminthes > Cestoda > Proteocephalidea > Proteocephalidae > Proteocephalus > Proteocephalus fallax. The sequence goes on from JAPUBX010000611.1 coordinate 181,895, forward strand.
CAGCTGGGAAGCGAAACATATACGGTCTCACTGGAGATGGCAGGCGATTTTGGACCGGCACGAGGCACACACGGATGGGGGGGGGTTAAATCGATACAGGCTTGTCCGAGATGATAACGGAAGCTCTAGACACCCGACCAAATTTGTGCTGGAATTTATCATACACCACCTGGACAACCCCGAGAACGATGATTCTCCCCAGTAAATTTTCCAATCGGGCATAATAATAATAATAACCGTAATAATCAACACGGAGCAAAAATGGGAGGCCCACCATGGCGAGTTGTTAACAGAATAAAAACAGCTGATTCACCTGTGCCTGCCGCTGTAATGGACAGAAGGGCAACTCGGCAACTCTGCTCTGTCTGAAAACGATCGCAGAGGACTTTGCGTTGGTCGGAGGGAACTTTACCGTCGATCCGCATGTACCCAACACCCTAAAAATATGAAGAAACCCAAAGGTGGCACCACAATTTGGCAGGGGCATTTAATGGCTGCCACACCTGTTACCACCCGAATGGCCAACCTATCCCCTTAGACTTGCCTTCGACTCCAACAGGCCCGATAAGGTGTCGAGCATTTCAGCATGATGGGCAAAGAGAATGAATTTTCTGTCAGCCTCCAGCAGATCGGAGACGTATTGCCTGAAACCAAAATAATAATTAAAATGGGTCGGGGGGGGCGCCCTTGCCGCAGAAGAAGAAGAACCTGGCGAAACGTAAATGTGAGGAGGATGAGTCTTGGTGGGGTCAAGCCCACAAGGGGCAAACATGGGGGGAACATTTCGGGAATATTTTGAAACTCAAAACTGCGCTTAACATTTCGACGAAAAATTGGCCAGATGACAAGGTCCCTGCGGCCACGTATAATTCATATCAGGTAAAGCAAAGGTCAATCCGCGAGAAAACAAGGATTTAAGCAAGTTTTAACTGGCTTCAAAATGCAACCAAAACCCCCACGCCCTCCGAGGGCATTAAGATATAGTTGGTGCATTAGGGCGGTGGCATCTTATATTATTCCGCTGAGTTTTAGAGAGTTGACGGCCTGAACCGCCACGTTGATTAACAAACGTGATGTGATAGTCATAAAGGGGTTGGCGCAGTAAGGCCAGTCGGCCAATCGGGGAGTTTGAGGCATACGTCACTTAATCTATTTGATTTTGACACGACAAAATGTTGTCAGAAGGGGTGGGTGGGACAAGCGACGTGGTGGCCTTTTAACGCGGCGTGGCTGTCTGCACAGGTCAACTACACTTTGTCTTGATGCCCAAAGACGGTGATGACGTCAGATAATTGTTTTTGATTTAAATGGCCACTGGTGCAATCAATTAACTGTTTTGCGTTGTTGAATTCCCAGCTATTTTCGGAGTTGCCTACAAAGTATTCGAATTTTGAGATTAATACACTACTACTAACAATCGTTAGTAGAAGTTGTGTATTAACGCAGATTAATTAATCAGCGTTAACAAAGGGCCCTAAATTGGAAATAGATTTATAGAAGAGGTAATCACACCAGAGAACCACCCAGAACAAGCCCGAAAAATGAACATAGTAATTGAACTGGGAGGTCCCCTGTACACTATTTTTGATGGCAACCCAAAAAACGATGACAACAACAACATATGCAGGGTCCTTCAAGTTGGAGTCTCAAATTAAACAGAAAAAATTAAAAGTTAACACTCATTTTGGTACGCTCAATTGACAGATTGAAATCTTCTTGCAAGCTTTTCCTCACATCAGCGATAGTTTTAGCTGAACGGCAAAGGGACAATTGTGCACCAAAGGACTTGCATGCAGGGTAAATTTGCTACATATAATTTATGATTCATACATTTTAGACGGATAATGATTTTCCATTCAAAATGGTGTTAAATTTGAATAACAAAAAATCGAACTTGAAAGAGCGATGTTAGAGATTACGTAAACGCGTTGCTGGGAGTTAAGGCAACTTAAATTCTTACTCGACGGCCGGTAGCTTGATACGACTGGTCTCCATGAAGTAGCGAAGAAGTTCTCCGTGATTTTCCACGAGAGAAGTCGTCGTTTTTGTCGCCTCGTTTTGTTTCTGTCGGCGTTTGGAGTTGGCGGTTTTGATGAGACCTGGGTCGAGAAGCACCACCTGACGCCTTTTTGGCGGCAACTCGTCCAGAACGTCATTCTTCATGCGACTTAATAATAATAATTATTATTATTATGATATTCGCTTTATTAAAGTAACGAGGACCAAAACGTTCAGCAAACAAAATTGATTCACAATACCCCAACACGAATGCAGGAAAGGCAAATTAAACCCTCGAAGTGTATGTGGTTTGGCAATCGCGCAAAGACGGCCATTGAAAGGCAGTATCCATGACGTGCCACTTCACGACAAACAAAAGATGAAAGGGGTTAAATTAAATGGAATACGTTGGACGTGTGGGTGTTCCCGAGACCAGGCCGAGCCGGGCCGGGGGCATACAACAAGCCGGACGGAAAGGCGTGCGTCTCTAATCCGAATTCATCGGCTATGCATGAGCCCCCCCCCGTGGAGGCACTGCTGAGGCCACCAGCAAAAGAATACTCCCAATAACCCCCTCTTGGGAGCATCCACAAAGCCGGCTCATCCACTGGGGGGAGGAAAAGGGCGCCGAATTACAGCAAGAAACGGCGACTTCCGTGCTCCTTCGTGCGGTCATATTCGTCGGCAACGCATCCAGCATTGTTCGTGAGTCCTCATCGTTTGCGTGGATGGTTCTGTTCGGACCTTTGGCTCAAAATAGACCAGTACGCGGCAGTGGCTTGCCGAGACGGAAACCCCCGGCGGACTAAACGGAGGAAGACCAACGGCCAGAAAGGCGGTTCTTATTCCGTCGAGAACATCCCTGCTGCTGCTGCTGCTGCTGCCTTGCGGGACGCACTCGACTAGGTAGAGCCGCTAGCTAGAGTCGCCCCACGACAAAGCAGCTGCGTGACGCTGGGGACGCCACTTGTACCAAATACCCAATAAACGTCAGTTAGAGAGAAGAGGATCACTCCTGAAAATATCCCCCATCGCAGTATATGCCCTGGAAATGGTAGTCTAGGCTACAATGGAAGACGCTTTCTACGGCAAACTACACAAGCTACTCGTCGTGTGGGAATTTGATACGCACATTGGTGCTTCAAACCAGCACACGCGGCATATTCTTGGGAAGTACGGCCTGCAACAACGATTTGAGCACATGCATCCTCTATTGAAGACTGCTGATCCTATCGGGGAACACGTTGACGTGAAGAGAATATATTCGCGCGCGCGTCAAGATTCACATTACTATCGGTGCTGAGGTCCTCTCTGAAACTATTTATTTCGAACCCAATCGAAGAGGAACACGTGGACTATCGTTGACCTCAATCAACACGTTGGGGAAGCGAAGACAAGACATGAACTCTCCACCAATTAGTGGAACACTACAATGAGTTGCCGGTGCTGCATAAGAATTGATATTTCCTTGTGCATTGCGAAGGATTCGAAGTGCTGGGGTCAGTAGTCAAGGCTGACATCCTTCTCATGAGGTGTTCAACATGGGTCAACGTGCAATAGTGGAGAGGTCAAGTGACCCCGGTTTTATCCATTTTTCTGACCTGGAATTCGTAGACGACGACATCGTTGTGCTAAGAAATACCCTCTCCAGTTTTCAACAGAATACACCTCTTTGCAAAGGCACTGGGGCTAAAGATCAGCTAATGTTGTTCTTTTCGAGGATAAAAAATTGCCATTAGCTCACCGAATCATGATAGTTTCCTCCAAGATTATTTGCAATTCCTGCATGTTCGAACAGCCGCTGTAATCCCAGCCCCAGGGATTTTCCTTGGCAGCACAGTAACGAAGGCCGAACTCGTGGAAACCACCCCGAAAGAGCTCCGGTCGAACGGCGCAAATCTGGGAGTAGAGTTCAATAGGTCTCGATAACGCCGGAGTACCCGATAACAGGATGACACGACGTGCAGCCTGTTGAAATGCAGGAAAAGAATTAGTTGCCTGTAACCATTGGGATCAAACTTTACTTACAAGACTCGGCGTCGAGACACAGATAATCACCATTTTATATACAGCTCGATTTACAGTAAATCCAATAAATGAATTAAATTTGCGCGGACATCTCCTACTTCTGATTTCATGGGTGTTGCTAAGACGATTGTCGGAATATTTGTACCGGTGACGACGTCGACAGTGTCACTCGTAGTGGCCTCACGTGGGGGTCGAACCAAGGCCAATAACCAACAGAGCGAGGATGCTCAGCGCTACACCAACGGGCCACTCAAAAGCCGTAAGATTTAGTGGCAGCAGTATTTCGGTTATAGCTATCAAATCTTAGCGGCTTGCCAAGGTCATGATAAATTTAAAACCGTGGATTCAAAAAGTTTAAAATAAAAGGCGAACCTTTAGAATGGGTAAAGCGGCTTTGGTTCTTTGGGTTCGTAGATTTTTCAAAAAGTGTGATTCGTCCTAGATTATGAAAAATCACAATTGACACTCCTAAACAAATAATTCGATGCAAAATCACGCAATTCGATTAGCAAAACTCACCATAATCACAACACCAAATGGTGGCATTTGCCCCAACTTTGATGCACACCTAGAAAGTAGGTCATAGCTAAATATGGTTATTGGTCTTCTAGTAGTGGCGGCGGAGTCTAGACAACCGCCCGACGTGAAGGCCTTGACGTTGGGAACCATGTCAATGTCAGCTCGGGTGAGTTGTAGGCAGGCACCGAGCCACCGAATGATCTGTTCGCGCCAATTAAATCGCACAGAGGAGGGTGTAACAATGAGCAGGGGCCATTCGGCCCGAAAAGCCGCCGCGATCGACAGCCCCTGGATGGTCTTGCCCAGGCCCATGTCATCGGCAAGAAGGACACGACCGTGGCGCTGCAGTGCCCGCCTAAATTGGGGAGAAATGTGGGGTAGGGGAGACATTTTTCCACAAACAATGCTACTATGGCAAATGCATATAGTTCGGTTTTGTACCTAACACCCTCGCGTTGAAAAGCCAGGAGAGAATCGACGAGGATTTTTGGCAACTTTTCCTCAATTGGTGGGAAATGTTCAGTTTCCAGAAGAGCGCCGCCGTCAATTTTATGCTTGAAAATCTTGGAGGAAAGAAAGACCTTACAATTTCAAAGATGTGCATACCGATACAACAGCGCTGGATAGACCGGTAAGACAAATATCGCCTATAAGTGCTGCCTGTTTTACTTAAGGAGATATTAGCAATCATAATGCTGGAAAATTACAAAATTGTCGATAATCTGACAGTTGGAATTGCCATTGCCTCTTGGAATGATCTAAAAATTAAAAGAATAATACGATGACCTTTATATCAAGTAGCTCGGTGGTTGCACCAACAAGTTGCTTACCATATACACGTGAAGGAATGGCCTTGAAGACATTCATAAGTCCTCCGTGGTAACCAGCCTCGACTCTGAAGTGATCCTTGTCCACCAAAGTACAAGTGACCTTCGTTTTGGGTCGATCGAGTCTAGGTTTCTTGGCGGAGGGCATCGCTATGACACTAGGCGGTAACGGCGCTGATGCACACTTTGGGGCTACTGGGCCTCTAGCGGAAGTGATAAAGTTTTCCGTTGCATAACTAGTGTACTCTACCCAGACATTTTTACGTGGCTTTCGCATTTCTGCACGTTTTATATGCTATTAAAATTGGGAATGGTTATTCAACTTTGTTTTAAAAAAAAGGTATAATCAAAAATAACCTTTAACGAACTAAGAATGGTGTCAAGGTTTTGTTCGATAACTGAAGTAAATCTAGCAAATGCGTCGGTACTGCGATGACCATTACCTTTGGGGATGTGGATTATATGGTCTGAACATAGACTGGCGATTGCGTCGATTCAACGCCTCAAGTCGCTTTTGGTCGATTCTAAGACGTTCAAGATCTGAAAGTCCACTCATACCTGGGAATTTCAAAGTAGCTAGTAGTGATTATCAATGCTAAGCGTATTTTAACAACCAAGACCCAAAAACATTGATTGAAGCGAAATAGTATATTTTTTAATTGTACACAAGCGAATGTAGCATAGCTCCAAGTCCCTGTGTGATATTTTTACCCATAAGGTCGTCAACATTTTCTTCCAAATGACGTTTGGGGTCCTGAAAAGAGCACTTAGAGAAAGGTGATTGAGAGACCTACCATTTTGCCGACATTCTTGATAGCCAATTGCTCTGGCGTCATCTTCTCTTCGTCTTCCAAAGACTAAAGCGATCAGTCATTTTAATTTGTCACATACTCTGTTATAGGCTTTGACAAGGTCCAAGACATGAAGAAGCGTCTTGTGGTTCGCATTGAAATGCGTGGGATAATCTGCTAACGTTAATCCATCCTGCCACGTACGCTTATCGAGATTCATCAGCATCTACTTATTCGTATAAATTTAAGCTATGTTTTACCGTCTGCTCTCTCTTATTCTTGCGGTAGTTGATGGGCAATGAATAATAATGTCTATTAAGTCCGTGAATGAGTGCCTGGATTGACGGCTTGTTCAAATGACCAAGATTAGATGTGGTTTGGCGGGGCTCTTGATTTGCAATCACCAGATTCGGGTTGATCAAACGAAATGCATCAATTACAACCTACTTATTTAAAATAAAAGTAGTCCTTACCTTTCCTTTGACGCTCTGAATTGGATCAACAACAACAGCTATGGCCCTATCCGAAAGCGCCTCAAAGCTCTGTTGTGTGTTCATGTCAACACCAGAGAGCCAACAACCAAATCCAGGATGCGAATGATACCACCCAACGACCATTTCGGGTCTAAATATATCAGTGGATCATACTTTTCGGATTACCGCCCGGTTTGCTTCAACATGTCGATCATTCTTGCTTGAAAAACCGGGTCAACGGCCTCAACGCTCACACCAGTGCCCGATTGGGGCATTGCGAAAACGTCGACGACAGTAACCGTATAATCATCAACAAATTCACCAAGCATCAAACCCATAACCTCCATAGGGACACCAGCGCGGCCGTGTTTAAGCATTTTCAGCAGTGCTAGGGAACTTATATACACTTGTTCTGCAGTGTCAGGAACAGGGCCATCAGTCGGTTGTGCACTAGGCTGGCCAAAAGAAAAACCTTCCGCGCCGAGACGTAACAATCTGTCCATAAGATTAGAACACGCAAATGTTATTAAGTATAAATATCAAAGTCGCGCAAATTATAGACATCGTTTTAACAAATATCGAAATGCGTGATAGCATTATTTATGGAATTTAATATGAATAAATCGTGAATACTTTATATTATGTATTTTAATAAATTATATTAATCAATATTGTTGTCTATATGATGGTAGATGGGTATTCCAAAATTATAAAAAAAAGAATTAAACCATGTCCAATGTTGCCTAACACACCCCTTTAATGATAAAGGGTGAACAAATTGTTTGAAAATCCTACACTAATCAGTCCAGCGTCTTGGTTGTACATCTGCAGTGACCCTAAAAAACCCCTTTTTGTTATAAGACACACGATCCTATTGGTTTGCGTTCTCATTCGTAATTCTTTTTAGACGCGTGTGTCATAAAAAGGCTATGTGGTTTTAGGTATCGTTGAACAAAGAACCCCGATAGATCTGGGACCATCTTTCTAAACTATTTGCCGTTTTCAGATTCCGCGGCTATGACCAGAATAGCACAACTGATCAATACGATCCCAATTAGAAAAATATATATGGCCGACAATAATAATAATATAATAATAATAATTGTAGTGGCTTTATTGAGGTCACGAGGACCAAAACTTTCAGCATTAAAAAAAGGCAGGATAACAAATATTAGATGCGAAAATTGTCTTGTAGTTCCTGTCTAACCTGGCCTGGTGAGACTAAAAATCGGGACAAATAGGGAATGACCGAATTGCGATATGCCGCCGTTCTTGTTGGAATTGACCGGTATAGACGGCGCATTGGTCGAAGAGATTTACATTCCGATAAACTGGAATAGAGGGGATGGGAGGGGTCATTTAAAATTCGGGCAGCGATTAATGAGCAGTTATTGAAGTGGCGTTCAACGATGATTTCTTTGATAGAGAGAATAGGCAGACCGCTAGAAAACGAGATTATTTTAAAAATTCTATGAAGGGTAACAAAGTCAGAGCATTTAAGGCCGGGGAAAATTACTGGGTAACAATATACAATCAGGGGAATTATACAGGCATGCACGAAGGTTTTTATATGGCTCGAGCTCAAACCAAGTCTCCTGAATCGGCGAACAAGGAAGCAAAGACGGCGACTTTTACCAAAGACAACATCGACATGATCACTCCACGATAACCGACTGTTAAAAATTACCCCGAGATACTTCGATTTTGGGCTCGAAGCGAAGTTATGTAGTGAAGAAATTTCGGGGGTGTGGGCAGCGGCAGCGGCTGTCAGGGAAAATGTGATATGGATGCATTTTGATGCATTCAGAAAAAGATCATTCTCGGAAGACCACTCAAGTACCTCAGTGACTGCCTCCCCGAGCTGTTGAGAATCGCCTTGCGTCTTGCATGGATGGCATAAAGTCAGGTCATCCGCGTATTTTATTAGTGTCACGTCGTTAGGGGAACGAAGGCTGGACGTGTAATAGTTGAAGAGGAAGGGAGATAGCACTGCGCCTTGTAGTACACCGCAGTTATTTGGCAAGGAGGTGGAGGCTTCATTTCGGACTCTGACGTGTTGACGTCGATTAGAAAAATAGTTTTGGAGCCAATTAATCAACCATCCTTCGACGCCATCTTCACCTAGTTGAGAGAGGATGCGGGAGCGGGAGATATTGTTGAAAGCAGAGGAGAAGTCCAAGAAAACTCCCTTCACGGCTTTCGCTCCGGCATCAAGTGAAGAGTGGAGTGTGTGCGATAACGTAGCCACGGCGTCCAGAGTGCTTCGATTTGATTTATAAGCAAACTGAAGAGGGTCATCTGCAGCTTCAAGCGTGTCATCTAATTTAGAGAGGAGGTGCTTCTCAATCACTTTTAACCACACAGATGAGTTTGCGATAGGTCTGTACTTCACAGGTCCGGCGGAACCATTGGTCGGTTTCGGAATCGGTGTTATAGCGACGTCTTTCCATTCCGAAGGAAAGGAACATTCCCCTAACGAATGATTCACAAGCTGGGTCACAATTGGAGAAATCTCGCGGTGACCGATTTTAAGAATCGCGGGGGCGACCCTGTCGGGACCAGCCGCGGTGGAGTTCTTGAGGCCAGCCAAAATTTTGGAGATAGAGGATTCGTGAGCGGGCAGGAAAGCGCTGGGATTAAGAGATCTAACCAGAGGTACCGCGGAATGGTCAGCGGATTTGAAGATAAAGCCATCGTTCAGAGCATCAAGGTCTAGGGCACCACTTTGTAGATATGGGCGGCGGGTTCCTGTCAATCTGTTAAGATTTTTCCAGAGGTCACCGGGTTTTGATGTTCTGAACAGCTCATCAAAAAAAATATTTTGTTAAGGCGATTTACCACAGCTGTGATCTGTATCGAAATTGGTTTAATTTCTCGATACCTCCCCTGTCGACAAAGTCGTTCCTTTTTTCGCCTCAGTCGTTTCAGAAATGGAGAAGATATGACACGGGGGTGAGGGATAGTTCTGTGAGTTGACAATGCGTATCGTACAAAAATCGGAGATAACTATTGATATTGTCGATCTCTTTATCGAAGTCGGAATCCTCGAAAACTTTGAAATCGGTTGTGGCAACGACATCTCTTAAATTGCACCGGTTCTGGAGGCAGTGAGAGCGGATACGATTTTTTTAAGGTTTGGGACAACGTTGATGGTTTTTTATCCTTGCCATATATTTTCGGTAGACCAACAACGATGCAGTGGTCCGACTGAGCTAAAGGTGCACGTTTTCGACATGCATACAGAGAAGAATCGGACACAAATATGTGGTCAAGAAGATTCCCTTCGCGTGTTGGAAAATTGACTATGGTATTTAGACCAAGTGTAAGAAGAGGGCTAATTGGCGCAGAATTGAAATCACCACACAGTAAAATGAAAGAATCATCCATAATTGAAGAAATAAAAGGTATAAGCGAATCATAGAACTTAGATATGTCTGTTCTGGTAGAAGATGGGGGATATACAAGTTAAAGACTGTCACAGACTTGCAGTTTTGAAGAGACCTTGGATGGCACATAACCCCAACACATTCAATAGCACTAGCTGCATAGCAGAAAACCTTTTTGTTCGATTTTGACCAGCTGAGATTGATGCAACTCGCGACACCACCACCCTTGGATTTAACGCCGACCACTCTGTCTTGACGAAAGCATTCGAAATTCTCTGGCATAAATATGTGATCCAGATTGATGTCCCGAAGAAAGGTTTCTTGCAGACAGACCACGCCGACAGGTTTAAACAGAGCAGTTGTTAGCAGAGAGTGAAAATCGTCAACTTTGTTGAGAATTGAACGCACATTAAAGGACGCAAGAGCTGGAAGTGATGTATTTGCGGGATAGCGACTGCGAACAGCATTAAGCCAACCAGCTCGATGCTGCCGCTTGGTCTGAGTGAGTGGTAGTTGTGGGAGTGCAGTAGATGTAGGCACAAAACCGCTGTTCTCATGCGGTCGGTCGATTAAAGCCGCATTATGAATGCGAGAAGCATATTGATTAAACGATGTCTTTTTATAAAATACCCTGTTAGACAGCGATTTGCACTTTAGAAGGGACTCAGATAGACTTGCGTCAACAATTAAGTGTTTGCGGTATTCAGTGAGTTGTTTTCGCGAATATTTTCGTATGATCAAGGGTAAATCCATGAAATTGATGAGTTTAAACAGAGAAATTTTTTTGTTGCTAAATGTAGTAAAAAGATCGATGAAGATGTTTTGACAGAACAATTTTCTATAATGAAGCAAAATAATTTCTTTTTGATGATGGAGGCCGTCAACGGCCCCGCACCAAGAAAACAAACGATATATTAAGCAGATTGAAAGATTCGAAGTTGTTAGAAGTATTGTTAGTTATTGATTCTAATGAGGAATATACAAGACTGGTGATGCAAAATAGAGGCTCCGGAAATAGGAGCGTACTAAAAGTAACTGGAACCTTTTCATGCACCAGCATCATGGGTAGCGATAGGTAACTTTTAATGCTGAAAGTACAGATCCTCGTGACCTTGATAAACCGAATAATATTATTTATTATTATTATTTATGTATTTTAATACATATTTGGATTAATTAATACATTTTAAGAACATGGCGTTGTCGGGTGACGTGATTTGGCATCTTATTATGGCTCATGTCCTGCATAATGTGTTCTAAGGGGTAGAATGTTAAAACCAACAAGCATAACGTTGTAACTGATGCACAAATGTAATGAATACGCATGGATCTAACTGCTTGTATGTTCCTAGTTGTCTTCATGCTCTTCTTCTTCTTCTCTGGTATAGGTTGTAAGCAAATCACCAGCCAACTCCGGACTTATTCCCATTTCTCCAGCCCGTCTGTAGAAGGCCCGCGTACGAAGCAAACCGAGCTCATTTTCAATGAGAACAATATCTCGAAAAAGGCTAAGAATGGTAAGCAGCTTCTCTTGCGCCCGCGGCGATACGATGTCCGGGGTTAACGGCACAATTGTCACGGTACCCTGCAACGAAGTACACCACGCCTTGTAATTTCTTCGTGTTTTGTGAAAAACGAATTGACGTAATTATCAGAATCTATGTTGCCGCAACTTACTGGAGGTAAATCGGTATGCGGAGCCGGTTCTGGTAGAGCATATATATAACTCCTTTGCATGCAGATTAAGGTTATCATCATAATTAATGCATAAAATGACAAATAAATGCCAAAAATGCTTTTCTGAAGAAGGAAATTTGGGTTTTTAGGGTTCTTCTTCATATCCTTCGTCTTGAATGTAACCGGAAGGAAATCTAAAATTAATAAATAACATAAAGGCAAATTGAAATTGCGGGTCGTCTGATGCACATTGAATTCGGATGATTAAAAAAAAGCGGTGAGATTAGCGAGCGTGACAGAGTGTGTGTGTGTGTGCTGATTTCAAAGCTCGAACGAAAATTGACGCCTATAGCACGCTACTCTTTTTAGTCTACGTAAATCTTTCTTACCTATTTTAATTTCTTATTTTGTGTTTCAAATTGCACCAAATATATTGATTATTTATTATATCACAACGTTTGTGTCACTTTGGGGTTTCTAAAACCATGTAACCTCACCAATCGAACAGCACCGAATACAGCAAGACGCAATTTATTAAAAAGATGATGAACGGTTGGATTATGATCAAGTGAGGTCGTCGGGATATCGTTTCGCTCTAACAAATGGTTTTATAATAATCATTCTTAAATTTAATATTAGTCTCTGTGGAGCTTTCTGATTTTGCCTCTTTTTACTTTAGCAGGACTCGAGAACAGAAAAGAAACGCACCTCGTATTGCTATTGCACTTGTGTTGATTGTCAACTCCCAGGAGCAATTGTTTAGTGAACATTTTGTATTGTATTGAGAGTAGAATACAGTATCCAAATCAATAAAATCGTTTGTTATGTTCAGACCGAATGGAAAGGTCTTCTCGCAGGTAGCGTATGGAACTATTGATAGGAAGTCCTTTTTTTCCCCGGAGTCCAGCACTTCTGGGGAGTAGATGCTGACATAGCGATTTTCCCGGCTTTCGATGTGGATGGTGACACTCGAAGACTTTTCAATGTTTACCACTGGAGAAATCTTGAACTTGCGCATCTTCCAAAACCTTGGTGGATCATGACGCTTACACCAAAACACGATGTCCTCTGTGCAATAAAGGTTGTCCACCCTCCATTTGGTGGGAATATTATCAAGAATTTTACGTTTATCTCCAGCCCAAGCCTCACACGAAAACGTTCCATCACAATTCTTGCCTGAACAAATGGTAGTGGTAATGGATTGGGTTTCACGCGGGTCGTACACGTCCTTCATTATCGAATGGTGAATCCTGTAATCCCAGTCTACAGAAGGATGGACACAACATTAAACCTGCTCTGATGTGCTGCATATATTAAAAACAGCCGGGGCTAAAATGATATCCTAGTGGCATTGCTCTTCTTGTTGTTGATTCAAGTCGACAATAGCGGACGGCTAGTGGATTTAATAGGATCGTATCTTATTTGCCTTTGTGTAAGTGTGTGTGTTGTATTCAGGGGGCATTTGATTTATTGAGTTAAAGAGTTTAATAATACCAGCACCTTTTTTATATAACAGATTTTGGGAGCTTTATCCGTTGATTCATTCTCATATCATACAGAAGGGACAAAATTATCTGAAACCTTGGTATGTTTATCAAAAGCAAATTATAATCTCTTATATGAATAAAAAAGCGAATCATTCAAATCTCCTAAAGTGCTGGCCATTTGGGCACAACTTAGCAGTCGACTTTGAGGGTTGGGTTGGAATCAAAACTCCACTCTCCTGGGAGGGCCAATCTGTGCCTGAAAAAATACTCCAAGTGATATTTATCCAATGGCATGCCGGATAATGGTCACTTTGGCCGTCACTAACTCCCGTGATGTGTCTACGGCACTGTCTTCGTAACTCCGTATCGATTAAACCCGATTAAATGCTTTCCTGAAATACTCTACCTTGTGGTGAAAAGTAAAAACGCGCCACTTAACCACAGGTATGCATGTCCAGCTGTAGTGACCTTAAATGGTGTGTTTATTTATTCAAGACGCATGACATCCATTGGACTGGCACCCCATTGGCCAACTCACACCACACCGGATTCGGTGACCTTAACGTGGATAAATTAAGACAACATCGACGACACTTGGCCGGCCGCGACTTTTGACCACGACACGCCCCACGTGTGTCCAGGCAGGACTCGCCTGCAGCGGGCGCTAAGCATCGGGCCTTGTCGGCGTTTTCGGCCCAGGTCGGGCCCTCACTATTGTTTGAATAATAAACAATATTATTCATTCCCGACCTTCGTCTTTGGCCATCGTGCCATTCTGATTTTTGGGCCACGAAGTCTTCGAATTACCATACAACTACGAAACGACCGAAGAGCTGAGAAATTGGGATGGAAAACGCGTTGCCGGGATGAGCTAGGAAATAAAAATCTTATAAATTAATTTAATTATGATGACACTTCATTTTCGTTCTGTTTTCAATATTACCTCGCCTACAGCCTTTGTACAGATATGGTTTTGCGACCTACATGTCCGAAAATGTTTACAGGGGAAAGAAGTAATGTCACAACACCGTAAAATCGTTACATAATTTGTGGTCTTGTTAAATACGTGAATGGTAGATCGGAACCACAGTGTACGAGAACTTAGAAAGGTTGGAGCTGGATAAACAAAATTTTCTATAATAATCATAGCATTCGCTTTATTACGGTCACGAGAACAAAAAGAAGATCAGGAATTCTTTGACACGAATAAGGGAACTAATATGGGGTTAAATGTGCAAGAATACAAATAAGACCATCACATTCTCGATAACGTTTGGCCGAGCGTAGTGGCGTGCGCTTGTAATCTAGCAACCTGGAGGCCGGGTGGCGGAAACTGTCTCGCGCGCGTTATGGACAAGGCCTTCTATGGCCGCCATTACCTCGTTGTTATTTCCTCCATTCCTGTTTAACATTAAAATGCTGAAAGTTCTGGTCTTTGTGACCTTAATAAAGCGTAAAAATTATTATTATTATTATAGACGAGTAAAGGCAGCTATTGAAAGAAAATATCCATAACGCGCGACAAATAAAAAAACGCTCAAATGTTTGTCATTTTGGCAACATCGGCCCAAGACGTTCACGATAGTTGTCCATAACACGACGAACTATCTCATGTGGAATTCAGTTGTGCAATAGATTAAGGACGATGAGTATGAACCACCTATTTGCATGTATTAAGAATACATTTTCTCAGATGTTGTTTCACCGAAGTCGAAAAAGGGGCACTAACTCCTTGGGCACGGACGTGCCGCACGTGTCGTTGTTTGCCGTCGTCCTTTGCCATACAAAGGAAAGATCGGACGCTAAATTTGTTTAAACTGTTTCGACCAGTTTCGACCTGGTTTCGACGCCGCAATTGTCTTACAAACTGGGGGCGATTTACAGTTTGGTGAGCGTTTGGGGCAAAAATGAAAGAACGGTGTCAGTGTTGCCTTTTTCTTTTGCGAAGTTCTAATCTGCAAAAATTCGATTTTAGTAACTGCGTCTCTAAAATGTTACTGAGATACTATGTTGTGTATACTTGATTAGCCGTGAGTAAATTTAGCCATTCTTGGCAAGCTTCAAGAATCTCCAGTGGGGAAAGGCAATTCATTGGTCGCCATTTCTCGTTTGCAAAATTTATATATATCGTGGGTTAAATTTGTCGTTCTTGCAAATTTTCCTTGTTGTTATTTCTGTTATTCGTCTTAAATAAATCTGTCTTTTCTATGCATCATTTTCAATTCCTATAACATTTTTGTTGATTGTAAATTTAAATGTTGCAAGTTTTGGTGCTAGCGACCTGAATAAAGCGAATATTAGTAATCGTGTGCACTGAGCTCCGTCGAATATTTGACTCAAACGCAGAGAAACCAGGTAATGTAATTTGACTAGGAAAATCGATTTAAAATCAAATAATAGATAATTTCAGGCGAATTACAGATAGAAACAATTATTGTGTAATTCATTGTGCGCAGTCATAATAGCATAGAATAGCCTTAGAGGTAATTCTTGAAAAGGAGTCGAACGTACCTATATCAAGTGGGTCGATGGTGATTTTTTCGTAGCAGTCGCAAGTGCCGGTCAGAACATATCTGATCGTGAAGGTCTTCGCGCGATTTCTATTCTCGGGGACGTCATCGTTTCTGCAGGCCAACTTGAACGTTGTGGCTGATTCAAACGAACTTATTATATCCCTCCTATCAAGCAATTTAAGGTCTTGAATCTTATGTGTCCAGCCATGTAGATAATATGTTGTATGCTCCCAGTAGTGGCAAAACGAGCGAAAACCGTCCGGATTGGATTTGGTTGAAGGTTTAAAATAGGGTAGCCCGCTGCATTGACAGTCTACAAAACAATACAAAAATCATAATCTTCAGATCAGGTCACCCATGTAACTTCTTATTCTTCGGTATCCGAATTTCTGGTGATATTTAGGTTTATTTTTATGCACTTTTATCGAGAAGGACTCCCACGCAGCGAATTTCATTTACGATCTGCAAATTCTCTCGCGTTGCTGTCTTCCGACTCGCGTAGAATCGAAATGAGATTAGCGATAGCAAAAGATTTACCTCCCGCCGTTGATGCCTGGATCCATTCGATCGGTTCTTGTCCCTATTGTTCAAAGCTACATTTCTGAAATTATTCACCGACGGCACTCCTATCAGCCTCATATGCTGTGACGGAATTATTCTTTTGGGGTGATCCTTCAGGGTCTGGCACATCTAAGGGTGTCGGGGAGGAGACGCAAATCTTGTCGCGGTGTTGTCGTGCCTCATGGTAACTCCCCGTCCCCTGTCTCCTATTCACACTCAACTCTCGCACCTGTGCCTCCAAGTTGGCCTGCATGTGGCAGCGGCCAAATTTGGTGCGGGTAGTAGTTGTTGTGAAGTAAATCTCCCGGTGTAAACGACACAGAAAAGCCCGGCAAACAGGACGGAAGAGATCCATACCAAGAAGGCGGTCCCTATTCCATCGCACCCATCTCTGCTGCATTGTCTTCGCCTCTGCTTCTTAGTTCGCCGGTTCAGAAGACATGGCTTGATCTCTAGCCGTATAAAAACCTTTTTCCACGCCTGTATAATTCCCCGTATTGTATATTGTTCCTCAGTGATTATTCTGGCCCCAAATATTCCGATGTTTAACCCCCCAAGGGCTTTTAGTTTCACCCGAATAGGTTAAGCAGGCACTATAGTTTTCGCACTATTGCCTTGTTAATAATAATATTTTTTTATATGCAGAAAGCTTAAATCTTCGCGACCTTAATAATTCTTATTATTATTATCAACGATACATAAGAGCCACACGGTGAACTCGGGCTGGATAAATTCCAGATGCATCAGCATCATCAGTAGCCGGTTACCAACGCTACCGCCACCAACCACCATTGCCAAGGTCGAATGGTGAGAGGGGCTTCTGCGTTAGTCACTCCACCCGGTGTCCAGCGAAAATCGAGCGTGTTTTACAGAAATGCCGCGTTTTACACTTTAACCATCGTCAAAGCTGGTGGAAGTGACTGCTGCGTGAGTTAGTAGTATTATTATTTATATTATTAACTAAAGCAAACCGTGTTCAACCAGTTTAAAACGCCACTAATATTTGTGAACATATTTGAGGCTTCTGACGGGCGATAAATTTTAGAAGACAAAAAGACTCACCAAATAATTGCTCGTTTTCGCAGTTTCCTCTGTAGGTGGACCAGTATATTGGAATATATCCACACACGCGTGGATTTTTATCGAACTTTCGACCTGTAGAGAGCCTATATGATAGTCGAACACCCGGTATTGTCGGAGGTGCGCGCAGTTTTAAGCTGGGTAAACCTCCTGTGTTAATGGCAAATCCTTCGCCACTTGTGTCTATGTAACGAATTTCTCCATCTGCGTCTTGAATGTAGTTGAAAAACCATTTCTCGAAAGCATCAATCGCTCCCTTCCGTCCAGATGCGTTAACAACCCAACGAATAGTCGATTTTGGGCTTATATTGGGATTCATGGTCATTTCGAAATCTGCAATAAATAAACGTGTACGGTTTTTTTCGAAATCCAAATAGATGTATTGGATTGATGTCGTTGGAATCTGGGCAAAACATGGCGTGTTATTGTTAAGGCCTTTCAATGGCCGCCATTACGTGTTTGCCAAACTTTGTGTACTTCGAGGGTTTAATTTGCCTTTCTTGCCAATTTACCTCGTTATTATTTCTTTTTTTCCTTTTAACTTATTCTACACCTGTTATGTACAATCGCCAATTCTGGTATCATTTTTGTTTGTTGTTACTTTTAATGTCGAAAGTTCTGGTCCTCGTGACCTTAATAAAGCGAATACCATTATTATCATTATTATTATTATTATTATTATTATTAATTGAGCATAAAGGAGCAGACAGGAATTTATTAGCTATGGAATTTCATATTATGCTGAAATACGGAGTAATCTAACTGATTCATTTAACTATAGAAAACTTATAAATGAATTGACATTGCTTACTTGCAACGCAGACTGAATAACCAGCCGGACACCAATACATCTTGCGTTTATTCGATTTCACGTCTGAATTCATGAAACATACAAAGCTTCCTTTAACGGTTCCCCCAAATTGATACATGTAGACCGTGCATTTTTCGTTTTCAAAGCATTCCTTGCAGTGATGCTGTTTTACAGTGACAGAGGGCAAGCAGATGCCTACTACTAACAGTAGAATCGCAAGTCGGTGCATCATTGATCCTTCCTAGACGGACTAACGAGTCGTGATGTTTAAATTTACTATTGATCGACCGCCGCTAAATCGAAAATTTGATTCTACCAAGTAGGCTTGCGTGAGCGATTTAGGCCCCAACATTTTGGCATTCGTTTTAAAATAGTAAATGTGATCCCTTAATTCGGGATCCGAGGATAAAAACTTGCAGCATTAAAAATCAAAGATACTACAAATTAAAAGCGTCTACGATTTCTTGCGCACATCTTCTGACCAAACTAAAAATCAGGAAAACCACGGAACGATCGGGTTGCAATATGCAGACGTTCTTGTGCGAATTAAACCGCATAACTTTCGCTTCGATCGACGAATAAGACGACTTAACTGGACGAGTGACCTTTACTTATCAAGGAAGATTGGCAGAAAGTACACGCATCGTGTAAGTGCACTCACGAACGAGGATATAATAATGAAAGAGATAGCCGAAGAAGTTTGAACAAAATATGAGCTTTGGACGAAAATGGGACTGGTCCTTATAACGGGTAACTACCCCACTGATCCATAGTGTGGGAGAGGGGAGGATGTAAGATGTCGGGAGGCTGAACTGCTGCGGCTGCGAAGGGTTGGGAGAGCGAAAGGCATCCTGTATGAAGGGAGAAAGTGAGTTGCCTCACTTTGAGTGAACCAGAGGGTCGTAAACACCATCGTATCGAACACCGTGCCATCGAAAGATAGCAAGGAAAGATGGCCGCCACCTGTTGGGTAATCTCGTGCATTACATAGCCCCCGCTATCTTCAGTGGCTGTGCGGGTTTGGGTTCGGAAAAAGTGGAATCCCAGTACTGCGAGTGACGCGAGTCGAGCGATGCATAGCTTAATAACCTTGTGGTGTAATTGTTATTGCGGTAAAAGATAGACGTGCGAGGAGCTTAAATGTTGGTAACTGTGGTACCTTTAACTTTCGCTACCGCTATCTTATACTTCCGTTGCAATCTGAAGGGAGGAGTACTACAGTCCTCTCCACTTGACTAAACCTTATCTTTTGCATTGTGTCCAACTTCACACGGGGTAATTATAAACCGTTTTTTGGAAGTTTTAATATTGGCCATAGTTTTTTTTAAAATAGTTAACACGTCTGCCACTAACTTCAATGGTCAGCCAGTTCAATTTTATTTGCAAACCGCGTCTGAGAACACAATTCCCCAAGAGAGGGTTTTGAGGTCTATTGGCAAACATTATAGACCGGCAATCAGTGTCTGTTGCGGGACCGCGCATCGTACAGTCAAACTGCACTGCTCGTGCCATTTCAGGGCAACCTCTGACAGGCTAGTGCAATGCATTCTCGAACTCGACTGTGCTGAGGAACTCGGTCTTACAGACCTTCCTATCCGGGCTGCTTGTGAAAGTGTAAGGTCTCCTGCAGCTCTCAGCCGGCTCGCTGATGACATCCTTCGGCGACATGCACGGGTTTTTCAGAATGACCGTGGCCTGTGCTGCAGCTCCCAAACTAAACTGCGCCTGGACACAGTTTACATCGTCGTCGATGCGGCTGTTAAGGCGCGTTCGTTTATGATGGCGTCCTATTCCGACTGGGCTGCACCCATTTGCGTGACGAAAAAAGGCACTGGTGGTCTATGGTAAAGATTAACATCTCTTTAGCAGTCACATGTCTCTTTTGTCCACTACGTAAATCGTGTTTAATGATTGACCAAAATGCTCATCGACTGGTATTTTATAGCAAACAAACGGCGAACCTAATATTTTGGCCACACAGTTGCATTGATTTGCTTTATAGATAATCACCTAACAACAATGCCTGTCTGAGAGCATCTAAAATCATGCCCAAATCTGCGTTATGCATGTCGTTTTTAATGATAGGATGAATAATTAAACATTTAAATTTGACAGTGTATCCGCGAAATCGGTAAATTTCGGGATAACCGTGAAAAATAATTATTATTGCATTCCGGATGCAAGGTTTAATATAATCTATGGACTTATTCGTGCATATAATATTATTCATTGTAATCACTTATATTATTTAACATTTAATAATCAAAAAATCATGTATTAGTCCGACAACGGCGATATTTGTTTATATAATCTTCGAAGGTCTATACGCGCTACTTTTATTCAAGACGTGAATTGTTTAAACGCAAATACAAATAACAACGCTTTCATGGCAGAAAAAAAGCAAGATCTGCAATCTGGACCGCTTTATTGGGTTCGCATAACTCTCACTTCCCAGGCTGTCAAACCACTTGAAAAAGTCGCCGAAGACGTTAAGACAAGGGCAAAGGACAAGAACCTTAAGCTAAAGGGACCAATTCGCCTTCCCACCAAAGTATGTCATTACTGTGCTTAACCAAGTTTAGACTTTACGCATTTCCACCCGAAAAACTCCGTGTGGCGAAGGATCCAAGACATGGGACCGTTTCCAGATGCGTATCCACAAACGAGTGTTGGATCTTTACTCAAACCCTGAAACGGTCCAGCAGCTGACACTGTACGAATTGGACCCTATGGTTCGTGCTGAAGTCAAAATCGAAGGTGGTGATGTTTAAATAAATTCATGTTTGGTATTGTAATTGTTCATTGGTAAGCTGGTTGGTATACTTGATGTGTTCACGCGATTGAGCGAGAAGACCTATGTTGGAGAGCTTGGCTGCCTTACGGCTATCAAGTTTGCTCTTACTTTTTTTTTAATCGTATTCGAGGTTTCGGTCTAACAGTTGGCATAAGACACATTTACAGACTATTACAAAGATTTCATGCAAATGTGATTTACCGGGAACATCCACGAAAGCTTTTCTAGTTGGAGAGAGCGCCACAACCGAAGTTTTTGATTATTACTGAGGTGTTAATTTCTTTCCTAATAAGGATAGTCTTCCGTTAGCGAAATCGTACCTTCGTTATCTTGTTTATTTTGTCAAAAAGTCTATGATGCAGGTCATTCGGTATTTTTTCACAAAAAACGTATCATAGTTCCAGGAACTCTATTTTAACTGGGTACAAGATATTTATATCGGGATGTTATTTTTCTCGAATCCACTTCGATGTATTTCATGAATTATTTTGTGTGGATGCTTAACATGGGTCAATAGTGAAATTATTTTGCTCGAATCGCTTTAGAAATTGACGATTTCATGATAATTAAGACTGCACATCTTTTATTCTAGGATAGAAATGTTTCCGTAGCGTAGACTGTGACACAATTAATTGCACCCATTTGCTGTAGCCATTCGGTATTATGAAAAATATGTAGCAAGATAGCTCGTTTATTTTGTGGGAATAACCGATTTACATGGAGACACAAGAATATATACCATTATCAAGAAGGCATCAAATTTGATCAGAATGCAACTTATGACGGCAATTAATAATATATTTTATTAATTGGGTTAGAGCTATCTGGACCTTAAACTTGTCATAACCATCGAGTGTGGTTTATCGATTAACTTAGGTAATGGAAGGCGAATTGTACCATTTATGTCAGCTAAATCCTACTATGAACCCCTAAATCCAAACTTTTGACGGACCTCAATGGCTTTACGGGTCGTCAATAAAGTCATGGATGAGCATAAACTTTGGTCAAAGACGAAGTCCGGGAGGTTATAAAGGTTCGAAGACTCTAACAATGAGCCTAAATCCACGAGATGTCGCTTACCATCGCTATACGACGATCGACCACCATGAAGTATAATCCCAAATTTGCGGTGCAATCTTCTGGATGAGAAGTTTGTCTCGAGGAGTTTTGACAGATGGTGTCCCCAGTGGTCTGACCCGTGAATCGAACCAATTTTTCTCACCAACAAAGCGATGATCCTAATCGCTAGACCACCGGGTCACCACACTGTATTTATATAACTACAAACCGACTTCCGCGTAGTTTTCGTTCTCATTCGCCATCCTTCTTTGTAAAGTAAGTTTGGGTCATAGCAGTTGCCGACCACCTGAAGAAATGTCCTCTCTGAATAACCGTATGTGGTTGTGTCCTGTAACTATGTTATGAAACCAGATAAGTTAATTGTATTTATAGGGTTTTCATATGAGTAGACGTCTCACCGGTGGACAGAATAAATAATGGTAGCAAGGTCAATACGATGAACCGCCATTATTTTTCCTTGGCATCAACGTTTCTGCCATTTTAACCATTCGTAAGTATTTTATAAGTGTTATCTGCGTACTCCATCGAAATTCCAAATAACTGGATAAACCGGGTCCACGTGTGTGTTCATGTATTTTCTCGGGTACATGCTTACAGGTGGCGTCCACATTGTCACCCGGTGGACCTTACCAGTTCATCTAGCCAGATGCAACGGTTTTTGTGACCTTTTGTTATTCTTTATTGAATATCCCGTGGACATGTAGGTCGCAAGAGATTTTAGTCAGTGGTGCAGAAAGGCGCAATTCACTACCGCTTAAAGGTCACAGTGAACGTTTTAGGAATAAATACTAATTATGGGAATCAAAGACGCCTGTTTTGAAGAAGACGAGTTTATAGAAACTAATACAAGTAATTGCACTGTAGGAATTAAGGAAATGTGACACAATATCAAAGTAACATAATAGCGTACGAAACGATATCCAAACACGTTGCAGTATTTCAGAGACACTGATTCTTGACAAAATATTTTAATTGGGCTATTATTATTTTTATTGTTAATTTCTATAAAAACGGTTTGTTTATATTAGTATGAGCATGAACCGCACTGGTTAATTCCATCAGCTGTTAGCGTGATTGGTCGCCCCAGCGGTAATTTGTTTACCATACTTAACTTACCCCATTATTTAATCGAAAATACGTAGACCCATGTTTAGTAACTGCCGCTGCCAATTTTAAACGAATTTTGCATAATTTAGATAATACCGATTACGTGATTTCTATTTTCCTATAACAAGGCACGATACGAGTTTCCTTGGGGGGATTGCTGGACCAGATTTCTCAGCCGTGGATAAAAGTCTTATCTAGTAGCACTCGCGGTCCGATAAATAATCGGGGAAGTTACGTAATCACCTATTTGCTTATAATCAAGAACAAAAATAATAAAGTTCGTTGATATCCGGAACAGAACCGCCTCTATGGGTCTGAACCTTAGTGTAGGTCTACGTACAATAGTGATATTCTAGAACGTCGTATGAATTAACGCATACACCATAGTAACGCTTTATATCGGATAAGACTCATGGACTTGTATAATATAGTGTTTTATCTGTGCGATTAAACACACATTGGTTATTATAGAACGCGTCCTATTTAAGGTGACAGGTCTTATCTTAACTCGTGTTCGTTAACTTACATTCACAAACACGTCGCGCGATGGTGTAGATGTCAGTATCGCCACACTTCTAGTTAGTTACCCTGGATTCGACTCCCAGGTCTTGGTCACCAAAAATAGGCCGGGCGCAGCGGTGTGCGCCGGTAATCCAACGAATTGCAGCATGGGTGGCGTAAACGAACTTCATGTATCGGTATTTAAGCAGCCAGGATTCGGTGTGGCCTCTAGTTTGGTTAAGTGTTGGATGATGCAGCGGCCAATTCGACCTCTTCGGGTGGCGTCGAGGATCCCTCCCTCTCTCGGGTTGTCTTCCAGTTCGTTCGCTTGCGCTGTTATATTTGACTCATTTTTTCGTTTTCCATCACATTTCTAGATGCGCCTCCCCTCCGGCTTCGTCTTTCGTGCAGTCAGGCGTTTCTCCAGCGCGCCATCGCTCTCCGATCCCCCTGCGATGGATCCCTTCGATGGATACACTCGATCAAGTCACATAAAACCAAAAATGATTGAGGTAACACGACCAAATGGGAGTTTGAAAAAAGTCGCAACAGGACTTATCGATAACTCTAACGATTGGATCGGAGACCAGTTTGTAAGTATACAAATGAAATTGTCGAAAGACTACGACATTACTATGGA
Organism: Proteocephalus fallax; assembly: GCA_028672205.1. Taxonomy (NCBI): domain Eukaryota; kingdom Metazoa; phylum Platyhelminthes; class Cestoda; order Proteocephalidea; family Proteocephalidae; genus Proteocephalus; species Proteocephalus fallax. The sequence continues at coordinate 206,168 of JAPUBX010000611.1, forward strand.
AGGATTTGCCGAACGTGCCCGTAAACGTCTCCTCGAAAGGAATAAACGACGTCAAGTGTTAGTCATTTGTTTTATGTGCCATGTTCGTCTAATTGCTATTTTCTTAGCAAAATTCGCTTCAGACAATTGAAGTTCTCCTTTCTCGATTACTGTCCCTCCTAATTAGGGGATATCCGGATATGTTCAGCATAGAGGGGGTATAAATTTCATGAACAGACAATTATAATCACAAAAAATTTGGTAGAATTAACAAAAAAAAATTCTCTTCGTTATTTTCCACAATTGCTTATCTTATAGCAATCATGTGGATGCCGTCTTCGCTAAATGTCGTCGTGATTTTCCCTTAACTCAACTGTTCGGACTTTTTAATCCTCCGTAGGTTTTTAAAAATAATCTAGTTTTCTAGTGACCTACCTATGCTCTCCATCCAAAAGATCATTATTCAACGCAACTTCACTAGTTGTAAAATCCTCGTTTCCTGTATATTAGACGACCCCTCCCATCCCCTCAATTCAAGTTTATCCAAGCGTGAATCTCTTCTACCATTTTTTTTTAATAATTGTATTGGCTTTATTGAGGTCACGAGGACCAAAACGTTCAACAGTAAAAAAGGCAGTATAACAAGTATTGGATGTGAAAATGGTGTTTTAGTTACTGCTTCACCTGCTCTGCAAAAAATCACGGCGGCATATCGCAATTCGGTCATTCCTTATTTGCCAGACAATTTTCGTATCTAGAATTCTTATGCTGTCTTATTTTATGCTGAAAGTTTTGGTCCCCGTGACCCGAATAAAGCGCCTACAATTATTCGTTCCTGAAGATTCTTGGGACTATTGGATGCAGGTGGCGCGACCACTTCAACTGCATCACGCCGCACTCCACAAACACTGCGTTCGGCCTATTTTTGTTGGCCTGATCTTGGCTGAACCATCATGCGAGCGTATGTGTGTACCTACTACTACTGACTATAGTAATAACCATAATTGTAGAATTACGTCGGAGATGGTGGAGCGAATAGGGAGCCTGGATCTGGCGGTGGCGCATGTGGTTTGTGGCCTTGGCGGACGGGTGCAGTTCGTGGGTGGGCAGCAGCAGCACTGGCACCAGCGTTACAACGGGGCACCCGCTGACCTGCCCGCCGTCGATGGAGCTGGCGACCTCAAGTTGCTCTCAATCGACCTCTCCGGCACACCGGTCATGTACGAGGGATTCAAGATGTTCCGTAAGTACTCCTTCACCGGATACCACTATTAATACCAAGCAGGAGTCCCGCTTCTTCGAGGTACTGGGATCGTGGGTTCAAAATTCTCGAGTTTGTATCCCACGAAACGAGTAACCCAGAGACGGAGACAGCAACGAATGTGACACGATTTATCACACGCTGACGTCCCATCCAAAGTTTGCAAGTCATGCCTCCAGACCATCTCCGTTCTGCTCAATCAGTTAAATCAAAGAATTTCCAATCGACGGAAGCACTTCCACCCTGTTCCTATTCCAAAGAAGGCCGATTATACTGTGTGCACATACGAGGTATAAGTCTTATCTAAATTGCCGAAAGACGTCAACGAGGATTCACTCTGGGCAGTAATTTAAGCGGACAGCACGCCCGGAAATCTTACGAACCTGACGTCATACTACTCGTCCACTAGAACGAGACCATACTATTCATCGACAGCGGACGCGTCTACGGCGCCGCAATAAGCCCCGCCCCACCACCTGTTGCCATCGTCGCGTTTTCGTTGATGGTGTCTACAACGAATTTCGAAAGCGGACTACTACTGTCGCCATCGCGTCAACGTCTCTGTAGGGACACAGAAGCTGTTAGCCCTTTTACAACTTTGTCCACTGCGGTGGTTTGTTCACATTTCACGCCGACCAGAAACTGAGCTAATGCACATCTATTTTTCACTATCTGCTCCCACCATCTTGGACATCAATGAAGCCGGGAGAGACGAAGACACGCCAGTTTCGTGCCGGTGTTTAGTTCTCACTCCTTCACTAGAGGAAAGTTCTATTAGAATCAGAATGGAAGGATTACTTACGCCCGATACGCATTACGCGTTACAACGGTGTCTTTAAGCGTTACCAATAGGGGTGGTGGCATATCTGTTTGCTCCCCTACGAATCAATTAACAAACCCTAATTTGCTTCGTCTTATCTGTAGCCCGGTTGTCTGGTCTCAGAATGCTGCGCCTCCGACGCTGTCTCTACCTGGACGACCACTGTCTTTCGTTAGTTGGGCAGATTACGCAATCGCCATTGGAACTGCTAGACATTAGTGAGTGCCATCGAATCAGCGCCAATGGGATCTCTTCTCTCACTGAGCTCAAGTAGGTTGTTGTTTTTACGTTGTCTCTTCGTGGACCGACGAGTTTGGGGAGTTATGGACCATAGAAATGTGCCCATCATTTACATGTTACACTTGATAACTTGCTTCATCACAACACGGGTTTCACGTATGGTCAAATTATATTAACAATCCCCAGTTAGCAAACGCTGCGCGAATATCCTCTTCGATTGTTCCGGTCTTTGTGATAAATAATTTCGGCCCCATTTTTATTTTGTGATTCCGTAAAACTCTAAGTCCCTTGCATCGCTGTTTCGCAGTACCCAATGTACACCGCTATCACACCGCTATCTCTTCGATTTCACCAAAAGAGCAGCTCAAATGCTACAACCACTAATTGTTGCGGATTCTTCGTTCTCCATGAAAGCGTGTACACTTCCTTTTCAGGTCACTAAGACGCCTACTTGTCCAAGGTAACCCAACCTTAGAGGACAAGGAATTAGTGTGCCTACTCCTGGAAAGCCACCTCCCAAAAATCTACATCGAGGGGGTTGACTATCTCGAAAAACTGCCCGAAGATGCCAGGCACCGGCTATTGGCACTTGAATTACCAGAGCCATTACCTCGTCTTGAATCCAAAACTCCAGAGAACGATTACCTAGACGATATGGAGAAACCGGAGCGCAGTATTGTATAGTATATACCATGATATGACTGTTTATCCGCCAGCGAATTGATAGTATCCCAATGTTGTGGCGTCCCTGTCATATGCATCCAGCCCTGCTGTTTACTGATCGCCATGTTTCACTTATTAAATAACTCATGTGTTTGGTTGTTCCGTACCTCAGGACTTTCGGCGCTGCTAACTGTTAATGTATGGATCACCGGTTTGCCGTAATTTTGAAGGTGCTGGCCTTGACTTCACATTGAGCCTAGAATAAATGTCGTTTAGAGTTCTTTCTTTTGGATTGTCTAACTGGGGTCCTGTAGTTCTAATATTTTTTGCATTAAATATTGAATTTCGCCATATCAAGCATGCGACAGAAAATTTCAATAACAAAAAACGAGACATTGTAAGCAATAGCGTTTATTACTGGGATGTAGGAACAACATTTGTGGCAGGGTCTAGTAATTACTGGCTCAATAGGTAAAAGTCGAAGGGAATTAACGGGGGAGTACGGCGTCGGCTCTTCTTCCAGAGCTAGGGTAACGGGCGTCGGCTCTTTTTCCAGAGCCGAGGAGGGAATGACTGAAGGCTGGTTCTTATTCTGCATCTCGTTCTGAAGTACTGACATTGAAATTGCAAGTTGGGAAACGACTTCGTAGAGTTGGTCCAGCTTCGACAGGGTTTCGTCGTCGTCCACATAGACGGTCGGGGAGGGAGACGGTCGACGTTTACTATTCGACATTCAAGATGAAACGGCCCATCTAGGCAGGATATTTCGGTTCGTCTGCTCGATTAGCTTCACCATTTTCCTCACTATAAAAGAGAATTCAAACGGAGGAGCAAAGTTCACGATAGCGTGAACGACGACCCCTATAGTCCGCGATTCAGCCCGGTTCTATTAAAACAATATTAATTAAATATGATAGTTTCCTTCTACAGACATCAGAGCCGAATGGTGCGTATGATGTCAGTTATCAGTTTAGAACCATAAGTCAGAGTGAAATGGGAGCTAATTATAACGACTGGTTGACACAAAGATTGTCCTTTGTGACCCGTCGAGTCTCCTTATTACACAAATCAAGTAAAATATTTTGTTATTTATTACTTCAATGGAAGCTTTAATTAAATGAGTGTAAATACACAGACTTTGTTTTAATCGACTTTATTATCACGCGATTTTTCGAAAGAACTGGGGCTTGCCACATAGTCGAAATTTCGGTGGAATGGCACGGGTATTTACCGATCCAAGTGGTCGAGATGAGTTTATAGGAAGACTCGAAGATGTCGCAGATAAGGTGTGTGACTGGCTTACTTACATTTGTAAATTCGGCAGACGCTTATTTCGGTTTATGATTCACGCACATTGATCGAGATTAATTTGTACATTTGAAACTCTCCAGCCACCGTTTTTTTTTAAAATTACGATTAACCTGGTTATAAATATCTATTACCTTGTCAGTATATTAGCCATTCGTTTCGATCGAAGTACATAATTATCTTATTGCTGAAGCGTGTTCAGTTTTTTATGGTAACTTTATTGTGCCTGACTCGTGTGTACTTAACTGACATCTTAAATTGGTTTAGGTCATCCGCCGGAGTCGGCATTATCTGCCGCATATTGCGCGATTTTGTCTTATTTCTACTTTCATCGAAGATGGGATGCGACTGCTAACCCAATGGTCTGAACAGGTCGATTTTATAAAACACGTCTGGAGTATCGGCGTTTTTATCGCAATAATCTTTATTTTCATCAACATTTGTCTTCAATTCATCGGTTCTGCTTTCGTCATGTTCCGCTACCGGGTCAAAGCCGGTTGTGCAATCCTCTTGACTACAGTTTTACTGCAGGTATTGCTGCTTTTGTGTTCTTTGAATCTACTTTGATTTTTCTCTGTCTTCATAAGTAAGTCATGCATGTTTGCCATGAAGAATATCGGGCGTATTTTTACTGAAGGCGACGTCTCAGAGCGGCGATGCTAACCGTTAGATTGTTGTATGCGATTGACCTTGTTGTCAAACTGTTTAACTGGTTTTATTCAGCAACATCCGTTGGTGCTACCCATGAAAATGTTTACCGTTTTAAATTTCAAGTCACTTAATTAGACATTACCACAAATCACGGCTAAATAAATCATTGTCTGGGGATATATTTATGAAGATAAATTCCGGTTCAGATTAGTTTGTTTATCCATGATCGTAGCACACACACTGTTTGTCTTTCATTGTTAATTGTAACAACGTCTCCTGAGTAACTTGTTTTCCCCCGCTAGACCGTCGGTTACAACATCTGGACCAGGGTCTTCTTGATGCGCAACCTCTCCCTCGTAGGCAGTCTAATGTTGCTCCTCGCGGAGGCTAGTCAGCAGTCGCGCAGCTTCCTCGCGGGCCTACCCTCCGTTGGTGAGGAGCCGCGTTCCCGTCAGTACCTCCAGTTAGGTGGGCGTCTCCTCGTGGTCCTCATGTTCCTCACCCTGGTGCACTGGGGCGGAAACTTCCTCTACCTCGTCCAAGTGGGTCGCATATCCGCGTTTATTTCCACCTTTGTAATACCTGGCTTCATGGTGTAGCGGTCAGCATCCTCATCATGGTCTTGAACGACCCCGGGTTCGACCCCCGTGTAATAAATACACCGGGCGTGGCGACGTGCCCCAATAATCCAAAGACTAGGAGACTGCATCGTCATCCGTAATTAAACTAGTCCGAGATCTACCTGTGGAAGCCCGTGTTGATTAAGTGCTGCAAGGTGTAGCAGCCACATACACCTCTTGGACAAAACATGTACAATATTGCCAAGAACCTGCATGGACAAATCAACATTCAGAATTTACTACAATAACAATGAATAAAACTTCCAGTACTTAAATCAAAACTTATTTCACAGTTGGATATTCCTTTCGAACGCGTGGGCGGGTTGAGCAGATGAGTACGCAGTGACTTCGAATTTATTATTATTTACACTTAAACGACCGATATAATAATAATGGTATTCTCTTTATTAAGGTCACGAGGACCAGAACTTCTAGCATCAAATTGTGTTTAGCTTTGACGGTGCCGATCCACGTTTTTAGGAGGCACCCAATATAATAACCACGCTGACATCCGCTATATAACTTGCATTAATGATAACGAAAGCGAATTTAAACCTTTTTTTATTTTCCTATTTTAGTCGGTTATCAACCTAATTTTAATCCTACTGGTTTCAATCGGCTACAAGACAAAGCTGTGTGCTCTAATTCTCGTCTGCTGGTTGTCATGTATGAACCTATACTATAACAACTTCTGGTCCAACTATTCGAACGAGGTTATGTGGGATTTCCTGAAGTACGATTTCTTCCAAACATGGTCAGTCATCGGTGGCCTCATGCTCATTGTTGCTAATGGACCTGGAGGTGTTTCTGTCGACGACTACAAGAAAGAATGGTAGTTGTAGTTTTGGAACACGTTGAACAGCGGCAACTACCATTTGCACAATCAAATAATGTCTTCTCTTTTCTGTACTTGCATTTTCGTCGCTTTTGTGTGAAACTATCTTCCGTTCTTCTAGTAACAATTAATTGTCTACAAGACTGGATTTTATATGTTCTAGGCATGTGTGGTGGTGTTCGGGCGTAGTGCCGCTCGTCTGTAATCCAGCGAATTGGGGGGCCGTCGGTTGCCAGCTGACAGGCCTGAGTTGCGAATACTCTCTGGGTGACACTGCAGGGTACACTACGTGCAAGAATCTTTATTGGAAATATCCACGAAGCCGTCTCATCCTCTAACAAGGGACATCGGTAGGCAATCACCCCCCCGCAGTAGTATTGACGGATGTGTAAAAATTGCATTTAAAAAGACGACAGCCTTGCTAGCGTCTAGACTGACTACAACTGGCAGGCGGGGGCGGTTGCATCATGCTCTCGGGTGGACAAACAGCATTGACGGGTTTATCGTTATTGTAGCGATCGAGGATGGCGACTTCAAGGCGCTCTTTGGCCAGCTTCTCGACGTGTTCCCTTGTCAGCAGGGCAACGCCCAGCTGGTCGCGCTGCAGGTTGAACGGCTGACCGCCCATGCAGCGCAGGAACTTGCGACCCGCCTGCACCGCCTCTTCTGTTGACAGGTTGACAAAGGCGTCGCTCAGCTGGGCCTGAATCCAACCGGGCAGTTTACATCGCTTGTCCGACCGCGCGTATCTCTAAGAAAAAAGAATAACGGGCTTATTTGAGAGCGATCGGGGCTGGTGCCTCACCTTGTCCGCGAGAATGATGATGCCATAGTCCGACTTTCCACGAATAGCTCTACCAAGGCACTGTGCGGCGTGTCGAATTGCATCGAAGGTGATAAACTCATTTGGCCGAATATTATACTGTTCTCGTAAATAGTTAAGGCGAGCCTGTAGTGAGAAAGTACGCAAGGGAATCCTAGATCAATATCAGCAGATAGATTGGTTTATAAAGTAACAGTTACATACTTTTAGAATTCGGCTCTCGGTATACAGGTATGGGACCCCGAACATTATGACACAGCGACCCAAGTGGTGATCTGAGAAGGCAAAGTAGATTCATAATTCAAGAGTGCACAGTGAAGCCCTATTTCAGGCTCTGTGGGCGACTAACCAAAGTCAATGCCTTCGGAGACCTTCCCTCGTGCAACAGCGAGTAGAATGGCTCCTCTTCCGTTTTCGCAAGCCTGAAATGAGTACCAGCAAATTTACACGAAGCAAAGAATCACGATTTTCTCTCGGTTTCACTGATGATGATCGAATCCGCTGAGCGTCGATTCCGCTGTAGGAACCAACCAACCGGTAGCTATAACAGCAAAAACACCGAAATCGTATTACCTTCTGATAATTAGCGAGGGCCAAACCAGTCTCGTCATAATCCTGGGTTTCAATAAACAGAAGCTTGTGCCGTTGTATTTTCTCAATAAGACGCTAAACGAGATCGAAAAATAGGATGAAAGGCAACTAAATAATTGGTTGGGATAATAAACAGTCCAGGGGCAACATTACCTGCTCGTACCACGTTGCAAATGTCGACTCCTAAATACAGGGACAGGCAGTTAATACGAATAATGCAACTGAACCAGCAATTAATATATTAACCCATCCTTACAAGATAATGATAACTCGGGAAAAAGGCAACGATTCCATCCGGCACGATGCTGGCCATTTCAGACAACAGATGACCGTAGTTTCGAGTAACGGCTGTGAGAGAATGCAGTTGTTTGTACAATAAAACATCAAGGTAATATCGGGAAAAATACAAGTCAACGCAGCTAAGTTTGCACTGTTGAAGAAAAGGCTGGATTTGGCAGAAAAATTGGTCAACACGAAGAACATGAAGGAATTACCAAGATCTTCGCGCCTTTTGAACGAGGTTGTCATTGAGACCTGATCACTGCCTTTAGAAACTATCTACAATCAAGTATTAATGCTATTAAGAAGACAGTTCCCAGTTTAACACCACCAGTCTGCAATGGCGAAAACGATCAAGTGTGTGGCGCAAAAGGATTGACTGATTTGATAAACCCTTTTCGAAATGAGACGATAGGAAGTTGAAGTTACATGAACAGGTGGTTGACTGGTCCGATAATAATAATAACAATCTTCTTCTTATGATCAGGTGAAACCATGCCGAGACCCATTTTCGTAGACATTCCCACCATCATAGAGAAGGGCGATCAAAGTCATAGTCAATCGAGGTTAGTGACAAATTTATTTTTCTCTACTGGTCTCAGCCAACGTCACAAATCATCCATGATAATTTTAAAAGTAGTTCTGTTCGGGCTTCATATACGCGAGATAGCAAACACTCACCACTAACCAATGCATCGTTTGATTCCTATAACAACGACTGCATGCATATAGCAATTTATAAAACCCGTATTTTTAGTTGCGCAATTAGAACATAAAAACCAAGGACTTGGACAGATTCTTGGTGCGTAATAATATAAAACGACCAGTTTCAATTATATATTAATGCTGTCTGTGTCTACGAAATGATTTTGCTACAAAAAGAAGTACCTCTTCATAGCTTAAACATGTAATTTGGCAAGACCACGGTCGTATTGTATTGACGAAAAAACGAACCATGGGACAGATGCAATTGCGAGCAAGCGTCATTGTCAACGAAACGGAGTTGGCAGGATGAAAATTAAGGATTCTCGGGTACATATCCAACGGAGAGAGGGTCTAATAGCGCGAAATAAGCAACGAGATATAGAATTAAAGAAACGCGAAAAAATACCTGGTCTCGCCACCTGTACACAATATTCCTAAGATTCTTCAGTGAAACAGACTTCTGTCATCCGCTAACCACACAAAGAAAGCAAGCTCGAGACCCCACCCCCCGGCAAGAGTCGCCGCGTTTTTATCCTCTGTGGTAAGCAAACCCATTGAGTTAACTGAACTTACACCGGATGTCAAAATGACGCTGTTGAAACGCTCGAAAACGGGCTGGATGGCAAAACTGGAGTCCATACAATGGAAATGCAGAACGGGATTAATGACAGTTGGGGAGCGTTCATCGAACGGTTCTATTAAAATGCAGAAACCTTAAACGAGAAAGAAGTGGCTCTAATTAGTTGAGTGAAGACATCGGCTATCACTTAGCTTCGTGTGATTGTAGGCTAAGCAGCTAGCAATCAACTACAACGAACCCAAAGGCTATTGTAGTTTAGGATAATATTTTTCGCGCTCCTGTTATGACAGAACACGCAACTAATTGTTTTCAGTGGTAATCTTTGGTTTAAATTAGAGGGAAAGGAGGTATTTCCCTCAGACATATGGGACACCCCGTCGTCTTATATTCGCGAAAGGACAACAACCATGTGGAGTTGGCATTGCGCGTTTCTCCACCATAGTACTCTTTATGCGATTTGTCAGTTGCACAATCAATTGGTTTCATTAATCTGGAAGAATATTTTTGTAAACCAATGTGGAAAAGAAGCCTAATACTACAATGATCAAAAATTACCTCTGGTATACGTTGAGACGAGTGTGGCAAAATTGCATAACAGTGATAAGCCAGAGAAGGTGCTAAGGTCAGAAAACTCCAAGGTATCCAACAACGATCGAAGGCGTTCGGAACAGAACCTGCACAAAAAATAATAAAATGCACAGTGCACTTTGCTGGACATCCCAAGCATTTTCTGCTAACAGCGGTCAAGCTAACCCTTCTATGACGCAAGCAGCGGCCGACCCGTAAATAATAATCCCTCTTCATTCGTCGCCTCCACTCACTTTATATCTGGGTCATGTAACAGAATGTGCCGTGATAAATAATGTTGACATGATACGTTTTCAAGCTGCAAATAATACATTCGGACTGGTACGCCTTTACTAATAATGACAACACCAACCAGCTTGGAGAAACTCCAGCGGGGAATGGGCCTTTCAAAAAAAAAATTGGAACTTGGGCACAGCCGTAGGCTCCCCGCTTGTAGTACGCTGGGTAAATTTTGTTCTGATCATACAAATATAACGAATTTCTGCTATACTTCGCGACCGCCATCAAGTAACGCTGATCCCAAGACCAGTAGCATGACATCAAATCATAGTAAAAATTACACACCCAAAGCCATTCGTATGGAAAACTAACTAAAGAAATAGTTTACTTGAGAGGTCGTCGGTCAATGCAAACCTTTTCAAGACAATCTTTAAGGAAAGCGACCGGTGTCTCGTAGACAACATGAGCAACTCGAAGTCTCAATTTTACGTATTCCAAAAAACGCCGAAGAAAACTAATAAAACTTTCTGCACTTCGCAAAGTTCCTGGTACGGCCTCGTTGATAATCTCACCAGGTAGAGCTAAAGGAAGCTGGGCACAAAATGATAGCCAAGCATACTGGGATTTTGAAGTATAATATCAGTTTCTTGGGGTTTGGGGATATCACGGAGACCTTTGACTAGACGCCTGTACTCCTCCTGAAGTTTGGATGCGTCACGCTGTTTGACCTCAGTAACGCGTTGCATCAAATTTTCAATACTTAGGTTGCATCTATCCAGTGCTTTTCGCGATAAAACACAACTCATGGATTCAATGCATACGTTATCTAAAATGTAGCGAATAAGTGTCAAGGCTTACCTATGTTGTGAGCCTCATCAAAAACAACAACTGTATTTTTGGGGAAATCGCTTGATATAAGTGCCGCAATTTTCGGATCAAGCATGTAATGATAACTATATACAATGACATTAGCATGGATGAGCTAAAGAATTGGATGCAATTTAATTTAATTACCGCCCGACGAGCTAAAAAGTACGGACAATAATTCTTTTTCTTTCCATAACTCCGCAAATCAGACTTAACATGTTATGATAACCTGAATTAGCATTACCAAGTTATAAACTCCCATGGGCATGATTTCCTCGCGGCCACGTGAATCGAATTCCTAAACGATCACATGAAATAAGCAGTGATCATTACTTCATACAAAGAGCACCCCGGAATTGAAGTATCCGTTTCGCGTTTGTATCTTACGAAACTGGCTGTTAGTTTTCGACATGCAGCATCAACTGCACAGCCATCACCCGTTCTTCGAACTGATGGCTCGATACAGAGATTTTTTCTTGCACTTAACGCAACAGCCAGGATTCCAAACTCCGAGTTACTCGATTCTTTTGAATAATATTGTTCAAGCACTTTAATCTCATCAACAACCTTTTCTAATTCAGAAACCGTGCGCGAACAATACACAAGTTTTTCAATGGCACAGGGGTTGAATTTCATATAAGCAATTATCAGTGAAAGCAAAGAAATTGTTTTTCCTGTCCCTGATGGCATTTCTAGAAGTCCATGACCCTGATAAATCATAATAATCGATGGTCATAACAACTATACCTTAGCATCTAGACAAGCCTTTAGCTCCAGCATATATTGGTACTGTTCTGGATAAATGAATTCATAAGGAAAATATACAAGAAGTCCATCCACATTAACTCTGAATCATGAAGCAACATAATCGAATTTACCTCATGCTCGATGCAAATAGCAAACTGTAATCCCAAAAGCTGCACACCGTTTTCTTATATAACCCAATAAACAGGGACGGTTATTGATCTAGTTTTCCCATTGGATGTACTAATTTTTGTAACATGTTTAATAATCCGCGGCGCAAGAAAATGGATTTTATATCGAATGATATCAACGCTTTGATCCCCCAAATTCTGCAAATATTTTATATTATGATAGAAAGGTTGCTAACCACGCTAGATGCCTTCAGTGTGAAGTGTTGGTAGAACATATTTAAACATCATCGGTTGTCAAACAATAATGGAGAACCGAACCATACTACCTAGTATTACATGAAAGCGAAGACGGAAGTCACAGGTATGATTCCCCATAGTGGGCCTACTAAGCACCAAAGAAGGAACTGGCCTATGCTGGGCAGCAGTTTACGAAAACCTATAGATGAATGCAATCCACCAAACATGTCAATATGGACATCTCAAGTACTTAACTTACCCACTGTGGCCTTTACCTGCGATTGAAAATAACCCAGTTTTATATTATCTACGAAATCGTCCATAGCCACATGTTTTCTAAGAGAACCGCTAGGCCACAAATTGGGTGGTCGCGCGAATACATTGATGGGAGAGGAATTGAACAACACCGATATTTCGTCGTTGCATGCATTTCGGAACCAGGCATGATGATGCTATACAGATAACGTCTAGCAAGTAGCGCCGGAAATACGGCATATTTTGTAATCATTTTTATTCCTGATGTATTAAAGGATGTAATGGTTTTTGGTCATACGCCAAAATACGATCTACGTAATGGAACCGTTAGCGCTCCTCCATGAGTATGCGAATCTGAATCCTCGGATTATGCGGCGCCCTATCTTAGTTAAGAGAGGGTTCGTGTACATCTCAATTAGTGATCATCAAAGCAAAATAATGGGCGGCGAAATTCGGCTAACGTTCTCGGCTGATTCGTGCTGCAATATTCCGATTTAGTGTGATGCATGATTTTCTGTGTAAAAGGATGACTCAGAACGGTCTCACCTACGCCCAGTTTAACTGACAGAGCTTCACCTAACGGTCGGTGACAGCATTATTGAACATCGAACAGGAGAGCTATGAGCAACCGGGTTTTCGTCAAATTGGTCTGCCTGACCGCCCATCTTAGCATGGTAAAATGCCTTTCACGTGGTGGATAAACAATAATTTGCTGAAATCGTGGCGTGAGGTCTTCAAGTAAGGCAGGAAAAATTTAGTGGAAATCGATCGATTCCTCAACGTTGCCTTTTACGTTGCATTGGGAATTAAAACCAAGCTGCCATGTCGCCATGGATCGTTAATGAAAAAGCGCCAATCAATGGAACTGGGTCCTTAAAATTTCACAAATATTGGCAAGAAAGCGGTATCAAAGACTTATGGATCAACAGACTTTTGGTTCTATTAAGATATCTGACCTTTGTCGCTAACCATTATAAGATTCAACCAGTTCCCATGCGTGATTTAAATAGACGCGTTTCTCGTGGCGTTAATGATCCTGCATATCGTGCTAATAACACGTGTAACGCCCCGGTGTTTTACCAGAACATAGCGCGGGATATGAAAGCGGCGCGCCAATAGGACGCGACCTCGTGTCATCCACCTTCAGACGGGGTGGCCGTTTTCTATGACGGCGAAGACTACAATCTGGTTAATCTAGAATGAGACCAAACACTCTCCCCTCAAATACAGGATGCCTCACACTGGATTTCACAAGGACACAGCCGCCTTCATCCACAGTCGCCGAGACTAGAGCAACTTCCTACCTTTCCAAACCAGCATCGTAGTTTTCCCGTTATGAAGACCCATCCCATTTTTACCCTAAGTCTATATTACCTCTCCATCCATTCATAACTGTTTGCATCATTATATCTATTCCTTTCATTTCAATGCGTCTCCTCATTATTGCTGCCTGGGATGTGTATCCATGTTCTACGATTACCGTTGCAAAACCCCCAGCGAAGGTGTAATATTTCTTAGGTCAGAATCCCACAATTGGAACAGCGTCACATTGGTGTCAGAAGTAACGAAACTTGCGTCACACACGACGGCCTCGACCATTTCCTCAAATGCTTGGTATAACTTCTACGTCTCCTATGGACATCCGGCTCTGTGACCACTCATTTGATGCAAACGTGCATCCGCTGACGCTTCCATGTCCCAACTCATTTCGGAACTGATCTAACCCTCGCCTATCACCAAGACCATCCTCTCCACTAGCACTGAGGACAGTGCTACACCTGAGAGGGGTGTATGTAACGCCCCGGTGTTTTACCAGAACATAGCGCGGGATATGAAGGAGGCACAATGTCTACGGCGCGCCAATAGGACGCGACCTCGTGTCATCCACCTTCAGACGGGGTGGCCGTTTTCTATGACGGCGAAGACTGCAATCTGGTTCATCTAGAGTGAGACCAAACACTCTCCCCTCAAATACAGGATGCCTCACACTGAATTTCACAAGGACACAGCCGCCTTCATCCACAGTCGCCGAGACTAGAGCAACTTCCTCCCTTTCCAAACCAGCATCGTAGTTTTCCCGTTATGAAGACCCATCCCATTTTTACCCTAAGTCTATATTACCTCTCCATCCATTCATAACTGTTTGCATCATTATATCTATTCCTTTCATTTCAATGCGTCTCCTCATTATTGCTGCCTGGGATGTGTATCCATGTTCTACGATTACCGTTGCAAAACCCCCAGCGAAGGTGTAATATTTCTTAGGTCAGAATCCCACAATTGGAACAGCGTCACACACGATATTTCGAATTTGTACCATTGAGGTATGTGCTTTTGTATTATACGGGGTTTGTCCAATTAGGACAATTGTCCAAAGAGGGAGTGTGTTGGCCAGTGGCCGGCATCGGAGACTTTTAATGTGTAGACGACGTCTTGGGAAGTGAATTGCAGGTGACCCGGCGTCCAGTTATAGCAAGGCGAAGTTACGTTTAGTACAATTATGCTAACTTTAGATGGTAGCGTTTGTCTGCCTTCTATTTACCAATAAAAAGGTACAAAAAGACTTATCTATGGCTCGAGTCGAAAACAGTATTCTCAGCCGTGGATAGAACAGCTTATCTATTCTTCCTCACCGTCCGATATTTTTTATATCTTTGGTCGTGGCTCAAATTCCTGTCGTTTTCTACACTTAGTCCACGGTTGGTGAAATATCCAAAGCCAAGGAAAACATGCGGGAACATTGTGTGGAACAAAGAAGGCAACATCTGTTGGAAGGGAAAGGTAATGGAGGTAAATTTTGATGCAATCGGCTGTAAGCCATACCCAGAAGACCGCTCGAAAACCTCAGTGATAGCATCGAGTGAAGCGTGGAGAATGCGTGAGTACATGAAGACTGCGAGAAAATTGTTTCGATATTGTTTAGACGCAGACTATTGCGGTAAATCGGCAGTTTCAAGCGCGACCTACAATTCGGAGAGGAGATACTTCTTGTTGACCGATGCAAGCGTCTCGATTATGCACATTTCGGAGAATTCGATCCATGGCTTGAGAAACCAACTCTCTTGTTCATTCCTGGCTTTCGTCTTTGTCCATTATAATCTTGGAGACCCACAATTATCTCGAATTTAAAAATCGAGTATTCAATAGTAAACAATTGATCGAAAATCCCCCACACTTTTCCTGCGCGGTCAAATCCATAAAAACGTAACTAGAACAGCATTATGTTCACAATTTCGTTTGAGCAGAAAATGCGAAAAACAGGAAGTTGAGCAAACCTAACCCTCGGGTCAGAAGCTTTCCTAAATTACTACGACCTTTGTGTCAAGAAAATAACCCCAGCACACCCAACATCATGGAAAAAGGTAAAATTTACTTTTTTTCAGCAGTTTAATTAGGGATTCATTTTGACCAAAAACTCTGAAGCGTCTTTTGCCCACGCCGGAACCAAAACAAAAACGTCGACTTCCATTTTCCCAGAACAGTAGTGGCATATCCGCAATGTTGTATTCAATGGAGTCTTGTCCACGATATCAATGCGGCATTTGAACGTATACTGTATGCCGTTTAGTATTATGCGGTGTTTTATGTGGCAGTTACTTTTGATTATCGTAGATGTTCGATACAAAGACTTCATATCGTCATCAATGCGTCGTCTTACGTCGTTCATAAATCCGGTATGATCTCCATAAATTGTACTTGTGCCTCTCATGAGATTTTCGGTAGATAGATAATCAGATTTGGCGTCTTCTGTACGGTACCTTCCGATTTCACCTATTTCGTTTATTTCAAGTGTATTTCCGAATTTCAAATCCGATTTTCCGAATTTCGCCGAAACTCCATAGGCCTCATCCATCCAGGGCAATACGCGCGCTTCCACAAAGAAATGTAAAGTCGTGTCTTTGTAATGGCACATTTTAATAAACTGGGCTCTAAACGATATATGAAATACGAGACCGTAGTCTATTTTTTTTCGAGCTCCGACTACAGAAAGAGAATAGAGTGTATGGCAATATCGGTTCATAACATTTGTAACATATCTTTTAATTTTCGCCATTTCCGCTGCATGAATTTCACTTTTTGTCAAGTCGTGCCAGTAACCGAAAATGCCCGTCAAGGAAAGTTTCTTTTCAATTCTTGCACTTTTTCCACCTTTAGATGTATCTTTGCCGCAGGCGTTCGACAGTCCAACGAATAACAAAAGGAAAATCAATACGATCTTGAAAATAGGGTCATTCATCGTCAGAAAGGTGTTGATGCAGTAAACGAACGGTCCGCTTTTATACAACCCAGATCAACAGTGCATGGTTTGCACATTCATCGGAATGGCCATAGTAAACCTGCACCTTTATCGTTACGGTAGCTTCAATCGCCGAGACAGGTCGCTAAGTAATTGACGTAATTGATGTTATTTCAAGCCGAGGATATTTGTGTTGGTACATTCGCAGAATTGATCATAGTAAACGTGTCGTGCAATCCTTAATGTAGCCAGGTTTATGCTTACTGACTTTTGTTTATTAAAGGTACCCCGATTTCGTTTGTTAAACTGCTTCGGGTACACATTTCTGCTTACGTATTTCTGTTCCCTATATTTTTCATTACCTTACAAATCCGCGACGCTGTTCTAACATTTTCGTAATTACTTCACGAATTTTCATAGATGTTTACTTCTATCAAGGGTTCGCGTGAAAGTAGCCATTTAAATCACCGAGGGCCTTGGAAGTTGGCACCGCGGTATCGATATATTTTGGAAATGCAATACATGCATCGTTGTTATAAAGAGGAGGCTTTTTAGGATTTTGGACGGCCTAATCCAACAAATCCTGATGCCGAAGAGATGGTAGCTCGTCTGAAGGCGGCGCATCTTTCTGGAAGTTCGACGTGCAGGGAGCATTTCAACAGCTCCCATCAAAAAAGGTTCTTCCGGAAGTCTCTCAATGCGATTCTCACTGTCGTTCATCAGCGATGTAAAGACATTCACTGTGTAACCTCAGAATGGTCGTCGCACGGGACATGGAAAGGCTGCCGCACGCGGTCGCAGCCTCGCACATGCGGTGTCTTTAAAGTTCGAGTTTATCTGCATAGTAGATGGTCGACGATAGTTGAATGACCAATGCAATATTTCAAATGCACCCACATGCATGCTTTGATTGCGTATTTCGTTAGAATAGTCTGGATTTTGGTGGAGTAAACAGAATTTTCCCAATCTTTCCTTCAATTTTAACAAATCAGCGGTTAACTGCGCCAAGTTAACAAGCGGCCGGCTTCAGATATTGTAAAATAATATACTAAATTTGATATCGAATAAGACAATATATATAGGCAAGTATGAATTACCTAAGTCTATTCTCCAACACCTCACTATTTTCTGGTATCGGTTTGCAATTGACAAAGATGCGTGGCGTTTTATTAATTTTTCTAGACGTAGTGTTGTTAGACCGGGCGTTGAATCGGTAAAGGTGCCTGCAGCTGCGATCCGAATGTCTGGGATGGTGTAACGCAGAGTGTTAAACGTAATTTTCGATGCAATCCATTCGTTTTTGATGAATGAGGTCGTTGTCAGAACCGCTAAGGGAGGCTAGAGGCTTTATTTGATTAGTCGTCGCCAGGATTGTTGGCTAAATGAGGATTGCAGACTTAGCTTATGTTGATGTTAGCGAACCGAAGACGTTTGTGAAGATTTTGACAATTTTTACCCTAAGTCTATATTACCTCTCGATCCATTTATAACTGTTTGCCTCATTATATCGATTACTTTCATTTCAATGCGTCTCCTCATTATGGCTGCCTGGGATGTGTATCTATGTTCTACGATTACCGTTACAAAACCCCAGCGAAGGTCTAATATTTCTTAGGTCAGAATCCCACAATTAAAACAACGTCACATTGGTGTCAGAAGTAACGAAACTTGCGTCACACACTACTGCCTCGACCATTTCCTCCAATGCTTGGTATAACGTCTACGTCTCCTATGGACATCCGGCTCTGTGACCACTTCTTTGATGCAAACGCGCATCCGCTGACGCCTCCATGTCCCTCTTCACTAGCACTGAGAACAGTGCTATACCTGACTTAGTTTAGGTTGATATTAAGGGCGCGCGTTATGGAAAAGGCCTTTCAATGGCCGCCATTACGCGTTTGTCAAACTTTGTACACTTCGAGGGTTTAATTTGTTTTTCTTGCAAATTTACGTCGTTTTATTTTCGTTAATTCTTGTTCAATTATTTTACACCTGCTATGTACAATCGCAACTTCCTACACCATTTTTGTCTGTGTAACATTAATGTTGTGCTAATTAATCGCTGCCCGAATTTTAAATGACCCCTCCCATCCCCTCTATTCCAGTTTATCGGAATGTAAATCTCTTCGACCAATGCGCCGTCTATACCGGTCAATTCCAACAAGAACGGCGGCATATCGCAATTCGGTCATTCCCTATTTGTCCCGATTTTTAGTCTCACCAGGCCAGGTTAGACAGGAACTACAAGACAATTTTCGCATCTAATATTTGTTATCCTGCCTTTTTTTAATGCTGAAAGTTTTGGTCCTCGTGACCTCAATAAAGCCACTACAATTATTATTATTATTATTAATGATGAAAGTTCCGGTCCTCGTGACCTTAATAAAGCGAATACCATTATTATTATTATGTTAGCGAACTTAAGACGTTTGTGAAGATTTTGACCAGTCGAGTTAGCCCAGCTCTTTATTTGCTGATATTATTAATCCAATTGATCATATATTAATTAATTGGACTCTATCACGGAGCGTAAAAATCTACCACAACGTTTAACCGTTTTGGATTGGGCTGTCTTTCAATGGCCGCCATTTCCCGTTTGCCAAACTTTATATACTTCGTGGGTTAAATTAGCCTTTCTTGCTAATTTACCTTGATGTTACTTCTTTTATTCTTCTTAACTTTTCTGCATTTTCTACGTATAATCGTTACGTCCTGTAACATGTTTGTTTATTGTAAATTTTAATGCTGAAAGTTTTGGTCCTCGTGACCTTAATAAAGCGAATATTATTATTATTATTATTATTATTATAAATTCCAAAATTTCAAATACTTTGGCTCGACTAAGCCAACTGTAGGACAAAGTCCAACAGTGTGTCGGCAATGATAGGAAGGCGTTCGACCAGTTACGCAAAACCATTTCGCTGTTTGAATACAGAGAAGCTCCCCACCTTTAAAAAATAGTGTGGGGTGCCGATGTCCGGCCACAAATGTAGCTCTTAGATGGCTATATTCCGACTTCAAAGCTTTTAGATCCGGCAGACATGAAGCCGGCTAATCCATCATCAAGAGAGAGGGTGCCCTCTATACGTATCCACATTATATATATTTCAACATTATCGACTCCTTCCTTCACCTGTTTGATAAACATGTCACCTAAAAGGGATCCTGCTTTAGAAAACACAGACGAGAAGGTCGTCACAGCATGCAGGAAATATTTTCATTGCGAAAATGCCGCGAGCGACAATAAATTGCAGTAAAAATATTATGGCTTCTCTCGTCGATGAAGAGAACCTCCGTACTAATAATACATCAAAGTGAAATTTAATTTAACTGTGGTGAAATGTACAGGACTTTGTGGTCAGCATCGCTTCCTCTCTTTACTTGACCACCTTGAAGGTTAAATTTTTAATCGTTCATATTATTATTGGTAACATTTCATTGGTGTTTAAAGTGAGGCACTCTTCTGATCGGGAGAACTTGGGCTAGAGAAAAGGGAGTCATTTGAACGAGTATTATAGGACTTGCGTCTCTGGCTCGGCATGCGTCAGGCAAATGAAGATAGAAGAGGATGCTGGAGTAAATATGTAGTATTTTAACTATATGATTATCAAAGGAGATAACAAAGTGTGGGTGGTTAATTGTCAGGAAGGCTTTCTGTAGTGTAACTGGGTTCGCGTGGTGCGGAGATAGGCGAGGAGTTTGCAGGGACAGCTTCTGGGCGAGGTCGGCAACTCGGATACTATGCGATGCCAACTGTCGTGAGTTCGTAGCGGAAGCTAATGTTAAACCGCACGTATCTCCTGAAAGGTAAAGTATCACAGTAAAACAAGGGGTGTTACAAACGTTCTAGATTACTACAAGACTTCGTGCACATTTCAAGATTTGGATTTCATACAGGGAATACCGCCCAATTAAAGAACCGCTAAATCGCTGCTGATGACAGAAGCGTAATATTTTCAGCATGAATATTAAATTAGTTCCTGTATATTTTCGCTGTACTATATTGTGCTGGTGTCTTCTGGACGCTGTAATATGTTCTCGTATCATTTTCTTCCAATATCGCCCACGTCCGTAGAAAATGATTTATCCAATATAAAAGGCATTTATTGTACCGAAGATGTGAAGATTTGGCGTTTTTACAGTGACCGCTCTAGAACTTGTTGAGATCTTTTTCATTCTTTTCTATTGGTCAGCTGGTGGTTGTCCAGATATTCAACACCTTTTGTTTTTACTTCTTACCTGCTTGTTCTTGTACGTTTAGTATCAAACCGGATTCTCATTCTACGTCGATTGTAAAGAATTAATAATCTCTGATATAAATCAATACAAAAAATCGTCGTGGTATTTAAGGGAAAATTACAAGTAAAAATTTTTATATCATAAATATATGACGACACAACAGATCCCCGTAATCACTACACTATTTATGAAACGCCAACTTATTGCATTCAATGTTAAACTATCCGTTTGGCCGATGTATACCTGGATTGTCTTTTGCTATTATTGATTTCGCTTATAATTGTTGCTACCTTGTCATTCAAACAGGTAATCGGGTTTGATGAGCATGACCTCGAGTGAGACG